>CM037872.1:27242066-27629566 GCA_021292105.1 Anadara kagoshimensis | reverse complement strand
TTAAATATGTTAACAATGACATTACAAGACCTTACAAACATATAGGTTAAGATAAATGTCTTATTTTTTTTTAAATCCTAGGATGGAGAGTTTTAGCACACGTTTTCATCGGCGACCGCTTTAAGAGTTAGACTGTTCTAGCTATGATATAAATTGATTTAAAGTTACATGATTTTGATTATGATAGCTTTGAGTCGATTAAAAAGGGAGGTTATTAACCGAACGATCGAAAATTGATGCATAATTCTGCAAGGAATTTATATTGGGTTTACTAGAAATAGTCCTGTCAGAAAACACACAGTTTTGATGATAAAATAGACAAATCATTCAAAGGAACTGCAATGGGAGAAAAGTAGCCGCACCCTAATTTAATCTTGTGACGACTTATCTGCAAGAACAAGTTAAAAGACAATGTGGTAATAAATTCCATGAATATATATGTGAGAACACAGTGGAAAAGATATCTAGATGATTGTTTCATTCTGTGGAATAGAACGCCGAAAGAACTGTGCGAGTTTTACAATTTGATAAACACCTTAAATTCGTCTATATAACTCCTCTAAACAGGAGGCGCTTACCCTTCCGCAGCACCCGGCCTCACTTACCTGGTGGAAGTTCACGTGTCTAATCTAACTTGTCAGTTCCTAAGTTTTCACTTTGCTTCTGGATTGTGATTCGGACATGGATTAGTATGTTTGTTTTTGATTACAATTTTAAAAAGTACACATGTTCTGCTATTACTTGATATCTTGACAAAAAAGCGGCAAAATTAATTCAAACCTGATGTGTACTATTAGAAAACCCGATACTCATCAATATCTCAATTTTAATCGTTCTATTAATCTCCAACAAAACGTAATAGTCCGTACTACATGTCCCGTAGAATATGTACAATTATAACAGATGAAAACATAAGATCTGTTAAGACTAGATGAACTAAAATCTTATTTATTGAAACACAATAGGTAAAGTTAATTAATGACGAGATCAAAAATGGAAAAATATATAAATAAATGTAGAACCAAGAAGACAAAAATTAAAAGTAAAAAATACCAATATATAATCCTAATCGTAGCAACAAACGATCCAAATATATCGAACATTTTCAGTGTGATAAAAGCTAATCTTCCCGTGATATATACAGGTCCCAAATGAAAAACAAAAACATCTGATGTTATTTACAGGCACTGTTACGCCACATAGCGGTGTTACCGCATAAACGTGTTCCAACACGTCTATGCGGGGAATTTCAACGCATAAAGAGAAAGCTTTTATGCGGCAAAAAGGCTACATTCCGCCGCATAAAGCAAACAATTAATATCATCACCTGCATTTACACCTCCATCATTATTACCACCTTCACATAAAACACCACCACCATCGTGATGATCATCATTATATTATTATTATTTTTATTATTTTTATTATTATTATTATTAAATCAAAAGTCGAAATTCTGCCAAAATCACAATTTAACGATCATCAACAGTCATGAACGCCACCGCCGTCGGCACGACGACGGTAACATCGTCGTCGCGCTCTCATTGTCCCTGTCCCTATCCTCGTATTATTATTACCATTGTCATGTGCTACTTTTGAATTTTTATGAAATAATACAATTCAAAAGTAGCACATGACACCATTATCAACAACACCAACAACATAAATTCTCAATTGTCACCGTCGTCGTCATAATTTATATCACCACCACCGTTTTTGTCGAGATATCAGCTCTTTTTAAATTTCATACCAACTCGTTAAAATCAGCCATCTTTATGCGTCAAAAAGGCAGCCTTGCGCCGCATATAAGCAACACATCTTTATGCGTTGAACGCCGCCGCATAAACGTGGCGGACCTCTTTATGCGTTAGAATTCCCCGCATAGACGTGTTGGTCGCGTTTATGCGGCAACACCGCTATGTGGCGTAACAAGGCACCGACAACCTGAACAGATTCTCGCAAAAGCAAAATTCCGAGTCGCCAAGCGAAAAACAGGTTGAACAAAATTTTTTTTAAAAAGTTGTTAATCCATACAAATTTTGAATGTAATTAAAAATAGAAAAAAAATAGTTCTTGTATTTTCTGTTTGTCATTCAAAGGATCATAACTCCTAAAATACCCTACAGTTTGTTTCACAATTAATATGCTATGGTAGAGCTTGTTTCCACTGCCGGAACTTTATACAATGAAGCAAGTTGTTTACAAATAAATTGCTGAACAAGAAATAATTGTAAGCCTAGGCTACATGTAATTATATGGCCGTCATCACAGTTTTGTTAACCCTCTTGCTGCCAAATTAATTTTCAGTGCAACGTTAACAGTGCCAAATTGAAGTTCACAATGTGAAATGACATAACGTCAGCAATAGAATATGACGTCAGACGCGTTTGTAGTCATATGACGTCATTAGTTAATTGTAGATTATTTTCTCAATAGTCAACATTTTGCATTTTTATAATTTTACAAAAAGATTATAAGTATATCTTCGTCTTTTATTTAAGAGTTGTCA
Source organism: Anadara kagoshimensis (assembly GCA_021292105.1). Taxonomy (NCBI): domain Eukaryota; kingdom Metazoa; phylum Mollusca; class Bivalvia; order Arcoida; family Arcidae; genus Anadara; species Anadara kagoshimensis. Next base: position 27,627,057 of record CM037872.1, on the reverse strand, counting down.
ATTCCGTTGAAAGAACATATGTGTCCATATGACAGGCTGCCGGGAGAGGACATATATGTCCGTGTGGCAGCAAAGGGTTAAGTATGATGTTTCTATGTCCATGATTGCCCTGGATGTATTCGACGTCCTATAATTCCTTTCACTCATTTTTGATTACATTCGTGGCGGATTTTCAAAAAAATATTGTTTTTAAACCAACTGAATCGGAACTTTTAGTAAATCCATTTTTGATATAAACAAAATATAGAACATGAAGGCTGACATTCTAAAGATAAACATCTATCGATATAAAGATGTTTAATGGACGCGAAGAAAATGTTCAGCACAATGGCACAATCTTTTGCCCTTACTAGTAGCTTCACCAATCACAACAACGCTTTTTTATAACTATGAGTAAAGACTCATACTTAGTACCTTTGCCTTGAAAAATATTAGGCGTTCTTTTAAGTGATAAATATATGACTTAGAACGCTCTTAAGAGTCATTCTCTGTAAGGACCAAACTCCTCTGGAAATCACATGTCACAGATTTTAAAAAATATTTACCTAAACAATGGATACATATAAGAAACTAAAGAAAATTATCAAACTTAGATTTAAATATCGTTCTCATGGCAACCGACCACTAAAAGGCCAATCATGGGTGCATATCAAATATGCCATTTATGATATTGATTTTGTTTTTATTCGGAACTTTGATGGTCATCCTTATTTTTTATGTAAAAACCGTATGATCATGTAAAATGATTTTACAAGTTTTCATTTATTTATTTTGAGTTACTTTTATCTTTAAAAGAAACTCTAAAAATTACCTAAACTAGCTGAACTGAAATTCTTGAGATTGGCCTCTTAGTGGTTGGTTACCATGGAATGGTTACCATTTAATTTTCTGCGTGGGGCATGCTGTTAATAAGTTGTGTCTGGACCAAATAGTTGCCTAAATTCATCAATATTATCCGCATGACTATAATTTTGTGGTTGATTGACAGAGATCCATATCCGAGAACGGGATTAAGATGGCAATATATACTCCTAATCACTGTCTATGCTTTCTCCTGTAAACTAATATCCAAGTCTGAAAGACCGTCTTCATCCATTTTTTCATCCAACTCAATTACAAAAATAATATATGACGTCATTAATACTGCGATAATGTCACTAATGCATCTGTTGATTTCGAGCAGAAATAGATCATAAATATAACGTTTTAAGGCCAAGTGGTACAAATGGGCACTATCTTACAAGTTTCTGATTTTTTCCATATATGTAAAACTTTTTGAGGCGCATCTGAAAATGTAAAAAAATATAGGGGTCACCTTTTTACTTTTTTAGCTATAAAGCGTCAAAAATCTCAAAAATGTCGGAATTTTTTGAACATAGGATTAATGGGAAATTGAATTTTTTCAGGCTCTGAAAAATTGGGAAAAGTGTAGCAAAATAACAGATTGTCCTACAAGTTTTTGAAAAACTAACATAATGTAGTTCTGAATTTAAATTTTCTGAAAATGTAAAGAAATACATATGTCACCTTGCTTGATTTTTTGGTTTAAAACTTTAAAGACGAAATTTGATGCCAAAATATGACCAAAATTAACAATAACGTCCATTATTTTTGACGATATTGCTAAAGGATCGGCAAACTTGCAAAATTTAACGCTATCGTGTCGTAAACTAAGAGTGTTGTGTTTGTGCTTCTCACTGTTATAGTAAATATATTAATTTTATTATTTGTATACAAATTACTTCATTAATTAGATTATTTTATATTCCCAGTCATTATGGAATAATAATTATGATAGAAATAATAATATTCAGAAACATTTATTACTTCAAATAGCGAAAGAACAAGGCCTTATCATCCGAAATAAGAGTCAATGATGATACTTCGAAAATGCAAGAACAAGGGCCATTCATTATCAATGGCTACATTTGAAACATGAGAAAGATATTGAACTATTGAGACAAAATCTTGACTAGAGTGAAGAAATCAATTTAATTCAAGTCATTTTACTTGACCAAAGTGAGTTACTGTTCAAAAACTACCGAGCTCGAAAATACGTCACTTAGAAACTCCGTACGCAATTCTGCAGATACACCCCGTATTTCGGTATAAATTTTCATGACGTCATTGCAAATAAATTTTAAAAGTCATAATGTATAAAAAATATGAACATCTTCAATTTTTAAAATCTGAAAGAATTTTGAAAATCGATACAATATTAAAAAAGATATCATTAATTAAATTTTGTGAAAAAACGTCTTTATCAATTGAAGGTATAAAAAGGCAAATCTTCAGTGAATCACTGGTATCTACAGTAGATCTGTTGAATTTATCCGTGTATCGTATTTATGATACTTTTCTTGTATATTTTCATTAATATTTTTAATCGATAGATATTATGTATTTTATTCCCTGCAAAAAATTTATCAAAATTATTACAGTCCCTTTAAGTTAGGACTTAGAATAATACCATCAAAGTGCATAGATTTGTACACGCCGTGCGTAACGTCAGCATCCATTTGTACCACTTGGCCTTAACCCTTATACTGCCAGCGGGCCGATTTGCTTTGCCTTTCACTGCCAGCGGGCCGATTTGGCCGATTGAGTGTGTCTTTAACTGCCACCGGGCCGATTGGGCCGATTTTTGTTGTCATTAACTGCCAGCGGGCCGATATTGGGCCGATTCAAGTTGGCAAAGGGTCAATATGAAAATAATTATGTAATTATCGAATACAAACTTTACTAATAACGTAATGAGATATTTGCAGATGACGTCACTTTGTGTTACGTCGGTGAAGCCGTAAAACCTGACGTCATTAAAAACTACAAGTGACGTCATCTGCCGATGTCTTAATATAAGGACAATATCGACGAAAACAAATTATCAGAAAAGCTTGTAGATGCTTGTTTTATCCTAAACCCGAAAGACGTGCATACTTTCGCGGAAATCCAGGATTGCGGAAAATTGTTGTATTTATATTAAGGCTGTCACGTTTAAACGTGTACACGCTACCGTTTCATGTCAAGCTAGTAAACGTTTACAAATTTTGTAACCGTTTACACGATGACGTAGTTACTGCCCCTTAAAACAGCCCCTAATTACGTCCCTTTTAATTAATTTGGGGTTCTTTTAATTAATTACAAGGCTTACATCATGGCTGATAAAAAAGTTCGATCGGGTGTCTGGAAGTATTTTGAAGTGGTAGAAGCTAATGGGCAAAATACACAAAAAGTGAAATGCAATCTATGTTCAATTCTATTGTCGTATAATGGAGGTAGTACCGGTACAATGAACAATCATTTGAAACATAAGCATAAATCCATAAACACTGATCAAGGCAGCAATAAAAAAAACAAAACACTCACGGCATTTAAATCTCCAGTAATGAGCCGTGAGCGATGGGTATCTATTACAAAGTCACTTGCCCGGATGTGTGCACGAGATCTACGTCCTATAAATATTGTTGAGGGGGACGGTTTCAAAACTTTCGTTTCTGAATTAAACAGTGCCTACGAACTTCCCGGCAAAACAACCATATCAAATTATGTGAATAAAGAGTACGAGACGGAAAAAACAAAATTGTGTGAAATTTTATCGAATCAAATAGGGGTAGCAGTGACTTGTGATCACTGGACATCACTAGCAATGGAGGGATACCTTACAACAACTTCCCATTTTGTTGACGATAAATTTAATTTTAGGAATTATGTTATGGCTACAAGGGTTGTTACGGAACGCCATACAGGTTTAAACACTGCCAGAGAAATATCGGCAATTTGTTCCGAGTTTGGAATAAAATATGACAATATTGTAGGATTTGTCACTGATAACGCGTCAAACATGGTCGTATGTGGAGATACTCTAGGGTTAACCCATATCCGTTGTTTTGGGCACACCTTGCAACTTTCTGTGAAAGGTGCACTTGATTCATCACAAAGCATAGTTAGGACCGTAGCCGCTGCTAAACGGCTAGTGGCACACTTCCGAAAATCAGTTGTTGCCACTAGGGCATTGAGTGAACGCCAACGGCAAATGAACCTGGCAGAAAATTCCTTAATAAATGATTGTCCTACCCGTTGGAATTCAACGTTCGATATGCTGGAGAGGTTGCTACAGCAACGTCTAGCAGTTTATTCGGTTTTGCATGACCCAAGGGTAACAAACCTTAGTGACGCCCGCACTTTGGATTTATCGGACGATCAATGGACACTTATTGAATGTTTAGTGCCCGTTCTTAAGCCTCTTTATATTTCAACAAGAGTTATGTGTTCCGAGGAATATCCTACCCTAAGTGGAGTGTATCCAATCATTTATAGCTTAATTGAAAATCATTTGAAGAGCAAGGAAACTGATGTAGTTGCAATCAGGGACTTCAAATCTTTTCTGGTAAACGATATTAAGCGGAGGTTTCACCTTGAAACAAACAACTTTTGTGAAAGTATGAGCTTGGTTACTACTTTTCTCGATCCAAGATACAAGTCACTCCCCTTTCTCAATGAAGAACAACGTAGCATGGTTGTAAACAAAATAAAATCACTGATGCCTGCTCCTGACACTAATGCTAATATTAACACTGAAAACAATGAATCCCAGGTCGACGAAACTCAGTACTTACCCTGTAAACGTGGGAGATTGGATCAAGATGATATGAAATATCTTCTGGGTAGTTATTATAACGACTGTGAAATAGTCATTCCGAAAGGTATCGATGATGAAATTAAACTTTACAATGATCAGAAAATTGTAAACACAAAGGAAAATCCCTATCAATGGTGGTCACGCAATTCTACTAACTTCCCGATTTTATCTATGTTAGCGAGAAAATATTTATGCATACCAGCAACGTCTGTCCCGTCTGAGAGAGTTTTCTCTACTGCTGGTGGGACTGTTACAAAACTCAGATCTGGACTTGATTCTGATACTGTAGACAAATTGGTTTTTCTAAATCGTATTATTAAACAATCTTCCGATGAGAAAACGTGTGTCACCAATTCCCCAAAAACATGCAAATTTGAAATAAAACAGGAACCAGTTGACACTGATGGATTTGAAGATGGTTCTGTAACATCTGCTGATTGTGTTCAAAATTCTGATGTTCCTCAACATCCTCGTTTGCCAACTCTTGATTTTTGAAATGTTCTTGGAGACGTGTTTAATTACCGCTGTTTTAGGACTTGTTTAAATGCAGCTTGCAGCTATAGCTATTTCATGACTTAATTATCGCTATTTTGACTTGAATAAAAAAAACAACTATTTTTGTACAACATTCCTTGTTTAATGAAATGTTGAATAAAATTATTAAAAAATACGACATTTTTTTCTTTTTCAAGATACCTATACTGCTCTTGAAATGACCCCCGAAAAAGACGCCATTTGGAAATCCTCGTATTTCGTCATATGATGATCATATGTGGAAACCCCCGCATTTCATCATGGCGATTACGGTACTTTTATTTTGTAAGTGGAGTTGTTCTTGCTGATAATTCTATATAATTCTGATGCCATTTTAACACTATTTTAAATACAGCAAGCTTTTGTCTCAGTCTTGATGTTTGCATCATCGTATCTATCACTATATACAACACAATTGAACACATTGACCACAATAGTCCTTGATTGAAATTACATTACGATTAAACGGTACCGTTTCGGTTACACTGGCCCGTGTAAACGTTTACAAAATTCTGTAAACGTGACAGCCCTAATTTATATTAGCTCTTTACTCATAATTTGATCATGATATGACAGATTAGGCTATAAGTGGTTAACTCGCACATCGCGGATAAACCTCCGTTGTCTGTTTACGGGAAAACAAAGACAACAACAAGCTTCAGAAGTTAAAAAGGTCAAACTAGTACCACTTTCAATAATGTAATATGTACGTTTTACAGATTGTTGGCACGATGTAGTTATGCTGTAATAAAAGATTAAGTGACCCTAGCTTGCGGATCAGGGTGGGTCCGTATTATAACCTCCATAACTTACATGTATATAATATATACATTTTAAAGCCATTTGTCTTCAACGTGTGAACTATTTGTACATGAGCTGTGTATGGGACTATTTGAAATGTGCTAATTTTGATTCCCATTATCACATTATATCTCTTATCTATCACCCGGTGTCTTTTATCCTTTAGACCTTTACAATGATAATTATTTCATTTGGAAATATGCATATCACACAAAAAAAAATGCTGGTGTAATTTTAAAACTTATCTTCCTCTTTTATTTTTGAACTTTATAAAGACTACACAGGTCAAGGTTATTTAGTCGCGGTGCTCATCTCATCTCTGTCGGTAAATTGGTAGTCTAAAATTTAAATTATCTCATCTGTTCGGCTTCAGGTCACCAACCACTGCTCAGTTGGTAGAGTACTCGCTCCGTAAGAAGGGGGTTATGGGTTTGATCCTCGACCGGTTTTGACCCTAAACTTGAAAGTCGATGGTTTCAGACTGTTCTTTCGTCAAACACTCGGCATTATGAAATTAAAGTCACGGTGTTTTGGATGGGAACTTAAAATAATCGAGGTCCCTCGTTTCGGTAGGTGTGACACGATACAGAACCCTGCTGTATAATTCAGCGCAATGCACAGGCAAAATTTCTGCACTTTCACCTATAGCTGGCGAAGTCTCGATAAACGTGAGATATTCTTGACTGCATGGGACGTTAAATGCCATTACTCAACTCAACTCAGTCCCTAATCACATAGTAAAGTGAATATTCTTTGCTCTGTGTTAGTCTAACTTGTTAGCTTGGGGTAAGGAAAATTTCTGCACTTTCACCTATAGCTGGCGAAGTCTCGATAAACGTGAGATATTCTTGACTGCATGGGACGTTAAATGCCATTACTCAACTCAACTCAGTCCCTAATCACATAGTAAAGTGAATATTCTTTGCTCTGTGTTAGTCTAACTTGTTAGCTTGGGGTAAAGATGATGTGACTCAGCATGCCAAATAGAAACATGCTAGCATTCTGAAAAGTAGCTATCCCTGCACACTAGTAAAATACAGATCACAAATACGCCTAATAATTTTTGTCAGGTCTTAATACGACATTTGGCATTTTTGTCAAATAATAATTCAGAAATGCATCTTTAAAAATTAGAAAGTAAATCACGATTGTTTCAATACCCTCCGGAAGAAAGATTTATGGTAAATGCTACCAAATAATACGCTTCAGGATGTTCAACAATACATCTTCCATATAAAGTTTTAGTTGGTGTTTTAGGTGGATTTTGGTGAAATAACAAATACTGCCAGGGTTTACGTAATTCGTCGTCCCCAAAGGACTGTTGATGTTTTAAATTTTTATGCCACGGACGGATATTTGGACAGGTGGAAACACAGAGGCCAATTTCGCATTAATGTTTCATAAAAATACCCCGTAGAAAAGTAAAAGAGTGTTCTTTTTATATGATTTTGTTTACTTTGATATTTCCCTGTGGAGGAAAACGATTTGATTCTGAATTTAGTTTTTTCTCCGCTAAATTATAAGCTTTTACAGGCCGAAGAACTACAAATAATTTGTAAGGTCTCCTCGAAACGCTAGTTCCTTTCTTTGTTGCGTTCATTAAAAAATGTAACTTTGTTACCAGTATATGATAGTCACGCCACCTAAACTATATGCGTGTCAGATGCCCAACTTGGAAGTTTAGAAACCGCATTGTTACATGCTACATATGTCAGTTTTGAACATTCCCGTATTTCCAAAGTTCTTGCGAAAAATCTGAATAATTAGACCAAGTCCGGAATAAACCAGATTAATCCGGAATAATCACGTAAAATTCGGAATAATCAGACCAAATCCAGAAGAATAAAGCAAATCCGGAATAATCAGGCAAAATCTGGAAAATTTTTACTATTTTTTTCGGTAAGTTTTCCGTAATCTAAAAATTCCGGTAAGTGTCTGATTATTACGGTAATAATCTAATTATTCCGGTAAATAACCAATTATTACGGGAAATCTAAAAAATATTTTTTTAATTATCAGTCTTTTACCGGAATAATCAGTCAAGTTATCGGAATAATCAGACACTTACCGGAATTTTTTAGAATCCGTAAAATACACCGTAAAAATATTCTAATTATTCCGGATTTTGACCAATTATTATTTATTTCGGATTTGGTCTAAAAATTCCGGATTTGATCTAAATATTCCGGATTTTCGCAAAGTATATGGAAAGTTTCTAAATATTCCGGAATTTTGCATTTATTCCCGTAAAACCCCCTTCTAGCTATAGATGATTACGTTTCTAAGTAGCAAAACATTGAATACATGTATTACACCTTTTAAAAACAAGAAGAAAAAAATACGGGTTGTCAGGGGTATTCCGGGTTGAACTGGTATCAAAATCTGACAAGAAAAGTGTTATGCCGGCGTCGGATTACGTTTCCGATCAGTCGGAACATTGGCGACGTCACTATTGAGTCCAGCAATTGGCTACGTCACAAACAAAACGTCACTTTGGCTATTTGAAAGCCCTGGCAGTGAAAAGGTTAAGGTAGTTCCATACCATGGTGACGTCGTCGTTTTGTGCGTACGGTCGAAATGTCTGATTTGACGTCTTTTTTATATATGACGTCACGAATGAGTGGTCTTCGGCGCCTAAAGAATTATGGCGGGAACGCTGTTATGCTATCATTCAGTAGAATAATTTTCTGCATTCACAATATCAATTCTTTGCACTATTTTTAAGAAAATGTACATGTATATTGTACATAACGGAAAATTAGGTAGATCTGCACTGTTAAGAGTACAATTCTAAATAATTGAAAGATCTGAGTACATTGTTTAAATTTTGAAGACGGTATTATGCGCTTTATGTGGTTTTTTTTCGGTGATTTTAAATACAAATAGTAGGGCACAAACTGACGTCTCTTCAATAAACATACTGTATGATAATGTCTCTCGGAGTCAAATTTTAGCAGTTTGACTATGCTCTTGTATTTGCGTTTCATTCAGCAGTCTAGGATAAAGAACGCTTCATCAATGTATACGAATCCCCCTTCCACTTTAACTGATCTGTGTTGGGTAACGGTTGCTATGGGTTTCTATGGGTGACAGACCATATGGTATTTAAATTGGTTTTGTTTTGCACAACCAAATAGCTCACAATCAGTGTTTTTGTTTATTTGTTAATACCAAACAAAAACATTGAGTGCATAAAAGTATACTAACTTCTTATGTAAGGAATGAGGCTTTTTCTTGTTTCAGGATTTTGATGCAATTTTATAAAAAAAAGTAGCTTGACGACCCCCTATTTTTTGTTTGCGAAAATCAAAATTATATATGTATGTGCAATATATGTGAAAATCAGCGGTCGTATTCGACTTAGTTTTTTAAATCTACAAATTAACGAAAGGGTGTTACTTTTAGTTTTCCGGAAATTTAATGTTCTCTCTTGATAGGTGGCGCTGTAGAAAAATACCACGTGACCGGAAGTAAAATTCCATTGGTCCAAATGACATAATGGTTAATTTAAATGCAAAAGACTTTTAGTTTCTTAGCATGGCAAAAAATTATTAAAGCTTATTTGTTGATAACAGTAGTTATACTTTGATCATTTATGTCGTGAAAATGGCCACCAGGTGGCGCTTCAGAACTTAATAAGCAAGTCGAATATCTGCCCTGAAATTTTGGCATGTTGAATGGTTTATGGATATGTACAAAATTTCAATATGTGTTTTCAGGCGTTTTGTAAAGTATGGAACTACCTTAATTTGTATTTCAAAACTGTCATTTTACTCCCGAATTTAAAACAAAATATGGTATCATCAACCGTGTTCTGCCTGCCAAGAAATCACTTTCAGAGAATTTTAAAATAGGCGTACTATCTGTTTACTCTGCTGGAGAGAAAGGAACAACGCTAATATTTCAAATATTTGAATGACACAAATCATTTACTTACATGAGCCGAGTCGTTGCTAACAATCCTAATTTCGATCTAATCCATGCATTATAACTCCTTTAATACACCAAAACGTATTTTGGATTGGTGTTTACAATGGTAAAATTTTTGACAAAATGGCGGCGTCTTTCGTGTAACGTAATGATGACGAAAGATTTTATTATTTACGTAGGTGCGCAAGGGGTACAATGAAGGGTAGCTCAAAGATCGGGTTGAGTTTAAAAAGTTTTAATTTACGTCATTTTTTCCCAAAAGTTTGATGATGCAGAAAGGTAGTTCACTTTATCACTTTATTAAATCAATTTTGGTCATCCTAGTTACGCAAAAATCAATCCGTTCTTGAGCTGCACTAACTTACGTAAATAGTCAACTCTTTCGCCATGACTACGTCACATAAAAAACCCCGCCATTTCGTAAAACAAATTACCATTGTAAACACCCACCCAGGTTATATTTTGTCGCATAAAATGATATATGAAGCAAGGATGGAGCCGAAACATGAATTTTTAGTAACGACTCGGCTCATGTAAGTAAAAGAATCATTGATTTGTACCCGTCATATTGAAATTCATAAAATATTTTGCAATCTTGCGTTCTCCGTAATAGGCTAAATAAATAGTAGACTCATTGTAACAACAATGACAAAGCTCCGAAAAGAAGACACAAACCATGTATATGAGTTCACTTATTATCGACTTTTTCAAAATAAAATAAAAGGTTGAATAATTATATTCTGTTTAACTAATCACATATAAAACATGTTACTTTACCACGCCAAAGAACTAGTACTGATGAATTTTCTTATGTGAGAATGAGTTTTGCAGGGAATAAGCGTCTCTTGCAATGTATAATAATACAGAAGGGGACATTCGTCTTGATACGGACGATTTTGCCAGCTTACACTTGGTCACGCTCTCCTTTCAAGCTTATCTCAACACCCCTTACCAAAAACCTTTATGAAAAGACCAGAGGATATTCGGATACTTGTTTTGGATTTGTTTTTCGTATCTTTATCTGTCTCTAGATTTTTCGTGTTTATGGCACTAGGTATCAAGTCGTATTAATACGGACAAGGGGAGTGTTCGGGCGGACGCCTGTAGTGTTGATACGGACAGCTGCCTAATATAGGCGTGTTGGTTCGGACATGAGCAAAGAATATTAAAATATATTTATATTTATATAAAGATATACACTGACTGACCTAATACACACTGCAATTCTATTGTACCAGGAAATGTAAAACCAATAATATTTTCATGAAGTTTACCTATATTATCGCCTTTAGAGCCGAGCGCCATGCATTTTGTTGGCGTTTTAGGTGCAATAGAGAACAATATTCAGTAAAACTGAAAACACTTTTGTAGACGCAATTGTCACAGTTTGCTTTACGCGAATTTGGGTTCAAACACTGCTCCATCAAATGAATAGTTTTCTGTTCTTCATCAAGCAATGCGGAGACATTAAAAGGTTAGCAAAACGACTGTCTAGCACAGTAAAGCCAAACATTTAGACATATGGACAAGAAAAATAATTTTCATGCAACGTTAAGTATTTTATTGCACCCTGCAGCAGTTAACAGGTTAAACATATTAATTATTATAAGTAAACTTCTCTTCAAGACCTTTGATGATTGTATATGCTTGTTCCGTATGTGAAGGTCACGATAAAGCTTAGGTTTGCTGACTAAATGCTTGAAAATAGGCAGTGGTAATCCTTCAGTTAAGCCATCCGCATTCAGAAATTGAAAGTCACAAATCTTTTGGAACCGAGACCACTTTTCGCCATATGCATTCGACATTTAATGGCTCAATGTTGTGAGGGTCCTCGGTGTCCGAGTTGTTTAAAGCGTGCACATACGGTCCACAATACCTCTCATCGTCTATATTCAAATCCTACTCGGAAACGATGTTAATGTGAGAAAGATTGTCAGTTCGGTTGGCGGGGGCAGTTATTTTCTAAGGGCAATTTGGTTTCCTCCATCACCCCGGAACGGACCGTCTCGATGTAAGTGCAGAATCTTGAGGGTTTAAAACACCATTACCAAAATGTTGAATAAACTCGCTTATTAATAGCTGGTGACATCTTAATAATATATGTTTGAGTGAAACATTCTTGTAACATTTAATGAAATCAAACCAAATCTGAACTTTTTTTCTTTTACTCATTTAATCTAAGTTATCTTTTTATCGATCGAATGTTACCACTAGCTCAGTACAACTCATATAATATATATATATATAGACTGGACTTTGGTTTTTATTTAGTTAAGCTTTCAGTTTCTGTTCATTTGTTTCATTAATTTTTGTTTCTCTTTTTCTTCCTTTTTCCTTTCTTGCAACTGTTTCCTTTCTTGTGCTTTCTGTTTCCTCATAACCTTTTCTCGTTCTTTTTGTTCTTTTTTCTCTGCTACCAACTTTTTTTCATTTATTACATCAGCGCTTGTCAATAAGCGATGGCATGGGATAACTTTAGACGTCTTAACTTTAAAACTAGGAGAAACAACACTATTGTTAAGAGCAGGAAGAAAGAGTTCCTCAATTGATGTATTCCACATTTCTGATGCCGGCAGGGTTGCTATACCGTTGTCATCGGCAGTGGCGACAACTTCGGCGTTAAAGACTACTTCATGGAGATCCGGATCAGAGAAATTTGGTTCCAGTGGCACAAGCATAGTTGACGCTGAATCTATTCTGGTAAATATACTTTCATCAGGTAGTCTATCTATACTGCTTCGTGGACTAGTAACATGTAGATTAACTTGACTGGATTCCGATGTTGAAATAGGCTCAATCGACTGTTCCTCAAGTGGCACAACTGAAACGGTGGCACTTGTAGATGTATTGATTGTAACGGATGCAGTCGGACGGACTTCGGTGTCTTCAGAAAAACATTCAGTCAGATTACTTGGTAGAAATGCAGATTCTGGTATAGCATTTGGATTGTATGGGAAAATACCACACGCACGAAACCCGGACTTAATGTTGCTTGCTGTGACAGCAGTATCCCATGCAGTTTTCAACAATGCAGGAAATGTCCATTTGTTTACTTGGTGCATTTTGTTTTCATTTAAAAATTCACTGCATGCTTGGTCATATGATGCGTTGAAAGGATTAAAAACCGTCCTGTCCAGTGGTTGAAGAAAATGTGTTGTGTGGGGCGGAAGACAAAGAAGTTCTATTCCGTTTTCTAGTGCCAGCATTATTATGGCCAGTGACTCATGAGATGAATGGCCATCCCAAATGAGTAGCTGGGCCTCTCTGTGCCACAGTTAGTAAGAAAAATATCCCTAAACCATCTTTCGGCAATTCTATCATCGATCCATCCGTTTTTCTGGAAATCCCACATGGTTCCTTGTGGAGCTGCTTCCGTATTAAAACCAAAGAGGCAGCGCTTTGTTTTACCTTCTGCAATTAGAGTGGTGGCATTCGAACACCAGCGGCATTACCACATGCCATTACTGTGACATGAGTTGAATTTGCAGATGTTCTACTTACTACGTTTTTTGCACCTTTTTCCGCGATAACCTGCCCCGGAGTATGTTCAAAAGATTTTCCATTTTCGTCACAGTTCCAGATTAGGTGGGGCTTATCCATAGATTGAGGTCATTTAAATATTTTCCGAGGTCGATAAAGTAGTTTGATACTTTCTCTCTATTCATCATGCGGCATCTAACCGAGCCAAGTTTTTCCGTTTTTCTGATGGATAATGAAGGGTGACGCCTTTTCATACCCTGCCACCAATCTTTTCCAGGGATGGAGTTTTTAAAGGGAGTTTTTATACCCATTCGTTTGACTAGGGCCCCTGTTCTTAAAAAGAGTTGCTTACGAGTAACACCAACTCCTAATTGTGACGCCTTTATAGCCGTGTTAGCAATTCTTGTTTCCATTTCAGCAGGGAGGGCTGTTGTTTTACCCTTTACCACATACATTTTGGAGGTTTTCCCTGATATTCGATCACCGATAGTTGATCTCGGCACCCCGAAATTTAACGAAGCCTGGCTAATAGAAAATTCTCCAGCACGTACGCTTTCAACAGCTTTTACAAGATTTTTATTTTCGTACTTGGTTTGTTTTCCGTATGGCATTTTCTGAAATGAAAACAACACCGAATTTTAATTTTTTTATTAAGATTTTATTGAGAAATAACTTTGACATCATAAGATATAGATATGCTATCAAGCTACATTTTAGCATAATCTAACGATTCGCTTGAAGTTATTACACAACCCACGTGACACCTTTGTTGTGGACCAATACGCCTATATTTTGTCAAAGCTTCTTCTTTAGGCTTTAAGCGCCAAATTGTCGATATTTTTCTGTCCATCAATTTTGAAATAAACACTGCAGAGTCTCGTTTTAGATATGCACAGAGTTTCCCTTCAAAGAGAATAGTGACAGCATTGACATCTTTAGGGTTGTTTGGTTCTCTTTTTAAGATATAACCGTGTCCTACAGATAATTGTTTTGGACCCCAGTGGTGCATTCCCACTACCCAAACAGATGGAATGATAAGATGACACTTCATTCTGAAATACACATTAAGCATTTTCAGTGTTTTTTACATGTTATGTTATAATGAATTCCCTGTTAGTGCTGAGTATTGTGGTCACGGAGGATTTAAAAGACAATTGTAGATTTGTGACGAACCAAATGGCTTTGATCAGTGATTGTGTTTAACGTCACAGCCAAAATTCTTGTCTAAAATATTGAGTTCAGTTTTGGGATGGTGGAGGAAACCAGGGTACCCGTAAAAGCAACCGACCTTTGGCAATCCCAACGACAAATTTTTTACACTAGGATATGTCCATTTTGGATTTCAAATTAGGAAATGAAGTGCTCTTTAAACCTCTTGGCCACTTAGGCCCCACAAACCAAATACAAGAATACTAATCCATGTCCGAATCACAATTCAGAAGCGAAATAAAAACTTTGGAACTGACAAATTATGTTAAACACGTGAATTTCCACAAGGGAAGTGAGGCCGGGTGCTCTAGAGGGTAAGCACCTCCTGTTTAGCTAGCTACATCCACCACGTGTGTAATCAAAATTGAATGATAGGAAGATGGAACTATTGGATGTCAAATATATCTAGGGCAATACTGGATACAGAGAATTTTTAATTGCACTCCAATTGGAGCTGTATCAGGAATTTTTCATACTTAATACAACAGATATTTCTTTCATCAACTTAACAGTGAACATGTTAACATTATTAGACTGTATGAGAACTCGATCTTATTTTTATCAGATACGATCCAGATCAGACTATGCATATATATAAATTTATTAAATATAGTTACATAGTCTACTTAATTTATAAAAAATTAATCTTTATCGTAAATTAATCTATTTCCAAGTAAAGATAGATGTGTTATTATAGACTTTTAACACTTGATTCTGCAATTTTTGATTGTCCGTATCAAAACTACCCACTCTACTTTATGTAGCTTTGGTACGGACAGAGCAAATTTTATGTTTTTCCGTTGTATTAATAAGAAATCGTAATACAGATCATATTGTAAATGGTCTTTAGCACCAAAAGACCAAGATAAAACATCTACACAGTATATATTGTTATCACATACCTCAATATTCAATTATAATTTCGGTTTGGTCTTCCTACTTTCAACTTCAAATTTCCCGGTTTCTGACCTTGACGCAAGAGAGAAAAGTGGAAGTCGCGATTTGCGCATGTCGGTGAATAAAAATAAATGATGTGCATAGGATAAAAATAGAATAGGTGTTTTCCTAATTTTCCGGTTAAATATAGTAGACGGGGTTTCCCATCATTCGACAATCTGCTATATTTATGATTGATTTTAATATGACGTAATGATAGAACGTCCGTATCAAAGCGAATGTCCCCTACCGGTAGTCACTGTGGACTATGTACAAAAGTTCTGTATTTTCCACGAGGATACAATTCGCATCTAGTTGCATTTTATAATGCTGTACCAACAAAACAATATTATTAAGCCTCCTGCTAGTTCTGACAGGAGGCTACTAAACAAATAAAAAAAAAACCATACTATCCTCAAGTGTAGTATAAATTTTGGATTTATTAAAAAAATAATTTCCCACTCGTCATTTCTATGAAAGGGGTTCGTCGCTGTACTACGTGATCAGTACCTCTTAACCCTTACACTGCCAGTGGGCCGATTTCGGTCGATTTGCTGTACCTTTCACTGCCAGCGGGCCGATTGAGCGTGTCTTTAACTGCCAGCGGGCCGATTTAAGCTGCCAATGGGTTAATATGAAATTAATGAACAAATTACTCATTATGGCACTAGACGTGCAGATGACGGAACCTGATGTTTTTTGTATGACGTCATATTAATTTAGTACAGGTGACATTGGACAAGCAAAATGTGGGTACGGTCGTTACCACCCGATCCTGAAAGGCGTCCAGACTTTCGTGGAAACCCTGGATTGAAAAATTTGCCCAATGGTAATTCTGCGGCTATAGTATTTAATGCGGGAGATTGCAAGAAGGACAAACAGGTAAATATATCTATCATATTTTTACTAAAATGTTTAGTTTTTGAATACATGCAAACTACAAATCAATATCACACCCCAAACTCAAATAATACATGATAAAATTAAAAAGCATAGAAAAGAAAAAACAAGCTCGTCTAGTTGAGAAGTTTTCAAGAGCTTTACCCAACTTAACCCTTTCACTGCCAAATGATTTGAAATTGCCAATTTTGACGAAACGTCATTGTTATTGTTAAAATGACGTCATGCCAATCTGATGATCTTCCGACGGCGACGACTACATTACTTTCATTGTACATTTTCTTGACTTCTTTGCGTTTGAAATGTATGCACACAAAGTTCACACTTGAATTTAGTCGATCCAGATGACAAGAAATTTATTTATTTATTTTTTTATTTTGATAAAGCTAGATATACTAGTAAAATTACCTTTATGTGTTCTTCATTCATACACAAATAAGAGCGTGTAATTATGTTATACAATGTACATTGTTCAGATTTCTACATACATAGTACATTTTTGTTTCCGAAGCCATATAATCAGTCTAATATTGATTTTATTCTTTCATTGCGGAACAAAAACCTAATGTATTTCATTTTCAACTATATATCAAGCAAAAAAAAAAAAAAAAAAAACAACGAATTAATAATTAAAGTAAGTCATGCTTCAAACAATTCCTGATTGCCCTCTCTCTCGAAATATTTAAAAACTGTTCCAGGATAGTTACCGTTGCCACCGTTAATTTAATCACAGTCTGAATATTTTTTGTTTTCTGATTAAACGTATTTTTCTCATATCAGATAAATAAAATATTTTGACTATGTACAGTACTGTAACTGGAAATCATAAGACATGTGGATTAAAGTAAAAATAATTTTAATTCTGTTATGTGCTACTTTTGAATGCATTATTTTATCAAAATTATCAGAAGATAGTACATGAGAATTCTGTAAATATTTACAGACAACATTGTAATGAAAATTAGTAGAACTACATAGGAACTTCCTCTCTAACAAATAATGGCTAAAATTATCAAACATATTGAACGAGATGAAAAATGAAGAAACTATGAATATTTATGTGATATCCGTGAAAAAGAAGAACGCATGTCTAAAAAAAAAAAGAAATAAATAAATTCCTCGTTCACAAGAACTTGTATCTCATTACACATGTGTAAATTTACACAATGAAGATGAAGTCCTTTTTTGCAAACGCTACACATCGTCCTACTGCGTCGCCTGTTACCGTTCTTTCTATTTGAGCAAAAACAACAGTCCTTCTTCTTGCCAGCAATTGCGGCAATATCAACGGACTTACGCCTTCTAACTGGTACTACATGATTATGATCCGTTTCTGTAGTAGCCAGTGATTCAATTACACATTGGTAGAATTCTAGTCGAGATTTAACGGGCCTGTCGGATGTGTTTTGCTATAGAGTACATAGCAGTTGAAAAGCATACGTTGAAATAAATTTATGATCATCTTCTTCCAAACGTTATATGTTTTGCGCTCCCCATCATAAATACTCAGACGGGCGTCATCAAGATCGACCGCTCCCATATTTCTGTTGTATGCAGTAACAATTCTAGGTTTACCATTTTGTAAGTTACCGGCTGTAAGCAAGGTACTTAAAAGTCTTACTGTTTTTTTTTTTTTTTTGTTTTTTTTTTTTTTGCATTTTCACCCCTATGAGCCATGCACAAGATCCTCCCAGCTCTCATGTAAATGGTTGAATTCGTGTCCAAATTGGCATTTTTTATTGTAATTGGCATTGGGCGGTTTTCCGAATGGTACTTGTAAAGAGAATGTCAAGCAAATACTTTGTAGACAAAACGTGTTTCCGTGCAATTGCTTGCATAAAATACTGTAAAACTTAAAGGTAAAAACAAGCTTTTCAGCTCAACTTCTTTCATTTGTCCGAAAAATATCTATTAAACTAGTTCATTAAGGTGATAAATATAGTATGGTAACAATTTATAACTTTCCGACAGCTGACCGACCGCACCCAATCACTTTTTGACCGCTTACAGACCATGCAAGAGCGGAGTACAGATAGAGATCGAGTACAGGTCAAATAGATTTTATGTATCGACCAGGTACAAGTCGGAATGGTGAAGCCAAGTACAAAGTGGTGTCGGGTTGAAGTCATAGAGAATCTGAACTGCATGTCATGTGGGGGTCTTCGCTGAATAAAGATCACATTCACACATATACAAGGAAAAGCAGACTATTATCCTTACCTGTAAGGAAAGTTCTCTTTTGGATTAGCTTTCTTGCAAGATCCAAAGAACAAAAGAAATTGTCACAAAAACCATGGCATCCTTTGTTAAATAAATTACAAGACTGCAACAAGTCCATCACTACAGATGTTTCCTGAAGTGTCCCCGCGGTGTAGGATCATAAAGCTGGCCTCTGTAAACATTCATTCGCAGAATGTAGCCAGAACATGCCTCTACCAGTAACCAGAACTTTATACCGTATTAGCGGCCTTTGTCGGTATATACTGTTTCATTACATTTCTCCCTTTGCTGGCAACACGAGCTTCGTCTACACAAAGTTCTTTCCTTGGTATGCAAAAGGTCGGGAATCTCTTATTGATATAGGGTAAGTTGTGGTTGAAACATATATAGAAGCCGGATTGTAGGATGGGTGCTAAATTAAATAAAAGTTGAAATGTTTTAAGTTAATTTTATAATACTTCTCATCACAAGATAATTATTGATAAATTAAATTTATGTTGTTAAGATTTTAAATAATAATAATAATCTCATTTTAATAAGTGTGTAGTTGATTAATTGATTCGTTCTTGTTTTCTTATTTATTAATAATAATAATGTTAATAATAATAATTATCTCATTTTCGTAAGTGTGTAGTTTATTAATTGATTCGTTCTTGTTTTCCTGAATTTCTACAATGAGTTTTTTTTTACCTCTCTGACAGCTACTCGTCTGAAATCGGATACATGTAGGAACTTGAGGATATTCTGGAAACAATTTCTCTGATCAATGAAAGAGGAAAAATCAAGTTGAAATATTCAACTGGTTTTGCATTTCTTCGTGGCATCTTTAACGTCTGTGGTTCTGCTGTGAAGGCTTCATTATTATTTCTGTCGCCATCAGGATAAACTCTTGTCCACAGGATCACTATCTTGGACGCCACTTCGTGATGACGTCAAACAGAACACAAATGACGTCACATTTACACGAGTTTTCACGTTCATTTTCTCTCGCATTTTATTTTTGATACAATTAACATAATGCATTACGATAATTTGACTTGGTAACATTTTGGCACTAAACAGGTTCTCTATCGGCCCAGGGCAGATTTTGGCAGTGAAAGTTTGTCTCCATCGACCCGATTTTGGCAGTGAAAGTTTGTCTCCATCGGCCCAGGCCCGATTTTGGCAGTGAAAGTTTGTCACCATCGGCCCAAGGCCGATTTTGGCAGTCTAAGGGTTAAAGATACACCACAGTTAGTAACACCTTTATTACCCACATACAGTACATCCTACCTATAAGTTAAAGCTATATGTACGCTATATTAACCCTCCTCTATTTAGTTTTCGTTACGTGAATACGAACCTATATATATGTAATTGATTTGGCAACTAACGAAGAGTTTCTGTTATTAAGTTTTATACGGCATTACCCCATTTAAAAAGAATTATTTCTAAAACAGGACCAGATTCCTTACTACCATTATAAACGCAATCGATGCCAAGGGGGGTAACTCGCACATCGCGGAAGTAAAACCCTGTGTGTGTGTAAATTTCCAATCCATCCTCAGTATACCTATTTTCAAAGTTTAAGGAAATAATGCATTCAAAATAAATTGTACGTTTAAGTTTGTTAGAAAATGGAAATAAATTATTGTGTTTTTATTTTCACTTCAACAGCTATGCTAAGCATATAATAAGACCGACCAGATCAGTTACAAAGCGTCATTTTAGGGTAACCCCATGGAAACCGTTGACCATACGGGAGCTGAAATTGTTTTTATCCATTATGTTTAACATGGGCCTCATCTGCAAGTCATCAATTGAAGAATATTGGAATTCTACAATGGCAAGTTAGGCCTTAAATTGGTTTAAACGGACAATGTCAAGAAACAGATTCCAAAGAATACTTAGAAGATCATTCTAAGAACGTTCCGAGAGAGGTACGACACTATAACTTTCAATTAAATAAAAGATTCATTGTGTGGTTTGCTTCTTTATAAACAGTTGTCATGCACTTAGTCGCGGTGGCTGAGTGTTTCCTATGTTGGTCTAAAATTTAAGGTCTCTAATTTTGTAGGATCAATGCTAATCTAACCACATGGCAAAGAATAATTTTTTACTGTTGGTTGTGACCCGTTTTGAGCTATGTTGTTAGTATGATTTGACCAAGTATGCCCGAGAATATTGTTAATAGAATATATAAAAGCACTCTAAAAGTGACCGTCAGTGCGCACCAGTATATACATGTATTCACCACACACTACTGGAACTTGTATATAGATTTTGATTTTCAAAGAAAATTCTATTAATTTCGTTACGAATGACGAATAATTGCCCATGTTAAGTTCTAAACATCTAGTAATAAGCAAAGTCAGTGAAGGATCACCGACTGCAAAGTCAGTGAAGGATCGCTGACTGAAGGCACTTTTTGTGATTTTAAAAGGGCAATAACTCCCAGGAAAATGCAGAAATAAAATCGTGTATAATATTAGGTACTAAATTTATGTTGTCTTAAACATCATTTGTCAAAAATTAATTTACTTATTTTTTGTAGCATCCCGGTTATGACCCTGCCTCCAGATTTCGACCCCTGCTCAATTTTATAAACAGACAGTTTGGTAGGTTGTTGGTACCAGAAAAGGAAATTTGTGTGGACGAAACTTTGTCCCAAGTAAAGACATAACATAATGAGATAATTTATTCCATCGAAAGCTGGAAAATTTGGAAATAAATTCTGGATGCTTTGTGAGTCTGCCACTGGCTACATTATTCAAATGACAGTTTACAGGGGACGAAATTTCGATCCTGTACCCTGTGATCAACTTCAAGGGACACAAATTGTGACAAGTCTTCTTTCAAGTGCAAACCTACTAAACAAATGTTACCACGTATTTTGTTTGTTCTGCTCTCTTGACTTGGCAACAAGACTCCTTCAGAGCAATACTTATGTTACAGGTGCGTTCTTCCAGTCTTTTTATTTCCTTTACCGTTAGATATTATAAACTTACATGTAATTACTGCTATAGTATATGACCACAAATGAGTCATTAAAAGTCATATAGTACACACGTGGTGGGTGTAACTAGCCAAACAGGAGGTGCTTACTCTTCCGGAGCGCCCAATCTAAATTTCCTGGTGGAAGTTCACGTGTTTAAGCTTACTTGTCAGTTTAATTTTTTTTTACTTTGCTTCTGAATTGAGATTCGGACATGGATTAGTATGTTTGTTTTTGATTAATAAGATTATCAATATCATTCTGGCAAAAATCGACGTCGAATTACGTTTCATATCGTCTCGGAAATTGGCGACGTCATCGTTTAGTGCAAAAATTGGCTACCTCACAAACAAATCGTCATTTTGGCGTTTCGAAAACCGTGGCAGTGAAAAGGTTAACGTTTGTGCGGAATGATTTGGAAAACGTTAACGTTTAAAATTCACGGAAGAACGTTTTTTTATGGAAGAACGCCATTCCATTATCATTCAATCACGTTGGTGAACTCTATTTTTGTAAGATTAATTTGGAATTGAATATAACCTTGTATGATTTCCGAGATGGCACGAGGTAAAAAAACAACCATGCAGCTGCAAGGAACCTAAGCCATATTAATGTTTTCTGTGTAAAGCAAGTGTGTGCAGTAATATTGTGAAATCCACCATCTCTCTTCCACGCACGCACACACGTGAACTGTGAAATAATGTTATATTTCATATTATTGTACCATTGAAAACAGATTTTCAAGACAACGTTTGACAATTGCTGTTATATTTTATGTACGCTAAGGAAAAAGACAAATGTTTCAAACAGTCAAAAATGCATACCTATTCCGGGTAGTGCAATTTATATGAGAAAGGGGCCTGTTGTCTGTTTAGCTTAAAGAAGTGAAGAAGACAAGGCACTAGTCAGACCTTTAAGTACATTTCTACCCACCCAAGAACTGCCCATACACAGATAAAAAATTATTTAACATTATAATAAACACATGAGCGCGGTTAATCTTGACGATGCTATTTTTGGTCCATACATGGGCAAGCGCAGGGAAAAAAAGTCTGGCAAAAAGTCATTTTTTATCTGTTCCGTCGTATAATGCTAAACTCTTATTTTCTCTATAAACGAAATACTTCTGATAATCCTCCCGTGAGCTATTTAAAATGTCATTCAAATGGTAATCGAATCCCTCGCAGATGTGCGTCCTTAAATTCCAAAGGCAAGACAACGACCACAGCGTCATCAGCTAAATATATTACCTGACAGAAAAGAGACTGTTGTGTCTGTTCATCGAGGGAACAGGGAGTCAGGAGACGTAGCTGGACAATTTGTAGAGACTGTAAACATGGTTTACATATTAAATGCATACCTGACCATACTGGATGCTTTGAGCAGTGATCATCTTGCTTATTAGCCACATAATCCCCGATAACTGATATACCAATAGCTTAGAGATTGATTTATACGAATGATAGCCGCGCGATGACAGTTTTTAAATATTTACTGTTGTTTTTGTTAGTTAAATTATTTTAATAATAAATGTGTTAATTTTTCATTTTTTATTCATATTGCATTAATATATCACTGTATATATAATATAACCTTTAGAATATTTTGTTTTCTTTCAGTAGTTGTTCATCATTTTGAAAGTGATAGCATTTAAAAACGAAATAATGGAATTGTGAAAGGAACCATAATTTATAATTTTTATATGATCAAAATTTCATACAAGTTAGCTAAGTATCAAATTCAAAGCAGCGTTTTTATACGTGAATTGTAAACATAAAAGATATTTAACTATTTTACAGTTTTTGACGCATGTCTGTTGAAATTAGGCTCGTTTTGATTTAAATTAAGAATTATTTTCAAAATTTTAAATCTCTCTCTCATATTAATAACTATTTACATGTTTTTATTTCTTTTTATCAAAAGATTATTTGCATCAACAAAACAATATTTTAGTTGCATTTTTTGAGATCAATACAAAGGATAGAAGACAGTTTAGCATGTTTATTAGCTCTGCAATAATCGACATCACTGTATTTCTATATGACAAACAACAAAACCCACCACAAACGCTCATCGTCATCGTCATCGTCATCTTCATTTTTCATCGTAAAGAAATGTTAATCTGCAATTAACAAGTTTGAGCAACTTGTGTTAAATACAGTTCTTTTCTTAATTGTGGGGATTTTTGCAGTTAATCTAATAATTGTATTGCACTATTTCAGGTTTTGATCATATACTGAAGAATGTTGTGGACGCAGTGAAAAGAAAATAGCACACGATAGACAGTGACGGGTTATACTCTTTACCCTTGGTAGCAGAATTATTGAGAACACCTTTACATGCCACAAAGTGGCCACAAAGAATTTACATCGAAACCATCATACACAGCACATAAAGCTGTATTGGATAATGATCAACATGCAGACATTCTTTTTCCTGATAATGCAAAAGTATTAATATTAATTTATAACTACTTTTGGATATTTTTTGCTTATAAATTCTATTATTTAAAAATGTATTTGATAAAAGCGTGTGTTTTGCATTTAAGTTAAGGTTTTAGCCCACAAAAGTTAAACTAAAATTACCTCCTATGTAATAAAGCAGAGACATCGCAGTTTGAGGTAACTAAATATGTTTTGAATTTTAATATAGGTGAAACTTATGAATTACAGGTACGCTTTGCGGATGATGACAAATTAGTGCGACAGCCATTCAATCTAAACCATCATATATTCCTTGTGAAAACCGAACGGGTTTTAATTGACTTATCGCCGGCCATGCCCACAATGTTCCGACAAAGGACCGTCATGCTTTATTTACACCCAAAAAGAATGAAAACTCGGTCTTAATTGTCCCATTACATGACGTCACTGACACTAGTACGTCATTAGTTGCCGTGACGCTACTTTGGTACCGCGATGGGGCTCATTGTCGGAACATAAAAGTCAATGCCAGCGAAACGTCAATTGGATCAAACTGGGTTAGCTCCGTCAACCCGTTTTCAAAAAACGACAACACCAGATTAACCTGTCAAGGTTTTATATTAAATATCTGTGTTTTTACAATTCATTTTAATATTTACACCACAATTATTGAATTAGTAAGAAATCCTGACTTGGAAAGAATTGAGTGTCAGTGCATTAGTAATATCCAACGAAATTATCTGATTCTGCGGATTGATAACAGACCCAGCAGCTTCAGTGCGTGGTTAATACGGCGGGACAAATGAAGTTGCAGAAGGCATGGTGGACCGAGAACATGTACAAGTGAATTTGAATCGGGTGTTTTTGAAGAAAAAATGTCACTGAAAGATCGTTTCTGTGAAGTAGAGCATTTCCGGGTATAACTGCGAACACTTGCTTCATTTCGATGGCCAGACATGTACATGATGTGTCGCAGTTCTACTCTACTCCAGCATCATTCATTGCCTCAATGGCAGTTGCACAGAGGCAGTGAGCTGTGTATCTTTTGGAACCAGCTTTTTTGCACAAGTCTGGAAGACAGTTTGAAAAGGAGCATTTTTTTCAAAGATTTTGTATAATACCAAAGCGTGTGAAAATTTGGATTACTTATAGCATCTAGAATAATATGGTTGAATAAAATGGAAGCACCGGGGTCATTTTTGCTTAAAAAACTTCAAAATATCGGGACATGAACTCGTGTCAGTTGCATACGTTCGTTTATCAACGTAAGCCTCCTCTGCACCTTGATAGTTTTTTTTGCTTTAGTTTCATGATTCAAACAGGCATATTCTTTAACCATTTTCTTCAGTTTTGGATTCAAAGGATTTCTGATTAAATTGTACATTAAATTCTAAGCCTCGTGTGAGAAAATGGAATGCTTTTAGATTTCATACGCATAAACGCAGGGATATGGGATTAGATTTTGCCTGTTCGAAGTAAGTCGCAATTTTTTTAAATCAGCTTTGTTTAATACATCTTTGTGTTTTATTGGTTGTGATTTACCCAAAGCAACTCGCTCTTTTAAAATTCCATTTAGAGTATCATTCGCTTTTTTAAATTCAATGTCAATTTCACGACCAATGTCATGTAAGTGTCTGTTAATAGCACCCTGAATTGCAATAAAAGAAGTTTTCTTGTATTCTGAATTGTCAATTTTAATTTATTTTACTAGGCGAAATTTGTTCACAACCAGTCCCACTATTGTCGTCGCATTTCACCTGAGGTTTAACCTCGCAGTAAAATTGCTGCAACTTTTAGGCAAGTTCTGCTGTTGTGATATATGCCATGTCAGTACATGTAACTGCTTTGAATTTCGCAAAAAAAAAAAAAAGGAAAATCACAGTATTCCAGCTGTTGCAGGTATAAATTCAAGGATTTTAATTTTAATACAAACACTGTCGTTTAAGTACCCATGGTTGGCTAATTTTATAATTATTGATATAATTGTTATCAATATTTGTATTACCTTGCAAGATTTTCATTCCCCATTTGGTATTTTTTGGTTGACTCACTTTGGGTTCATGTTTTCATATTTGTTTTTGCTTGTCCTTTTGAAACTTGGTTTTAAATGTTGTGGTAGCCTGTTGTGTTTCATCTTCAATTTTTCAATTTCTCTTTTTATTATTTTATTTTATTTTTTGTCATTTTGGACAAATCCAATTCCCAACAAACAATCAATGTTTCTTCACTAATGTTGTCCGAATCTATTTCATGCTCCCAAGGAGGAATTATTTTAAAGTTGCCATGTGTCCATGCTGTCTATTTTGACCAGCAGAAGCAGACGGACAGTCTGATCTTTGACACCGCGTGATCAGTATTTATTTTCATAGTAACAAAAAAGAAACTAAAGCTTATTTGATTTAAATTATTTATTTTGTAAATTCATTAATACATTTATTTATCCAGATCATTTATTTCATTAAAAAATGTAATTTACGTTTATCGTTAATGTTTTTTTAATCCCGCTTCTTAACAATATGATATGTTAACAATCCGCGACTTGACACCTTTTTGTAAAGTAGTCCGGTTACCAATGTATTTATACATTGCCGGCGATAGTAAACCATCACTGACGAAAGGTCGCATGTGAACCATCTATCACTCTTCCAATAGTTTATTACAGAGAATTTGATTTAGATTGTAAATATAAGATGCTAGATCAGTTTCTTGGACGTGTTTATTGGCCGATACTGCAGTTTTTACCTTTGTACTTCCTATTAGATTTGGACATTCTGCGCCAGTTTAATAATACATTCCTTCAGCCTAAATAAAAGATCAGAAAAAGAATTTAATAAATATTAAAATACATGAACGTCAATTTTCTACTTTCTAACATCGAAAGTTAAATTGCGTTGGTTCAGACCACACAATAATGCCCCATCCCAAAGTTGCTACTTTTGTTGACATGTCAAAACTTGATTCATTTCAAAATACCGTAATTAAAAAAATCAAAAGGGTGCATTCATCTCGTTTCATTAACTATTTGTCCTATATATTTTGTTTATTTCAGGTGCAGGAAAAACGTCAACAATATTTTGAACACTCCAGACGAGAAAGAGCATTACAGGTATTGTGTAGATTTATCAATCGAAAAGTTTATGTTCATGAAACTTTTAAAACAATGTAAATATTTCGGCAATCTTGCTTGACATCTTAAGATCTTAAGTCGATCAGTGGTAAAATGCTAGATGCGTGGCTGATTTATTTAAGCTGGTCAGCCAAAACCAACAAATTGTCATATTTCAATTGCTGCAAAAGTCATTGGGATAGAATAAAATCTTTATTCTAAAAACGGACAGAAAAAATTCAACCCTATTGGCAATGAAACAAAAAACAAGAGAGTTAAGAGATCATTCGCATTATCGAGGAAAAAATTGGAAATCCAAAATCAGACCATATCATCAATCAATGGAAGAACGTGTAAACAAATCCACTTTATAAATTTATTATCAGAAATTGAAGAAATAAATGACGCCACGCGTAAGACACAAAGCATTTGCTATTTAGTATTTTTATGATATCGAAATTAATTGCATAAAGCGTGGGTTGAATCTTAGCGATGGTAGCTGTAGTTTATTGTAAAAATGATTTTATTAGAATAATCTGTCAAAATAGGTAAAACAACATTGAAAAGTGTTTGTTTCAAATCCAATCCTAGTGTAATGCTGGGATTGAAATATGACTAATAAATTGAAGAATTGGAAGCTTTATTTGCTTATATTGTCTTCAAATATGAGATTAAGATAAGGTTTTGACTGTCACCCTCTCATTCATGAAATTGCATAGTTCAGTAACATATGCAGTCAACACAAAAGCCGATTCATCTGCTACAGTAACATTATCTAAAAATATTACTACTTGTTTAATTCCTCATACTGATTTAAAACCATTGATATACAATTATACCAATGGTAAATTCACTGGAATAGCCAAAAACGTAATAAATTATATTCAATTCAGTCTTATCTGGGATTAAAATGTTTATCCCAGTACAATAAGAATGGAAGTATTGTTCTTGCTGTAGAATCGGCCATAGTCATTGTAAACATTCCTTAATCTTGAAGGGAGAATAACCTCCTCAGTGTGTTCCTTGTGAAAGTCGACAATCTACCAAACACAGTTTGTTGGATTGTGCTGACTTTGCGCCTACAAGGAATAACTTTTATTCAACTCCGCCTACACATATATAGATGACGTTCTGTCGCTTAACAATCCTAATTATGGAGACATGGGAATGTCATCTATCCTAGTGAGCCTAAAATAAAAGACACGACTGATTGTTCAAGTTCTGATTCATATTTGGACTTATTACTGAACTATGACGCCGGCCTCACTTCCCTGGTGGAACTTAACGTGTCTAACCTGACTTGTCAGATTCGGACATGGATTAGTATGTTTGCTTTTTTGATTAGATCAACATCATGGCGGCAGAAGGTTATATTTTACAACGAATAGAATAAAAAGTTTCCTTAATTGTTTTGCTAATTGCATCGTTACAACTGTTCACTTTTATTGTAATGTCTTTATTGTAAGATGATATTTTGAAATAACTAACCCGTTTTCAGAAAGTTTAATATTTATCGATTTATCTTGCATGAAGACTCCTTGCGAGCGACTATTTGTTGATCAACTTTATTAATCTCACGTGCGAACTGATACTAATATCGTGTATTGGTCCCAACCTGTGTCAGGTCTGGATAACATTTAAAAACTTAGGCAAATTATAGACGACAGAAGTCATTTAATCGCGAATTCTGATTGTGGTGTAGATAAACACATGCTCCGCACGGATTGACCATGTACTCCTTACCTTAAAACGACAAATGTTAGAGTATTAATAAAACAGCCTGCTCTACTGCAAAGTTTTCTATAAAATAGTTTGACAGAAATAATTTATACAATTTTGGGATTTACCGAGTGTGGTATTAAAACGGAAATGGTCTCATCCTTACGAAAATCTGAACATAACCACACTCAAATTCTAAGACCAACAACGACCCAAATTACAGGTGCTTACCCTTCTGGAACAACCGTCCTTGCTTCCCAGGTGGAAGTTCACGTGTTTAACCTACTTGCCAGTTTCAAAGTTTTTACTTTGCTTCTTGATTGTGATTCGGGCACTAATATATTAATATGTTTTTTTATTCTTATGGCGCAGAAGGTACAAACCATCGTGATACTAGCATGTTTTAATATTGCAGCACTAGATAGCGAATCGTGGAAATTCAAATGTTTTTATATTGTTTAATTACGTATTATATACATATTAAAGTATTCTCTATATCGATGATGATGTTTGTAGCCAGTTGGGTCAATTGTCCCTACTGCATCATCCTTCTTAATATTATTCCCCGAGAGAAAATAACAATATTATGTCAATATTCCAGCTATTTTTTATCAAAACACTAGTAATTGATAACGCCACTAATTCCATTTACTTGAACAACCATTTCTGAAATAAATATTGTTTACACATAAAATGATGACGTGACGTCATTTTAATATTCTCGATATCAATAATGTTGTCTAAAGCTAGTATATATGTTTAATATTTCCACTATATCCCCTTCTCTCCGATAGCTTACTGGTATTTTAGCCATATCAAAATATTTCCGATCTTTGTCTATAATGATGTCTGTAGCCATCTTTTTTTTTTTTTAAATTCCACTACGTCCTTTTCCTTCTGGTGGCTTAGTGGTAGTTTGACCATATCAAAAAATTCTCGTTCCATGTCTTAAATGATATCTGGCCAGTTGCCTTATTTTATTCTCCACTACATCTTTTTTATGATAGCTTAACTATTCTAAAATATTCCCGATCGATGTCTATAATAATGTCTATAGCCAGTTGCTTCATATGTTTTTAAATTCCATTACAATTTCTCTCTGATAGCTTACTGGTATTTTTTCGCCATATGAAAATATTCTCTATCTATATCGATGACAATGTCTGCAGCGAGAGTTCCTCAGTTTGTTAACTTATATTTGTTTTACAGCTGTCTTGTCTTTATAAATAACCTGTTGATTGATTGAGGCAGTATGAATTCTTTTAACCCCACAAGTCCCTGCAAGACAAATAAAAATAAATCCTAAAATAGCTTAATTTCCAACGATTGGTCTGCTGAGCTTTTATCTTGGGACTGGCATAAACATTTTAGTCCAATTTGTAAAAAAATAATGGCTTTGTTTTTATATAGAATCTTATCTATAGGTATATAAACGGCATTACAGACAAAATAAGTATTGGCCGTCTCGACTACCGTTTGAAGGCATGAATATCCGGTAATTTTTCTAGTAGTTAAGAACAAATGACATAACGTCAGAATGACTTTCTGGTAAAGTTAAACTTAATGTTTAACACGTAGCATTTCAATTTATTTAGTACTGTACTGTCAGTGAAACATTATAAATTGTGACAAAAAGCGAGCGATAAATATTAATCTGGATAAAAGGTGTAAAGGTTGTACGATTCATCTATTCTTCTGTGTCACGAACCGCGTTAGGTCAGAACCCTGGACACGATTTCTCGGTGCTAGTTCATATATTATGCATCAAGTATCCAATAACGATATTTTTGCTATTGGACGCGACCTAACAAAGTTGATGTAATGGTTGGTAGAGGTATTTTGATTGGTTATATTTCAGTAGTCCTTTAGATTGAGTGGTTTTGTCTGTGATAAACATGACCATGTTGATTATCGTTTTAGTCGCCAATATTTCTTTTAAGGTTGGTTGGTGGACAAGATCGATGTCATTTAAGAAATCCTCTAAATTTTCCTTACTTGTGATATATCTCGTAGTAAGTTAAAGCATTAAAATTTGTAACCTAATGTCATGACGCATTTGCGAATTTAGGGAATTGCCTAAATATTCGCAAACGATAGCCAGACATTGTTTTAATACGACTTTCTGTGCTTTGGGTAGTTGGTGGCCTTAGTTAGAATTTTAGGATTGGGCCCTGATAACATATTGAAACACAAAAGACACAAGTCATAAAACCACGTATTGTGTTCGGGTGTAGATAATCACATGTTCCGCACTAATTGTTGATGAACTCCTTACTTAAAAACGAAGAAATAAATTCACAAAGTTAGAATATTTAACAATTCAAATAGAATATTAAAGAAGACAACCTGCCCTCCTGCACATCGTTCTATAAAACGACTTGGATTGTGTTGTATCAATTGTGAATCGTATTAAAACGGAAATAGTCCAATATCTCCACAAAAATCTTTACGTACAATGAACAAAAGCTCTTTTATGTTACAACGCTTAAACCTATATTAAGGTTTCTGTGTTCACGTGTTTGTTTTTATTATTATTATTATTTTGAGAACATTGGATTCTAAAAATGTATTATTGAAAAGAATCACATGCACATAACTGAATTATTATTGGTACGTGGAATAAATTACTGTTTCTTGCAGGTTTTTAAATATAACTATACGTAATACCTTATGTTGTAATTATTTTTTTGTTTTTGTTTTATGAACTTTAAAACAAACAAACCAACCAATCCATATCCAAACCACAGCTCAAGCAAATTGAATTCATTGGAGCTAGCAATTTAGTTTAACACGTAAACGTAAATGTCCATAAAAGGTATCGCTTAACATTAATGGCAAAATTGCGAGTCCATATTTTTCATTTAAGTGAGAATTGACTTTCGTTTGTTTTCAGTTACAGCGAGGGTCTGTGATAGATCCAATTACAATCGTAAATTTACGCATGGCATTTGTGACATACTGAACAGTTGGGCACATCAATCTGCGGATGTACGTTTGAAAAGCACTTGAGAGGACTCGATTCGAGCAATGTTATTAAATCATCACCGGAAACATTTTTGAGAGTGTGCGTCTGTTTTTGATTTGATATGTGGAACAGTCCCGAGAAATACTTCTCACAAAAGCTTTTTGTGTTGATCCGACATAAACATCATCTAAAGAGTGGGAATTCCCACATCTTCGTGGCTTGAATAGTTGTTGCCCTCGACAATGTGCTGTGTAATGTTTTGAACACCGCAGCATTATTTGGTTATCGGAAAGAATGTTCCTGAAGGAGAACTTTCCCAGTGGTTAAATGGTACTAGGTGCCACAGAAATCAGGATATTCAATGTCAGTTTATGTATTTGTATCGCTAATTCCAATCAATGTGGCATACATGCGCTTATCTGTGTTATATTCATAAGTAAAAATGCCTTCCTGATAAATTTTGACGTGTTCCATGAGGTGTTAAACGTATACGTATCCAGACAGTAACCTTTGTAAAAAATTGAAGTATACCCATCTTGTATGCAGTTTATTGTTCCATTGTTTTTGGAAATAATTTAATATAATCAATTGGCAATTTGCTTGCATGTTTTTGTTTTCAAAAGATCAATAGATATTTAAAAGGAACAGAAATAACCCAGGCAGGCAGATGGATTTACTTACAGAAAACAAATTATCCATATGACTTGCAAATGAACCACATAAACTAGTTTCTATTCAGGATATTGCACATTGTATCGTTACAGTGAATAAAAATGGTTTATACGGATCATTATAATTTAGGTTTAAAGTTCATCCTACTAGAGTAATGACACCTTTATGGACATCTTATAGTGGGGTTTCAGAGTTTAGATTTAGATTTTGCTGATTGGAACTTATACTGATCTTTTATGTTTCCTTTTATTTCATTCCATTGGAATATCAAAGCCGTGGCTTAATATGAGAGTTACAGATGTTATGATGTGCATTAAAAACAGTATTATGTCTTAAACTTTACAACAGATAGCGAATGACGACTACATATCAATATAACATGTACTGTATTTTCATAAATTCAGTGCATATACTTTTAATTTTATTTTACTTTTTTTGATTGAAAATGTTCCCATTAAACTATCGATAAAATGAATTTAAAATGTAATGACCTGACTACATTTTATTTTTAAATGAAAAAAACCTTTACCCAGTTCTTCTGTACATATAGAAATTTTTGGAAACAATTGGACATTTAATCAAGTTTATGTACCAATTCAAAGTTACATCAGGGTATTTAGGGTCAGGTACATATGCAAATCACTGGTTCCTTTACCATATTGCTTTGAGTTAAAAGATGGGGAAAACATTTGTTTAAAGATGCAATGCTATAGTTAAAAAGTGTTAATTTTTTAAACTTGAAAAAAGCCGGAAAAGATAATTTATTAACATTGAAAAGAATTTTTAAAAAGTCAGCACGTGCAACAGGTATTTGCATTAGAACGTTACATAGACTGAATGGTTGAAATGAAGGGGACGGTTTCAAAAGTGAAAAGAGGTAGGAAAAATATTTAAGATGGAATAGACAAATGTACCATCAGGAATGGAGTCTATTCATTATACATGAAATCTGAAAATGCTACTCTAAAAACAATTCAAATGACAATTCTGCTAGTGTTGACTCTAAATGAAATTGGGTTTAAATATCCTTAAAATAATGACAGTAAAGTAAACCCATTATATCTGTAATATTCCTTCAGACATTTAACGCGCGACAAAATATCCAACTGCTGTCGTCTGCATCTTATGCCGTTTTGAAGCCAACTTCTTCCTGAAGATGAATGCAAATGCAAACACTTCGCGAGTAAACACATTATGAAAAACCTTACAAATTCAAATTACTGAAGTGAAAGATCCTTACTTATAAGCTATAATGGTGTTTAACGCCCCAGTCAAAAATATTTCACTTATATCGAAACGTCGCCAGCTATAGACGAAGGTACGTTTATTTTAAGTTCCCATCCCATAACTTTCATTTCATAATGCCGATTGCTTGGGGAAAAAACAGTTACTGACCACTTTCAAGTCTTGGGTCAGACCCTGTCACTGTTCGCACCCACAACATCCAACTTACAGAGCAATCACTCTACACACCTACAGACGTTGGACAAAAGTATTCGGACGATTATCTCAATTTTACTTACTGTCGCTCGGTACAAAAAATTAAATGCGGTATATCTTTATTGCTACTAAACATACTCTTCACCGCTTATTATATTCTAATATATAGACCATGGACTTTATTACGTCACATTTGTTGTCGTCTTGTATTTTTAGAAAAATAAATAATCCGGTGTGTTCATCATGGGTCGGAAATCCGGAGAATTAAGCATAGGCTATAAGGAAATAATTATAAAATTGCGCGAAGAAGGTAAAACTTTTAGAAAAATTGCAGATATAACAGGCATACCAAAATCTACAGTTCACAGTTTTTGGCAAAAATATCAGTGGATCAAAAGAAAATAGGAAAAGATGTGGTCGTAAAAAGTCCGTTGACGATAGGCTTGCGAGGTCTTTGGTCAGGCAAGTTAGGAGCGAGAGAAAGACAGTTCTGTCTGATGTTACAAATGAATTTAACAGAAATAACAATATAAATGTATCTGAAAAAACTATATGGAGGTGTTTGAAAAAGAATAAATGTCGTAGATGTGTTTGTAAAAAGAAAATTAGAATTCGAGTTATGAACAGAGTGAAGAGAGTGCGCTGGTGTTTTGACCGACGGACATGGGCAGTAGATCTGGAAGAAAATAATCTTTTCTGATGAGTCACAGGTGGTAATTGGTACTGATAAACGGGTATATATTTGGAGAAAAAGTGATGAAGCATGGGTACCTGGCTGTATTTCTCCCGGTGAACAAAATAAGTATTCCGTCATGATATGGGGATCCATTTGTTATAATGGCCTCGGTACACTTTGTCGAGTAGTAGGCAACATAAACTCTGAAAAATACATTGATATACTTGAAAATAATTTGTGGCCGGTAATTGCTAGACATTTCCCGAATGGCGATATCACATTCATGGATGATAATGCCCCCAGCTCACCGCTTTGCAAGGACAACTTCTTACAAAGATGACAACAACATTCCTTACCTTGAATGGCCTGTACTGTCACCCGATTTAAACCCCATAGAAAATGTGTGGTTGAAAATAAAAAATGGAATTAAAGCTGTAACACATCTGATACATAGCAACGATGACCTATATCGGCAAATTTTGAATATCTGGACTTCTTTCACCCCGCAATACATCCAAAATTTGTATAAAAGTTTACCTGATAGATTGGCCAAAGTTCGTAGGGCACGTGGTTACATCACTAAATATTAAGGTATGTAAATTCCAATCATTTTTGTCACAATTTTAGTAAACTACATGTTATTTGCTATCTTTTGATACCAAATATGGGTATACCATGAGTATTTATTAACCAAGAAAATTTACCTACATTTCACCATCCGGTGTTGGGTGAAAAAACGGCAAATCGAATCGTCCGAATACTTTTGTCCAACGACTGTACTTATAAAACCCAGTGTAAAATAATATGTATGTAAATAAAAATGTGGTGTTTTCACTCTGGCTCCCAAAATGAAAGTAGAATGTATGGGCTATGGAGAGTTAAGCTTTGATCATATCATGACTTGTGCAGGAGTAAGTGAAATGTGTACCAGAAAAAACATAGATTTAGACCCAAGCACCCCGCCCATCTTCT
This sequence comes from Anadara kagoshimensis, assembly GCA_021292105.1. Taxonomy (NCBI): domain Eukaryota; kingdom Metazoa; phylum Mollusca; class Bivalvia; order Arcoida; family Arcidae; genus Anadara; species Anadara kagoshimensis. The sequence goes on along the minus strand of CM037872.1, from coordinate 27,591,461 downwards.
AATTCAAGAATCTATAGTAGACAGGGAACAAGGAAGAAAAGCATTACTACAATAATTAAGCCTTTAAATAAGGAAGATGGTGTTCAAAATGAATTAAATTCAGCAAATAAGAAAGTAAACTTGTCTGTCGTCAAAAAAGGGTACAATCCAAATTAAATTGCTCTGTCCTAATACTTGAGTTTTAACTTGAGGAAACTTTTCTGTGCAAGATATATATATAAAAAATTAAGTATGAAATTTCCACATCATTCTTTCTTTGAAATTTATTATGCACAGGACAGGCTGGGCATAAATATACTTTACTGCTATTCAGAACTGACATGACAGGTTACTTTTTAAAAGTTTTGCTCCAAAAAAATCAGTATGTTTACAAATGAAAATGGATTATTTCTATTTTGCCAGTCATATATAAGAATTAATTAAATAAATTTTGAATCCGATACAATTCTATGAATCTTATTTGAGATCAACAGGTTTTCTTAGCTGAATATGGTCATGACAAACACAAACAATACTTATTAATTAAATTGGGTAGACTCAACACTTTTTTATTATGAGATATGCCTTGTAGATATATGTTTTAAAAATTATGTTCCTTACTTCAAACAAAAGATCAGTCACTGTACAATCTGAGCAACTACTAAAGAATATGTCACACATATCTTCTTAGTTCAACATCTATAGCAGCAGACTGAGTAGCATAAGGCTATTCTAATTTTTTAGTCATTAGACTGTATATTGTCAGTGAAATTTTAAAGTAGTATTTAGATTTATGACTATTTTTAAAACAATTTCCTGACCAAAAGACCTTGGTAGTGACCTGATGATATATACAATATACATTGTAGTAATATATATGTATATTCAATTGCATTTCAATAGTAACAGTATTATAAAAATGGGTATCAGACGTCCAATATTTGTCATGCACATTCACTTACTTAATGTAAATTTTCAGCTACCATGAAGAGGTCGTCCTCAAATTTGATGATGGTACACACAGCATTAATGTAACATTAGATAAGCATTAGACCATGTGAGCTTATCTTTTTATTAGACTTATTATTCAAAAACAAACATACTTATCCATTTCCGAATGACAATCCAGAAGCAAAGTAAAAACTTTGGAACTGACAAGTTAGGTTAGACACGTGAACTTCCACCAGGGAAGTGAGGCCGGGTGCTCCGGTGTAACACATTTACACAAATGTTTAGTTTTTTCATATCAGGGTTTTAATCCTGACTAGATGTATAAATACAATACATATACCTCCAGGGTTAACGTTTTAATCCTGACTAGATGTATAAATACATGTACCTCCATGGTTTTAATGCTGACTAGATGTGTAAATACATTTATCCTGCAACTAACGTGTACATTGACATCATAAAGCCTGCCGAATAAACCTTATCTTTATTCGGTCACTGACCCAATAAAGCCACGCGCTAACTGTGACGTCACAGTTACGGCACTGCTTTTTCCATTCAACATTTGACGTAACCTTTGACCCAAATGAACCCCATTCTCAATGTAAACAAAACACAGTATAATAAACATGATCAATAAATTCATAGATTTTAATATTTTATTTTAAAAAGATTGATTTTTTTAAAAAAAATACACGTAGTTATATAAATATGATTTAAAAATAAAAATGAAAAATTATAAGTTGCTACTTTATTCCGCCGAACTTTTATAATTTAGCAGAAATACAGAAAAACGTCTGCAACATTTCATCAAAGAATATTTATTTTAATATTATTATTGTAAGAATTTAAGATTTTGTTAGATATATTAAATATGAAATAATATCGTATTGTAGTTATTTATTTAAATAATTGAGAACTACATGTGCTTGAATGTCGGACTGAGCGAAAATGACAAGTACGAGTGTGATGGGGTAGCGTGACGTCACGTTAAAATTTGTATCTTTGCGCTTGGAGTGTAAACAAACAAGTCAAACAGATGGATAACACGCAGTTACAATTATAATTTTAGGACGTATCTGTTGCAGGATAAAGTAAATACATGGTCATTGACGGTGAATAAAGGTCATATTTGGCTCGGGGGCGAAAACGTGTAGAAAGCGAGGCAGAGCCTCGCTTTCTATACGTTTTCTCACCCTCACCAAATACGACCTTTATTCACCGTCAATGACCATGTATTTACTATGTATCTCCAGGTTTTTAATGCTAACTTAATGTATAAATACGCGTGCCTCATTACGAGTATACATGCCAATATTCAATGAGGGTGTGTTGACCATATATTTTTTCGAGCTTTTTACAACTTTATGCCTCCAATTTCACAAAATGTATACCTGAAATGTTGCCCTTTCCATCCGGAAATGTGCTTTAAAGGTAGCATCATTATATTTTGGGACATCATACTACACGGAGTCCTCAATCAGGGGTTGTTTTGTTGTGTCAGCCCCCAAAGTATTTACATCATCATTTACCGGATTTGCCTTTTCAATTGCCTTATGGAATATGCACCATCGGTAGCTTCAACAAGAATTGCGAGGATATGCGGCGAGATACTCATGATGATGATGGAATATCCAAGACCAAAATATCAGCCTGCAGACGATGTTTATTGGTTCTAAAGAGGCTATTCCGTGTTTTTATGGGATCTTTTTAAAGTTTATTGCAAGGTATTTACAATAAATTTACAAAGATACACACGTCATAAGACAAATGACAAACTTTATTTCTTCAATATGTACTTCTGCTTCTAGTTCTGCTCGCTTGATTACCCTGGCAACAGTGGCGCACCGGATGTCAACTGAATAATAATAATAATATCTTTATTGCTCGAACTCAATTACAATAATTGATTATGGCAAGTAATTTAATAAACATAAAACATAATGAACAAAAAAAGCATAAAAAACGTAACTGACAAATGTATACATATATAACAAATAAATATTTTACAGATAATGAGATGTAATACTGCAAGGTGCTTAAGTAATTTTAGTTTTACGTATATCAAGGCATTCGATAATAAAATCTGATTTTTTTAGCATCTCTTTTATATTGCTATTGAAAAGTGACTGTAAGTTTCTTCTAGAATTTAGATGGTCAAAAAAAGAAGGAAGTTGTTGATTTTAGAGAAGAAGATGTGCTTTTTTTGCCATATAGAGGACAGTGAAATAAAAAAATGCCTTTCATCTTCTATGCAATAAACTAATTTGTGATGTGGTGATTACTGATACACACCAGATTCCGAGGCATTAAAGAAGGCAAAGCAAAGATCCGAGACTTTAAGCAAGAAAAAGCAAAACTATATGGAAATATTCATTTGATTGACACCATATTGGATAGTTGTACTAGATAGCATATCGTTCAACATGCGTAGATATCTGAGACCTAGCGGCTAGGCTAGCCACTATGCTGCTGAACGCAACCCTGGTGCTCCGGAAAGGTAAGCACCTTCTTTTTAGCTTGCTACAACCGCCACGTGTGTAATCAAAATTGAATAATGCGATCATGTGAGATGATGCTTAACAACTGCTGGCCAGTCCAAAGGGGAAAGGGTATTCCAAAAACTCACTTACCTTATCCACTTATATTTGCCAGTTTCTATTTATATCGAAATAAGGGTTGACCTTATTTTCTAGGAGACGCCACAATGGACTACAAATTCAGTTATCTGTTACATCTTAACCTCTGCATTCTGTGCTAGTGTTGACTCTAAATGAAATTGGTTTTAAATATGTGAAAAAGGACCTAGAATGAATATTTTTGAAAATAACACAATCGTGTCTGATAGATGTCAGTACTTAGGTGATTTGGGACTTGACTTTATTCATTTAGATGAAACTTGAGTAAACCAAAACCATAAATACACTTGGTTACATGATTCAACAGAGCCCAACATTACCAACTGGAAAGGGCCAACGGTTTATCATTTTACATGATCAACAGAGCCCAACATTACCAACTGGAAAGGGCCAACGGTTTATCATTTTACATGATCAACAGAGCCCAACATTACCAACTGGAAAGGGCCAACGGTTTATCATTTTACATGATCAACAGAGCCCAACATTACCAACTGGAAAGGGCCAACGGTTTATCATTTTACATGATCAACAGAGCCCAACATTACCAACTGGAAAGGGCCAACGGTTTATCATTTTACATGATCAACAGAGCCCAACATTACCAACTGGAAAGGGCCAACGGTTTATCATTTTACATGATCAACAGAGCCCAACATTACCAACTGGAAAGGGCCAACGGTTTATCATTTTACATGATCAACAGAGCCCAACATTACCAACTGGAAAGGGCCAACGGTTTATCATTTTACATGATCAACAGAGCCCAACATTACCAACTGGAAAGGCCCAACGGTTTATCATTTTACATGCTGGGAGTGAACGTCATGGGTTAATTCCAAGTTATGAATTGGTATTTAAAGCAAAGGCAAAGGACGGGGACTATCATTAGGAAATGAATGGTGAATGTTATCTTTCTTGGTTCGAACATCAACTGTTAACAGCATTAAATAACCCTTCCGTAATAGTTCAGGATAATGCCTCGTACCATAATCTAAGGACATGCTATAGCATAGCTCCAAACTCCAACGCATTAACAAGTGACATGATAAAATGGTCAAACGATAATAATATTTCTTTTCCTTCCAATGCACTGAAACCAAAAAAAAAAAAAATAATATAATAAAACATAATAAACCAAAAGCCTATTTACCAAACTGATATATTAGCTGAAGCACAAGGTCACGCAGTACTAATACTGCCAGTTCGACATTGTGAACTTTTGGCATTGTCAAAAAATTGTATGGAATATAGCACATTTAAACTTACTTTAAATTACTTTTAAGATTGAAATATTAAGCTGCTTAAGAATACATATAGCGTAGCTTTTCTGTAAAAACCACCCTCAACTTAACTGAAGAAAACGCAAACAATTTCATATCAATTAAAAACAAACATACCAATCCATGTCCAAAGACAAGTAAAAACTATGAAACTTTGAAATGAAATAAAAAACGTACATGTATAAATGCAATATATTGTGATGACGATCTTAACACTTTAAAGGGCCTTGATAAGTCTTGGCTTAAAATATCAATAACAGTTACTCAACAGGAGAATATTTAAGAAATCAATCACTAAGCTAGTGTTTTTTTCTTATCCTCAGACACCTTTGTTGTGTATTTTTTCTCTGGTACATCTGTATTAAAAACAAACATATCAACACAAAAGTAAAAACTTTGAAGCTGGGAAATTAGGTTAAACGCGTAAACTTTTGCCAGAAAAGTGAGGCATGGGTTGCGTTCAGCAGCATAGGGGCTAGGTTTCGCTAGGTAGAATTTGCTAGCGTAAAAATGATATGCTAGCTTCAGATTTCAATATGGTGTCAATTGAAAATAGATTTTTTCCTTTTTTCGAGTTTGTTTGATATACGCGGATTATATTCCGAAATTCCAAATCAAGCACTCGATTTTTATTTTATAATGAACTCTGTCATGGAGACCAGAAAGTCACATTTTTGCTGGAACGATAGTCAAGATAGAATGGTTTCTAACTTTTTTGTTCATTTATATGTTTAAAATAATGACAGTAAAGTGAACCCATTATATCTGTAATATTCCTTCAGACATTTAACGCGCGACAAAATATCCAACTGCTGTCGTCTGCATCTTCTGCATCTTCTGCCGTTTTGAAGCGAACTTCTTCCTGAAGATGAATGCAAATGCAAACACTTCGCGAGTAAACACATTATGAAATTATGAAAAACCTTACAAATTCAAATTACTGAAGTGAAAGATCCTTACCTATAAGCGATAATGGTGTTTAACGCCCCAGTCAAGAATATTTCACTTATATCGAAACGTCACCAGCTATAGACGAAGGTACGTTTATTTTAAGTTCCCATCCCATAACTTCCATTTCATAATGCCGATTGCTTGGGGAAAAAACAGTCACTGACCACTTTCAAGTCTTGGGTCAGACTACCCACAACATCCAACTTACAGAGCAATCACTCTACACACCTACAGACAAAAGTATTCAGACGATTATCTCAATTTTACTTACTGTCGCTCGGTACAAAAAAATTAAATGCGGTATATCTTTATTGCTACTAAACATACCCTTCGCCGCTTATTATATTCTAATATATAGACCATGGACTTTATTACGTCACATTTGTTGTCGTCTGGTATTTTTAGAAAAATAAATAATCCGGTGTGTTCATCATAGGTCGGAAATCCGGAGAATTAAGCATAGGCTATAAAGAAATAATTATAAAATTGCGTGAAGAAGGTAAAAGTTTTGGAAAAATTGCAGATATAACAGGCATACCAAAATCTACAGTTCACAGTTTTTGGCAAAAATATCAGTGGATCAAAAGAAAATAGGAAAAGATGTGGTCGTAAAAAGTCCATTGACGATAGGCTTGCGAGGTCTTTGGTCAGGCAAGTTAGGAGCGAGAGAAAGACAGTTCTGTCTGATGTTACAAATGAATTTAACAGAAATTACAATATTAATGTATCTGAAAAAACTATATGGAGGTGTTTGAAAAAGAATAAATATCGTAGATGTGTTTGTAAAAAGAAAATTAGAATTCGAGTTATGAACAGAGTGAAGAGAGTGCGCTGGTGTTTTGACCGACGGACATGGGCAGTAGATCAGGACTGGAAGAAAATAATCTTTTCTGATGAGTCACAGGTGGTAATTGGTACCGATAAACGGGTATATATTTGGAGAAAAAGTGATGAAGCTTGGGTACCTGGCTGTATTTCTCCCGGTGAACATAATAAGTATTCAGTCATGATATGGGAATCCATATGTTATAATGGCGTCGGTACAATTTGTCGAGTACCGGGGTAGTAGGCAACATAAACTCTGAAAAAAACATTGATATACTTGAAAAAAAATTGTGGCCGGTAATTCCTAGACATTTCCCGAATGGCGAATTCACATTCTTGGGTGATAATGCCCCAGCTCACCGCTCTGCAAGGACAACTTCTTACAAAGATGACAACAACATCCCTTACCTTGAATGGCCTGTACTGTCACCCGATTTAAACCCCATAGAAAATGTGAGGTTGAAAATAAAAAATGGAATTAAAGCTGTAACACATCTGATATATAGTAACGATGACCTATATCGGCAAGTTTTGAATATCTGGACTTCTTTCACCCCGCAATACATCCAAAATTTGTATAAAAGTTTACCTGATAGATTGGCCAAAGTCCGTAGGGCACGTGATTACATAACTAAATATTAAGGTTTGTAAATTCCAATCATTTTTGTCACATTTTTAGTAAACTACATGTTATTTGCTATCATCTGATACCAAACATGGGTATACCATGAGTATTTATTAACCAAGAAAACTGACCTACATTTCACCATCCGTTGTTGGGTGAAAAAACGGCAAATCGAATCGTCCGAATACTTTTGTCCAACGTCTGTACTTATAAAACCCAGTGTAAAATAATATGTATGTAAATAAAAATGTGGTGTTTTCACTCTGGCTCCCAAAATGAAAGTAGAATGTATGGGCTATGGAGAGTTAAGCTTTGATCATATCATGACTTGTGCAGGAGTAAGTGAAATGTGTACCAGAAAAAAACAGATTTAGACCCAAGCACCCCGCCCATCTCCTAATTCAAGAATCTATAGTAGACAGGGAACAAGGAAGAAAGGCATTACTACAATGATTAAGCCTTTAAATAAGGAAGATGGTGTTCAAATGAATTAAATTCAGCAAATAAGAAAGTGAACTTGTCTGTCGTCAAAAAAGGGTACAATCCAAATTAAATTGCCCTGTCCTTATACTTGAGTTTTAACTTGAGGAAAATTTTGCAATAATATAATTAAGTATAAAATTTCCATATCATTCTTTCTTTGAAATTTCATTATGCACAGGACAGGCTGGGCATAAATATACTTTACTGCTATTCAGAACTGACAGGTTACTTTTTAAAAGTTTTGCTCCAAAAAAATCAGTATGTTTACAAATGAAAATGGATAATTTCTATTTTGCCAGTCATATATAAGAATTAATTAAATAAATTTTGAATCCGATACAATTCTATGAATCTTATTTGAGATCAACAGGTTTTCTTAGCTGAATATGGTCATGACAAACACAAACAATACTTATTAATTAAATTGGGTAGACTCAACACTTTTTTATTATGAGATATGCCTAGTAGATATATGTTTTAAAAAATATGTTCCTTACTTCAAACAAAAGATCAGAGGATTGGTCACTGTACAATCTGAGCAACTACTAAAAAATAGGTCACACATCTTCTTAGTTCAACATCTATAGCAGCAGACTGAGTAGCATCAGGCTATTCTAATTTTTTAGTCATTCAGACTCTGTATATTGTCAGTGAATTTTTAAAGTAGTATTTAGATTTATGACTATTTTTAAAACAATTTCCTGACCAAAAGCCCTTGGTAGTGACCTGATGATATATACAATATACATTGTAGTAATATATATGTATATTCAATTGCATTTAAATGGTAACAGTATTATAAAAATGGGTATCAGACGTCCAATATTTGTCATGCACATTCACTTACTTACTGTAAATTTTCAGCTACCATGAAGAGGTCGTCCTCAAGTTTGATGATGGTACACCCAGCATTAATGTAACATTAGATAAGCAAACATTAGGCCATGTGAGCTTATCTTTTATTAGACTTATTATTGTAACACATTTACACAAATGTTTAGTTTTTTCATATCGGGGTTTTAATCCTGACTAGATGTATAAATACATGTTCCTCCATGGTTTTAATGCTGACTAGATGTGTAAATACATGTACCTCCAGGTTTTTAATGCTGACTTAATGTATTAATACGTGTGCCTCATGACGAGTATACATGCCAATATTCAATGAGGATGTGTTGACCATATATTTTTTCGGGTTTTTACAACTTTATGCCTCAAATATCACAAAATGTATACCTGAAATGTTGCCCTTTCCATCCGGAAATGTGCTTTAAAGGTAGCATCATTATATTTTGGGACATCATACTGCACGGAGTACTCAATCAGGGGTTGTTTTGTTGCGTCAGCCCCCAAAGTATTTACATCATCATTTGCCGGATTTGCCTTTTCAATTGCCTGTATGTAATCTGCACCGTCGGTAGCTTCAACAAGAATTGCGAGGATATGCGGCGAGATACTCATGATGATGATGGAATATCCAAGACCAAAACATCAGCCTGCAGACGATGTTTATTGGTTCTAAAGAGGCTATTCCGTGTTTTTAAGGGATCTTTTTAAAGTTTATTGCAAGGTATTTACAATAAATTTACAAAGATACACACGTCATAAGACAAATGACAAACTTTATTTCTTCAATATGCACTTGTGCTTCTAGCTCTGCTCGCTTGATTACTGTGGCGCACCGGATGTCAACTGAATAATAATAATAATATATCTTTATTGCTCGAACTCAATTACAATAATTGGTTATGGCAAGTAATTTAATAAACATAAAACAAAATGAACAAAAAATCATAAAAAAACGTAACTGACAAATGTATACATATATAACAAATAAATATTTTACAGATAATGAGATGTAATACTGCAAGGTGCTTAAGTAATTTTAGTTTTACGTATTTCAAGGCACTCGATAATAAAATCTGATGTTTTTTAGGATCTCTTTTATATTGCTATTGAAAAGTGACTAAGTTTCTTCTAGAATTTAGATGGTCAAAAAAAGAAGGAAGTTGTTGATTTTAGAGAAGATGTGCCTTTTTTGCCATATAGAAGACAGCAGTGAAATAAAAAAAATTGCCTTTCATCTTCTATGCAATAAACTAATTTGTGATGTTGTGAATAAACTAATTTGTGATTACTGATACACAACAGATTACGAGGCATTAAAGACGGCAAAGCAAAGATCCGAGACATTAAGCAAGAAAAAGCAAAATTATATGGAAATATTCATTTGATTGACACCATATTGGATAGTTGTACATATACTAAATAGCATATCGTTCAACATGCGTAGATATCTGTGACCTAGCGGCTAGGCTAGCCCCTATGCTGCTGAACGCAACCCTGGTGCTCCGGAAAGGTAAGCACCTCCTTTTTAGCTTGCTACAACCGCCACGTGTGTAATCAAAATTGAATAATGCGATCGTGTGAGATGATGCTAAACAACTGCTGGCCAGTCCAAAGGGAAAAGGGTATTCCAAAAACTCACTTACCTTATTCACTTATATTTGCCAGTATCTATTCATATCGAAATAAGGGTTGACCTTATTTTCTAGGAGACGCCACAATGCATATGGACTACAAATCAAGTTATCTGTTATATCCAAACCTCTGCATTCTGTGCTAGTGTTGACTCTAAATGAAATTGGTTTTAAATATGTGAAAAATGACCTAGAATGAATAGTTTTGAAAATAGCACTATCGTGTCTGATAGATGTCAGTACTTAGGTGATTTGGGACTTGACATAATTCATTTAGATGAACCTTGAGTAAACCAAAACCATAAATATAAATACACATGGCTACATGATCAATCATATCAACAGAACCCAACATTACCAACTGGAAATGCCCAACGGTTTATCATTTTACATGCTGGGAGTGAACGTCATGGGTTAATTTCAAGTTATGATTTGGCATTTAAAGCAAAGGCAAAGGACGGGACTATCATAATGAAATCGATGGTGAATGTTATCTTTCTTGGTTCGAACATCAACTGTTAACAGCATTAAATAACCCTTCCGTAATAGTTCAGGATAATGCCCCATACCATAATCTAAGGACATGCTATAGCATAGATCCAAACTCCAACGCATTAACAAGTGAAATGATAAAATCGTTAAAAGATAACAATATTTCTTTTACTTTCCAATGCACTGAAACCAGAAATATAATATAATAAAACGTAATAAACCAAAGCCTATTTACCAAACTGATATATTAGCTGAAGTATAAGGTCACGCGGTACTAATACTGCCAGTTCGACATTGTGAACTTTTGGCATTATCAAAAATTGTATGGAATATAGCACATTTAAACTTACTTAAATAACTTATAAGATTGAAATATTAAGCTGCTTAAGAATACATATAGCGTGGTTTTCTGTAAAAACCACCCTCAACTTAACTGAAGAAAACGCAAACAATTCCATATCAATTAAAAACAAACATACCAATCCATGTCCAAAGACAAGTAAAAACTATGAAACTTTTAAATTTAATAAAAAACGTATATATATAAATACAATATATTGTGATAACGATCTTAACACTTTAAAGGGCCTTGATAAGTCTTGGCTTGAAATATCAATAACAGTTACTCAACGGGAGAATATTTTTTTAAATAAATCACTAAGCTAGTGTTTTTTTCTTATCCTCCAACACCTTTGTTGTGTATTCTTTCTCTGGTACATCTGTATCCAAAACAAACATATCAACACCGCAAACCAAACAAAAGTAAAAACTTTAAAGCTGGGAAATTAGGCTAAACACGTGAACTTTTGCCAGAAAATTGAGGCCTGGTGATCCGGAAAGGTAAGCACCTCCTTTTCAGCTAGCTACAACCACCACGTTTGTAATCAAAATTGTAAATGCGATCTTGTGAGATGATGCTTAACAACTGCTGGTCAGTCCAAAGGGGAAAGGGTATTCCACAAACTCACTTGCCTTATCCACTTATATTTGCCAGTATTTATTCATATCAAAATAAGGATTGATCTTATTTTCTAGAAGACGTCAGAATGGACTACAAATCAAGTTATCTGTTATATTCAAACCTCTGCATTCTGATTTTAAAACTGAATTTTAACTGATGTTAACTCAAGGAGTTTATTATTTTTACTAGACCTTCCAGATGTTAAATAGTCTGCAATATGATGTGTGTGATAAAACACATCTCCACCATCAAGAAAAAGAATATCAAAATTTTTATCTTAAAAAGTTACAAGATGTTTTTTTGTTAATTCAACTTAAAAATTGTTGAAATCTGCAGCATCCCCAGAATTCTGATATCCAGGCACTTCCTTGAAAGCCTTTGTGCATTCATGAATAAAATCCTTGTCTAGATAATAAGACTTAAGAGATCTAATTTGTTCTAAAGAAGCTATTTAATTAATTTAAAGCAGATGTGGCCATATTGGGTAGAATGTGTAAACCACATAATAGATTAGTTACTTTAGATGCTACAGCATTCCCCTCCTCAGTTATGTTATTATCAAGTCTAAGGATACCTTTCTTTCTTTCTCCTAATATTTTGAGGAATGATTTGTTGAAAATGTGTCTATCAGTCATGATAGTATTGACATTGTCCTTAAGTTTGTGAGAAATTTTTAATTGTTCTGTGTTCCACCAAATGACTTTGCAAGTTCTGAAATGCTTTGTGTCGAAGCACAGCCTCAGCAGCCCGTACCTACATTTTGTACCATCGTCATGATAAGTTGTAATACTATAACATTATGCATGTCACGAACAGAGTCATTTTCATATTTTGTCCCTACTCACGAACTCTTACTGAGCTTAATGAGATCCAAGGCATTAATATCGGAGATACTGCAAGCATTGGCTTATCAAAGCAGTCAAAATTTTATAGACGTAATCCCAATATTATTGATAATTGTCTCTGTATCCTAAATTACGCTGGATATATTTGACGTCCGTTAATTCCATGTTCTCTTTATACGGGATTTGTCCCGGGAATTCCCTGTCTATAGGTAACACGTATGACGTCATAGAAAAACTGCATTTCATTTGATGCATAGCGTGCGCCACTTTTTTCAAGGTCATTGAAGCGGTCAAAACGACAGAAAGTGAGCTGCATATGGGGGGAAATCTCGCTCGTCTCGTACAACAAAAATGGAAGCCAAAAACAAAGATAATCGTGAAAATCTTTGAAACAAGTTTAAATTTTAAATAGGTTTTTCAAATACATGTACCAAATATTTACGTTTCTTTCGCTATTATTGCTGATCGCGAAGTGTAGCGTTTGAAGATTCGCAGTGATCTTATTTCTTTTTATTGGTTCAAAGTTCAATTCAGATCGATTACCATTGTTAGCCAATCGGCGATCGAATTCCCATTCGCCTCAACCATGATCACACAAAGTATACACTGCGGGAAGATACAAAATTTTCTATTTCACGTTATACAAATGGGTGTACATGTTTACCCGTCACAGCACTATTACGAGGTAAGTGTTTTTAACACATTATTACTTTATTGAACAAAAATTTGGCAACATATGTGATCCTCGCTGAATGCAGTGTAAACAAAATTGGCGTCCGTCAGGACGGGAAAGACGTTGTTCACGAAGTCTTTTTTAAGAAAGTCAAACACGTTTATCAATAATATTTAAGGCATATGCTATGAAATAGAACCACCACTCAAAACTCTATACGAACATGCAAACAAAAATATGTAAAAATAATGGTAGGCTACCACATTTAATTTTTAATCAACCCGTCTTCAAAATATGCAGTTTTTCAATGATTTTGAATTTTTACCAAAAATTCGGTATAAACTGAAAAATCAACCTCAATCAAACTCAAGAAATTCATTAAAATGTTAAAAACAGCAAAAATACATCATACCAATATTTAACATGAAAGTCGACAGTTCCATGCACATTTATTAAAATAATTGGAAAAAAATACATTGGAGAAAGTGCTCATTGTACCGCCTTTTTCACAAAAAATTCATACATGTTCATGTACAAAACATCTATCACTGGAAATTTTCTCAAAATCTGCCAAAAGTTTAGACTATGTTCTTAAGATTTTCTCTTTACAGGTAATTCAAATATAAGCATAAGATTTTTGACAATACACAAAACAAAGTATATTTTACAATATTAATCAATGTTTTATAATCTGGATATTAAAAATAAATTCATATTATCGTAAAAATATTTGCGAATCTATAAGAATTCAAAAACTCAAATGAAAAGAACAAATTATAAGTTTTGTTCAACCATGTCAACATTCTAATATCTCTTGGAACTTACATGAATTTCAGAGATAATTCTATATCATGGTTAGTTTAAATTTTGTGCATCTGTGCGTCATACTCGGATTATAGGCCGTACCGTTTGTCATTTAGGATTACACAAGATCGATAGAACCTAGTTGCTGCAACGTTGTGATGAAATTGGGACAATGCACCGTTGTATAGTTTCCATTTGTTTATGTTTACTGTAACAGACTTATAGATTTGAGACTGTAATGACGAAGCAAGTGGTTGAGAAGTACGTTCGGATTCGTCAACAGTTGAACTAGATTTCATTTGAATCATGCAGGCAGAACTTCTACTCCGATACCTTAATTAGCCGTCTCTTCTTCTAAGAGGCATTTTAATCACTTATTTTTTTACTCATACGATTCATATTGCCAAATACTAATTAAAAGAACATTTGCTACGGTCGATCTTCGTATTCTGCTAGTGTAACCCATTTCAAATGTCGCACCGCTTACACAACAATATCGTAAACAGAGTAGTCCCCCCTGGATGATCGGATTTGGTGCACAATTAAAAAACCTAAATTTCAAACGGACACATTATCCCAATAAACAATTTTTTTGAAGGACTGATAATATTTGACATTCATAGTATTAAGATTTTAATTTAAAAACTTCAGCAGTGGTCCGTTTGTTTACATGTAATGTGTATGCAGGTTTATCATCTGATCTGTCTGGGACAGTGCTTCTTAAGGTTAGATGCTAATTAAAACTGACCACCTCAGTATAAGAATTTTAAGTTTAACTTGGTATAAATTACCATTATTCGTCCTAAATATCCTGGACTGACCTCTTAGAAAAGAGTTGAAATAAGTGAAAAATCTTGCGTGCACCTCCAGAAGTGACCATATCAATATCTAACACCAATTAGTGAAAGATTCTTCACCGGGCATAAGAAGTCATATTTCCAGTGGATTGATGTGTTTGGTTTTGGTTGATTTGTAAAATAGGCATACATTTACCAGTTATTTGAAGTTAACGATTTTGTAATTAAAAATATTGGTCGTATAATGAAGCAATTATGTAAACACGCAGTGACTTCGGTTTCGATTGATATCAGAATGTATCAACCTCAAAAACATAATATTTACTATAATATTTATGAGGTTGATAAATAATGATATCTATCTCGTCAAAAGTCAATAGTTGTATAATCATATCTGTAATACCATTTCCACTCAATAGTCTCCAGAAGTGACTTCGATATACCATTTAGTAAAATATTTTTGACTGGGACAAAAACACCATTATTCCACCCAACCATTTGTCCATCCAACTAACCTAGAACTAACTCTTTCGATATAAAACAAGGTATCTTCAACTTTTCGGGGATGGGGCTCCTCATCTGAATCATTTTGCATATGGTATGCAGTAAAAAGGACTTGTGCTGAAAATCAACTTTATTCCAGTGCATTCCTAACGAACAAGATATATAATTTTGTTATTTACAATGAAATGTTTCTCTGATTTGTGCTTTAAAAAATTCACGCCATGGTAATATAATTATTATGCTGTGAATATTGCAAGTGTAATGGAGCTTAACCTTTCCTGTTCCTCATATTGTTCCATCAATACACACGTTGGATATTTTTTCACCTTTTCATTGCAGAGTAGGACCTTCTTTCTGAAATAATGTTGAAGCACAACTCAAAAATATATTTAATTTACAAGCAGACCGTTGCTGTAATTCGGTTTACCTTGACGTCGCATAAGCAACTTGTGATGCAAGATGAAGTTTATTCATCTTAATATATTGATGTGTTAAAATTAAAATGTCTGTCTTGTTTTAACACACTCAGGACAAATTAAAATTGCTATCTTACAGAGTCCCAAAAATCGGTATAAACTGAAAAATCAACCTCAACACCACACACTAGCATCATCCCACTTCCAAATCACATAATTCTTATACCAAATACACTAAATTCTGTATCCTCTTAGCCTAATACGTAGTGTCAAGCGAGGACGGTAGTAACTCAAATTTTAAAATATTATGCATCACCTGGCCGGTTGGTGCCTAAGACCCCGCTCTTTTGGCAAATGATCAACCACTGAGCCACCGAGATGGTCACAAACAGAATGTATTAGAATGTATTGGTATCACTGTTTGATTAATTGAATGGTACATTTCAATCGTGGCTCTGAAAATCAGATTTTCAATAGAGGATTGAACGGTGATAAGATGAGAACAAGATAGTACATTTGTCACTGCTGATTTTTATGTGCTGATTTTAATGCATTATTAAAGAGAAATTCAAAATTAGCAGATGACACAACAAAAGGTGTCAAGTTGTAAAAATTAGTATGCTAGGCAATTGAATGGCCACTTGAAATATGCATGTATATCAAGTCAATGCTGTGCCCTGACAGAACAGGTTTGAAAGACGTCAAAAGAACTCTCTAAGTAGTGATTGCCATATGTAATTTAGTACTGGGAAAGATGCTGGTTTTCCGACAAAACAACTTGGAGAAACTTTACTGTTGCTTCTTCAGTACTTTTAATTATGGTTATTCAAGTACTCATTTCATATTTTTTCTACAGATAAAAAGTGGAAATTTTTTTCATCAGTGTATGTTTAAAGTTCTGTCTCTTCCATGTTTCATTCCACAATACGGTTACAGGGTCATCGCTTTGGCTAATTTGGGCTCGATTCCAAGCGTCCAAAATGTATATTTTCCGCCAAATTTACACTAGTGATCAACGTGTTAAAAAACCCGATTTTTAATAAGGACCGGTCCTTTAGTGAAGAGAAAAAGATCGATTATAGAACAATCGTTCCGATGTCAAGAGAAAATTCAGACGGGGTAATCTTTTTTAGCCGGAAGGGTGTCTGCGTATATTTCAACGATAAACATAATGCTTCTTTTAAATATCATTGCGCATTGGTACTTTTTACCATCAAACCGAAAGTAAATTGACTTCAAAAATGTTGCACAATTCGTTTTATTATTTTATTTACCGGAAATTTGATAAAACGTCGCTAGATGACTGTTTTAAAACTGACTAAGTGTTTAAAAAAAAAACAACTGCATTAAGGATAAACTTTGTACTACAAACAAAAGTAATTTGGGAGAATCAGAAATCCAATCTTAATGTAGCTCTAGTGTAAGAACTAGTAGTAGCGGTGATAAAGTTGAATGAAAAACCAATCACAAATACCTGTAATGATCAATTTATTGAGAGTGATGCCAGTAGTGGCTGTGATTCACTTAAAAACCGAGTCTCCCATCTCAAGTGTTTGTGTCATATCGCAGGCTATTCAAAAACACGAGGACAGTTTTTAATGGCTTTATTCTGGTTGTGCTAGTGGGAAATATCGTGAATTTTTCAGTCAGTCTTTAACAACAATATTGGAAAAGTTACTAATAAAGATGATAACGAGAATGAAAATAAAGTCAAGTTTATGACAAAAGCAGGGAAATTAAAGGATGTCTATAAATGACCTCAGCCGGATGACAAGCTCTTGATCCAAAATTCAGCAGCTTTATTTCTAATTGCACCGAAACCAAATGGAAGAACAAAAAGAATGTTTAAAGTAGAAGACAAGGATTCGAAAAAACACAAACAATGTGACTGCTTTTGCAGTGAAAACTTTCAGTGCATATTTAAGGGAGAAAGGACTGGATGTAGAATTTGAATCGTTTAATTTTGATGTTGAACACTTGGACAAAGAGTTGACAAATTTCTACGCAAAACTAAGTGCCGAAAATGGCGAACTTTACAAAATGAACTTCACTCCAATCTATAAGACATGGTGTAAATTGTTTCTTGCAGACAAACAGGTGAACCTATCGATATAATTAACGATAAAGCGTTTTTTAAGTCCAAACAGTCATTTCCAGCGGCAACTAAGGAACTGAAGCGGCAAGGTAAAGGAGAAATAGAACATTACCCCTATATCGAGAGTGCCGATCTTTATAAAATGTATCAATATATTGACACTGACAATTCAGAGAAGCTTCAAGAGAAAGATTTTGTTAATATTGCGCTATATTGGAAAGCGTGGTAGAGAAAACTTTCACGAATTAAAGATTTTGCTGCCAGAGCAGATGGAGAGGGACAAATATATATATACATGCCAAATGATGAACTTATCAATTTTAAACTATAAAGCAAATCTCTGAATCAGACTGAGAATCAGATTTTTCTAAAAGCAAAGTTGCATGACACTAAAAGTGATTTTGGAGTTACTTTCTTTACTTTTATAATTTTTTCTTAAGGTTAATGTGACATTGCCGTTTGTCCATCACACACCTGCTAGTTCTATTAGAGTATTTAAAATAAAGATTCTGAAATAGCATAATTAATGGTATATTAATGCCTTGTGTTGGTGACAGTGAATTATTCATTACTTTTCAGATGATCCATTGTGCCCCGTAGCTTCTTCATAAAATATAAACGAAAGTTAAATCCAGGACTTGATAGATTGTTTCAGAGGCCAAGTAAAAGATCAGCATTGCACAGTTATGATCAAGTTCCTCTTGGACATAATAACATTGGTAAAATGATGCCCAACATTTCTGAAAAGGCTGGATTATCAGCACGTTACACTAATCATTCTCTCAGAGCAACTTCAGTCCATCTGCTTGACAGCTCTGGGGAGTTTGCTGGAAGGCATATTATCACAGTAACAGGGCAAAGCGCAGCCTCAAGACATGTTTTGAAAAAACCGATTCAAGAATAAAAAGAAACTATTTCTTCTAAACTTAGAGAAACTATCCCACAACAAACGGCGAGTACACATTCAGTAGATTTAGATAATAATGTGATGCCAATTATGGATGTTGACATTGAACATTTCGAATTGAAGTCTCTTTCTGATTCACAATTAGATGAGGTTTTACAAGCGTTTGAGTATGATAATGATATTGACAGTTACTTGCAAAATATTGATATAGGAGAAAATGTTAATGTTTAAAGTGCATCAGTTAGTGATAATTACAAAAAACAGGCATTCAAAGTGGGTCACTCATAGATCAAACCAATATGATGAACATAAATGCACATCAGATACCATTTCCTTCCATTCAGAATTGTTCTAATGTTACTATCAATTTCATTTTTCAAAAATTAAGTTTCCAATCTTATTGTTTTAATATTTGGTAGAATTATTTAAATTTTGACACTTTAATATGACATTTTTATAGTTGAGACTAGAAAAAGTTAAATTTTTAACTATAGTTACTGTTATTGGAACATTCCATTTCTCACATATATAGACATTCCTTTACTTATAAATTTTAAAGTGATAAATTTATATTGCATACTTGTTAATTTAATTGTTGATTAAAAATGGATTGTTATAATTCAAATATATGCAGTTTTGTCTGCATTTATTAGGAATATATAATTATTTTGTTTGGGTTTTTTTTGTAGCTATTTTCACTCAGAAATTTGAACACCCCAGATTTACAGGAATATACAGTTATCAAGATCAAATAACTTACTTAATTAGTTTTTCACAGTGCCATCCATATAATAAACAATAATGACTTTAGTTCAGGTTGATACAAGATTATATGCACCCTCTGAGTGAGATATTCACGTCGGCCTCGGTGAATATCTCGCTCATCGGGTGGATATAATCTTGTATCAACATGAACTAAAGTTATTAATTGTATAATATCTTTCACCGTTACTTCTATTGCAGTTGATTGTTATTAAAAGTTAGTCAGGATAACGTTGGTTATTTCTGAAAAAACCCGTAGTAATTACATAAAATAACGTCAAAATTCAGTATTACTTAAGATTGGACAAATTTTTTTGAATGAAATAATAAATCATCCCAAGATGTCACCAAACAAAACGAATAAGATGACTGTTAAAGGAGTAAACCGATTACCAAATTACGTGTGTTACATCGAGGATGACAGTATTAACCTCCACCACATTTATCTTTTACATCTTTCCATCACAAAATTATGTCATAGCAAAATCTTATACATTTTAAATAGCACGATGTACACCTTCCAGTTTGATTGTGCTTCCAAAATATTGCGTTGACTGTATTTAAATTCTAACTAATATGTTGTTCACGTTTAAATTTTGAATTTTTTAACATACGGTAATTTGTTTTGTTTTTTATTGACCAAACAAAGTCGTTAACTGTTTATAGTTCATAAATGTTGAACGATGTGGGTTTTTTTTTGGGGTTGTTGTTGTTGTTGTTGCAATGAAGCAATAGAAACGTTGATGATTACATGTTTCTATTATTATTATTGATTTGATTTGATACAAATGAAAGCCAGTGTCATTAACATCCGTTACTCTTATTTTACCACCTTAATTGGATGCTGTAATTATAAGTACGTGATTGATTTGGGAAATATATTTAAAAATCCACCTCTACACACATAATGCGTAATGATAAATGATACAGAATTTACTAAAGTTTAAGTTCATTTTCACATTTTATCTTACACTAATGGGTTCATATGATTAAGATTAATTGTAATACTTGTACAGTCTATGCACAACAGAAAGGATTTCATGACTTCCAAAACAACCGTTCTAAAACATCTTTACAGGCCTATAACGGCGCTTTGGATGTGTGATTTAACACCAGATCTACATAAACTGCAGGTTTCACAACCTTGCACTTGTGTAAAGCTTTATACTCCCTCATGCAAAGTATTTTCTCAGCTTAATTTGGTAAAATATATTTTGGTCCTTTGGGTAGCTTTTCAACATCTTCAAAATAATTTTGATTTCATAATTTTGGTCTATGCACTACTGGTGAGGAATTGTATTCCGAAACGGCCGTCTAGTACTGTAAATATAAAACTGGTATAATATGTAATTTAATTAAAAGAATTGCCTGTGCTTGGAATCATTGCTTATAGAAATAGAAATTGTTTTATTTTTCATCCTCAGCGCTTTTAGGTGTTCATGTCTGTTCAAGGGTTATAATATGAAGAAGCTTAGCTGTACAAAGGCAGCAGCATCGCGTTGGCTTTTTCATGAAAGAACTTGTGCAAGATTGTTATATATATAATATATACAACACTTCTTGACTATCTTCATGAATATTATGATAGACAGAAAGAGTCAGAGATTTGATTTATGGAACATGCCTACTGATAAGAAAAAAATTAGTGCTGCAGTTGCCCTGTGCGTTATTTTAAATCCAGTAATTTTCTTCAGCGATTACCTGCATGGAGACGTTCATTTTAATACAGTTAATTCCAGACTACAGTTAATATTATATTTGTGTAAATTTCATCAAATTTTAATAATTTGCTCCAGCTAAACTTTTATTTTTTACATAAAATTATCTGCTTATTTTTTAAATGGAATTAACAGCAAACAGTCATTTAAATTTTTAAGGGACACTATTGACTTAATAAGGTGGATGTCAAGATGGATATCTGAAATAAAGTAAAGCTTGATCATTTTATATTTATTTACTGTGATATTGTTGTGGTGTTGCCACAGAATTGAATTTGGCAATTTTACTAGAGTTTACATTGAACACATGTTTTATTTCAGATTCTCAAGGATGAACTGGAACATATCATAGAAAGGTTTCTAGCTAGTGTTGCTGATGGACATCACGATACTGATTTGCATTTAAGTAGAATGGCAAACATTTGGCAAAAACTTGATGACAGAACAACACTTGCAAGGCGACTAAAGTTGTCAATTCATTGTTGATTTATTTTTATGTCTGACCTAAGTCAATTTGAAATAGAATAAAAGATTAGATGAACAATTCCAACGTTTTTCGACATGTGAAATGTAGCTTCGACTGGTCAAGATTTTTGCAAAACTTATTTTTATAATCAATAAATTATAATTTATGTTTCTTACACTGATTTTGTATCATGGTTTATTATAGTATCTCATGACATAAACTCTGAAGCTTTAGTTTCCTGTATCATTATACATTTTTCAGAGATTATCTAGTTTTCACTATTCAACAGATTGTTGCAGAGATTGGGATTCCTATCATTCACAAGCTTTTTTTTAAGCTAAATTATGGGTTATATTGCTTTGAATGACTCCAGAGTGTTCAAGATGTAATAATTACCGTAGAAAATTAAAATGAGTTTGGAGAGGTAATTAATAAATATTCAATTCCATTTGTGTCACTGCAGTGCGATTTGTTGTGTACGTGTGCATGGTTTGTGTATGGGTGTACTCAGAGATTATAATCATTACTTGGGTTTGCTTCAAACATAATTGTATAATAACAGATAACATGGTTGTCATGCATTGCTAATGTCACTCAGTTTACTGCATTCTTTTTATGCAGCTTAACACATTCATTTCTTATAACCCTGAGAGGTTTATTGAAGTTATTGCTTGTTTCCTACTTCCTCAATATTGCTGTAAAGTAATGCAGGTAATTAATTTGAATTCTTTATTTATAATCATGCTAAAGTGTAAGATCAGGGATTGATTTTTTTACTTTTTAGTAATATAGGTTTTATCTGTCTTTCAGCAATGCTACTTGTTGCATGTTGTAGTTACAGTTATCACTGTTTTCCTCATTCTTTATCTAGGTTGAAATAAATGGCAAACCGTGGTCTATAAACACAGTTCTTATGATGTACTACCTGATGCATGTATGCTTGCTTTTCATAATTTTTATTAGGCTAGCTAGACCGGAGGTGCTTACATTTCTGGAGCACCAGGCTTCACTTCTCGGGGTTCTTTTTTAGTTTCAAACGCCTTTACGGTAGAGGCGTCAATATTACCATTAGTAATACTTGCGTTTATTAATTATGCTTTAGTTTTAGCATGTTAGCATTACGTTCAAATTTGTCGCATACACAACCTCAATCGTTATCTGATCTGGCTTTTTGACATATAAATAATTCGTAACTGCCATATCATATCTAATTAAAAAAACGAAAACATAAGAGTTTGAAGCGACGTTATATATTTTAAGCGCCAGAATTTTTAATTTTTTTAGATGCATTAGATAGCAAATTTCTCCAAATTAAATAGGACCAGTTTCATGTGTACAATTGAAACTTTCGTAATGGAAACAAAACACAAATCCAGGGTCTGTCACCGCTGTGAGTTCGAGTCCCGCACAGACCACATGTGGGAAAGTTAATTTTCCTTGCCGTTGGCTTTTATTGGTTCACCCGGTGTCAGTATAATGTGACTGGGAGAGTGCGGCGTTCTGACTTTGTGAGCTAGCACCTTTAATTCGCCCCGAGTGCGCGCTAGTACAAGGCACATCATACAATACACTCGCACTTCGCATGCATACATGAACTTGTCCATAGATGAATCCATAGAGAGTAATAAACTAGTTCGCGTCGCGAATAGCTGAAGCGAAATAAAGCAGTATTCAATCAACCAATCCTTCAAGTTAATGCTTTATTGCTGTTAAAAGAAATAAGGTCGAAATGTTTCCTATCAAGTAATATAACGTTATGGCATTTCCCTCTATCGTTATTAATATACATCAAAACATATGCGTCTTAGAGAATTAGATGCAAGGCGTTTTAAAACCCTAACGGGAATTTATTATGGTAATACCACTTATCTAATAACTCGGTCCATAGATACACTCATTCTAAAATTGAAATGATTCATTTGATACATCAATCAATAAAACTCGAGGTTGATCCAAAAGTTTAGTAACCACATTGTTCACCAATGCCCGTCCAAAGTCGGGGTTTTTCATTAGCAATCCCAATATTTCTTACTTAATTTGTATTAAATGTATTAAAACCGCATGTGGGAAAGTGAGTTTCCTTTGCGTTGGTCTTTACTGGTTCACCCGGTGTCAGTGGGGGAGTAGTTCGCTTGTCTGTGGAGTAAGCGCTGGAACAAGACAAACCATACAACACATTCACTCCTCATGCATACATTGTTCATAGATTAATCCGAACAGATTGATTAAATAGTTTTCGTCGCGAATAGCAGAAAAATTGATGCGACGTTATGCAACATTCTACCAGCCTTTTAATATAAGCATAGTATAGTTTATGACGCTCAGTCTGTTTCAATCGCTTCTAATTGTATGCGTCCTCTGTGGTGAACTTTTTTTTTTTTGATCTCTATAAAGGTGTCTTTAGCTTTAGGTGTCCTGATAAGCAGGATCTCGGTTTTGAGTTTCATCCGAAGACTACCTCGTACTGAACTTTTTACAGCTCTTGTTAACAAACAATTGAAATTTAATAGGATAAAACAGGTTAGTAAGTCATGTTTACAAGAATTTTATTTCGATTATTTTTTTCACAACTAGTAAACATTTAACCAAGAAATATGCACCATCACAGTTGAATGTTTACAAGAATTTTATTTTGATAATTTATTTTCACAACTAGTACACATTTAACAAAGAAATATGCACTACCACATTTTTAACATGACGCTGTCAAAATAAATTTATTGCTTGAAATCGCTAAAATGGAACCTCGGTGGCCTAGTGATTAAAACGCCCGTTTGTAGATCAGTATCTTAAGCTTAAGCTTAACTTAAGTTCGATTCTCACTCGGGGCAGATCTTTGTATGAGAAAGGTTGTCATTTCCCTTGTCGGAAATAGGTTTTCGCTGGTCATTCCACCTCCCTTTACTTTTCCAGTACCTCGATCAAAGGAACAGAATTTTAACAAGATCGTAAAACACACCTCCACAATCCGTGTTTAGATATGAGTAGACCCCCCGCAAACGGAAGTTTAGGGGCATGTAGGAATCACACTGTCTATCCGTCTGTTTGTCCGTCCCAACATAGTGTCCGCTCCATATCTTCCATGTCTATGAATGGATTTTGATCAAACTTACCACAAATGTACACCAATATGAGACAATGTGACGCATACCAAATTTATGTGCATAAGTCAAAGAAGGTCAATGTTGGGTAGGGGTGGGAGTATTTGGCTCTCAAAAGACAGTTCTAGTTTATAATGCTTAGGTAACGATAGCATAATAAGTAGTTGACATAACGTCCTTGTTAGTAACAGATAAATTTAAATTTTATCTTCTTTATGTCTACAAATTACGCAAGATATCTAACGGCTTAACTTCGATACTTTATCACTAGACCGAAGATAATAAATACATCAGATAACAGCCAAAGATTGTCAAAACAAATATACCAGATCGTGTCCAAATCACACATCCAAGAGCAAAGTAAAAACGCTGAAGCTGGCAAATTAAATTAAAAACGTGAACTTCCACCGGGAAAGTGAGATTGAGTGCCTCGGGAGGGTAAGTACTTTCTACCTACACCATCCAAGATCAATGCATTTGAGAGTACCGACTTTAAATAAGCACCGGTCCTCATCTGAAATAAAATTCAATAATGTGGTTCAAGTTATTTTGTAGACAGCTAATTCAAATAACATGGGTATGTATGTAAAATAATGACAGAATTGTGGAAACTAGAATAAACATGAAGTTTCTGTAAATAAAAATTCAACAAAACAATGTTTCGTCATCGATAAACAGGAACAAATCGATATCGAACAAACTTTACTTTGATGATAGAAAATTATAAAATTAAAACTAATCAAAAAGGCTATTTACTGTCAGTTGAAATACCATCTGTCATAAATAAAGCTGAATATGCGTTAACACTCACTACATAGACAAACAACTTCGACCTGTCCGCTTGACCTGTCAGGGTTTTCCATATCCGATGGTCAACCCAATACATGGGTGGTACATTGTTAAGATTGACAGTTTGTACATAAACAATGGATGCTTACCATGGTGAGAACTAAACACTGAGTTCCCTATACATAAATGTACTGACCCAACATAATTGTTTGAATTAAAGGTCAAGCGGACAGGTCAGAGTTGTCAGCCTATAAAGTACAGACCTGTCGAAAGTTTAACGCTGGATTAACAAAAATGAATTGAAGATTGGCTACCGAATGTGTGAAACATGGAAAGCTTGTCGCGAGATAGGCAGTACAGGGATGAAGATTAGCAGGGGCCCAGTAGCCCATGGCTACTAAAAATCATTCTGGGCCCCTTAAAATTTACACATTTTAGTTATTTATTACTATTACAACTTTTTTTTGAAGTAAGCTTGACCCCTCACTCAAAATAGTTAAGTTTCATCCCTGAAATAGCAGGCGAGAAACTGTTCGGATGTTGCTGACAAAATGAGCTGCCGATCCGACATCAATTCGTCCGCTTGACGTTAACCTTTCGACAGTTCTGTACTGTAGCCTATACAAACCGGATATCTTTTACATGTTTACCTGTAAAAGTAGGTTAAACAAGCAAAAAGTGCGATTAAACATCATTGAACTGTAAGTATAATATATGAACAGCAACACTTGCACCCGACATATGGACCAACTGTCCCCGATGGACTAAATTGGATCATTCGGTATGTTAATAAATTAATTATGTTTGTAAATAAGTCTTTTTAACTACTGTATATCACAATGGGATAAAAATAACTTTTATGGAGTCCCGAAAGTACCATATATCTTCGAAACTTTACGATGTCCGTTAATTGCCATATGGTACATATTTACAATAAAAATCGCTTCTTATATATACAAACAATACCGATGGAATTAAAGGTTTCGGAAACGGAAATATTTGATTTTAATAGTTGAGACTTTAATTGCATATTATATCAGTTTTCATTTTACAGCACTAGACTTTAGACTTTAATCTATATCGTTTCTGGTATCAGTGAAACCTGCATCAGTTATTATGTTCATATCAATTGCTGGAGGATAGTGCAAATTTCAAAGCGGATCTTTTAAAAATTACGGTATCGAGGACGGGCATTCAGGAGGTTTGAATAATCATTTAATAAGGAAACATTTTGAATTATTATACCTTTTGTAAATTTCTCGAAATCTGATTGGTTAATAAGCGTTTGGGTAAATTTAATGTCACCCTCGGATTTCAGAAAATCTGACGTCACAGGGTGACATTACGTGAGCGGTTGACATTACGAAAAATGTCACATGCGCAGAAAAACTGCGTATGCGGTTCGATCGCATTCGTCTTCTAAATTAGTAAAACGCTTTTCTAAAGTAATGATAAATGCTACAAGCGTCTCACAAGTTGCTTACGGACGACAGCTGACTGTCATGATTTTCAATCCAGTATACTTTGGTTGCACAGTATAATAAACATCAACAATCGGTATAATAAAATAAATATTACTTTTCTGATAGGGCGACAGTCCATATTGTCACCCCTCGAAATTCAATGTCAACCTCGGCTTCGCCTCGTTTGACAATGAAATTTCTCGGGGTGACGATATGGACTGTCACCCTATCAGAAATGTAATATTTATATATTATCGAATATGTTGCAGTTCTGTTCGAGATATTTTCGAACCTATTTTAAAAAATAATTGTGTATTTAACATGCAATCGAGTGGGGTGTTTTACGCAACGCCCCAGTCAAAGTTTTTTTCACTTACATCGAGGCGGTTATTTATTACACCGTATTGTCCAGAGACAACCGCCTTTCTTCGGCAAGCGGAAAAACCTTTTCACGCTATATGATCTGTCCGATTGGAACCGTAGGCGTTTAGATGCGTTGCGACTCGATTGGTTTCCTAGGCGTTTAAATGCGTTCCGATTTCTCAGTACGCGCATTAGATCTAGACTAGTCGTCCACCAAGGCCCATATTAGGAAAATTAAATAAAAAATCATTTAGGGTCTATGTATAATATTAGTTGGTTGCGATGATGTAAATGCTAATGTTGTTATTTACTTCATAACATTATGCAAAATTAATCATTTAACTAATTGCTATTCTATTTATACCCACCGCAAACTTGTTTGAGGGGCGGATATAGGAATCGCCATGTATGTCTGTCTGTCCGTGTAAAATCGTGTCCAGGTCATATCTCAGAATTCCTTTGGGCGACTGTCATAAAACGTGACATGAATAATCTTCATGGTCCAAAGGTGTGTCATGACCTTGAGGTCATATCGAAAAGATCAATTTCAAGGGGAAAAATAAAATGTTTGGGCAAGGATATTTGACATTTAAGAAACAGTTCTGTTTTTTTTTATTCGAATCACTTTCTTTCGTTATGGCTACAAAAACTTCCCTGTTGACATTTGCGACAAATAACCACATCACTACTCACTAGCCATTTACTCAAGCGGCCGTTCAGGGATTTGAAATAAGTAGTTCAATTATGTTTTTTCTTAACTATTTGGAATGTTTCTTAACACATGATTATCAATTTTGTTATTTGCATTTTAATTTTAGATGTCGCGACGTGGTATTGCTCTATTTGGAGTGGGGAGGATAGGTCAAGTTCATTTACAAAACTTAGTACATAGCAACAGGGTTGACATACTATGGCTAGTTGATGTAAAAGAAGTCCACCCGGGCATTCAAACGGTTGTACAACAACTCCGACTTGGAAATGAGGCTCAAATAACTACGCCTGACAACATTGATAAAGTGCTATCGGATACAAGGTACATGTACATGTTATAGTCCGTCTACAATCTGATGGCAGAATATGTATAAAGAAGGATGGGTTTAAATAACGCATAAAGGTTAAGTTGCGTATCACCGTATGTGTATAATCACGCCGGCTCACGCTTAATTAGGTATAATAATAATTATCCTAATATTAAAATATACTCGCTGTATACTTTGCCATTAGATCAACCACTCGCTCCATAAGTGGGAGGTCGTGGGTTCAAACCCCGACCGGGTCTGACCCAAGACTTGAAAGTGGGTAGTGACTGTTCTTTCGCCAAGCACTCGGCATTACGAAATGAAAGTCACGGTTCTTTCGGATGGGAACTTAAAATTAACGAGGTCCCGTGTCACGGTGGGCTTGGCACGCTAAAGAATCTTGCTGTATAATGCCATCGGCGAAACGCACAGGCAAAATTTCTGCACTTTCGCCTATAGCTGGCGACGTTTCGATATAAGTGAAATATTCTTGACTGGGACGTTAAACACCATTACTACTACTACTACTTTGCCATTAGATCATGGACGACCTATAACTTAAGAGTCATGATTCAGTTATTGTGGTCATTCAACACTGAAGTCAATGGATTTTATCATCAATCTTTATATGAAGTGGTTTTGGTAGCTTAAGTAAAAGATTCGACTCTATAGCCAGTTATCTAACCTAATCTCTCTCCCTAACCTGATTTTTGTTACAATATGGCCCAGTAAAAGTGAGAAACTCTGTCCAAGCGAATTCAGGCATACGAATGATGGCAGTGCTGGAAGTTAAAGGGCCTTAACCGTTCTGACCTCTCAGCGATTAAGTTCAAATCCCAATCGCGGCAGATCCTAGTCTAAGTGTCAGTTCGTGATCAGGTGGATGGTTTTCTATGGTTCGGAAACTCCGGTATCCGCCACCGTCCCAGACCTGAATGCCTTGATAAAAGTTAAAAAATCTTGACTGAGACGTAAATTATCATTACTCCACTCTTTTTCAATACCATTTAGTTCGTAATAGAATATTATTCGCATTGACAGATGTTAAAAATTCCCCAAGTCCGGGGTCTATTGATTTTACATTGGACCCTTTAATATTTAAACTAAAACGTCCAATGGCCCTATCACCATTTAATATTTAAACTAAAAAAGTTTACAAGGACTACATTTTCAAATTATTCTCCAACATAATTGCGCATGGATGTTGGAATGTTAAAACTTGATGTGGGACCTGCCAAAAACAAAAGCAAAAGGTCCCGGACCTTCCATTACGAACCCTGCATTGTGTATCTATTTAAATCTTAAATCTCATAGTTCGATTTTTAAATGATCCAAAATTAGATAACTACATGTATTCTTTTATTGTGTAGGGTGGATATAGTCTTGGTTTGTACAACAACATCAACACACGAAGAAATAATAAGAAAAGCCTTATGTGCAGGTAATTTCTATACAATAAGATTTGAAATAAATATTTTAAAACCTTATTAGTTTCGTTTTTTGAATATGTTAAATTTGTTTTTGAAAACGTTCCTGAAAAATGGATTTTAGTTTATACATGCCATTATTTTCGTACAAATAAATTAAATTTTGTGTCAGCTTGTATAAGAAACAAGATAATGAGCATGCATATTGATTATTTCAGACAAACATGTATTTTGCGAAAAACCGTTAGCATCAACACTAGAAGCCGTGAGAAACTGCTACGAAGAAGCTGAAACACGTAAAAAGATTTTGTTTTGTGCTTTAAACAGGTATGTAGAGTTGAGTAATGGTGTTTAACGTCCCAGTCAATGATATTTCTTTTATGTGGAAACGTCGCCAGCTATAGGCAAAGTGCAGCAATTTTGCATGTGCGTTGCACTAATGGCATTCTACAGCAGGGTTCTTTATCGTGACACGGGATCTCGTTTATTTTAAGTTTCTATCCCAGAGAACGGGTACTTTCATTTCGTAATGCCGAGTGCCGAGTCACTACCCACTTTCAAGTCTTGGGTCAGACCCGGTCGGTCAAATATTTTCAAATAGGAATTAAAAAAAAACAAAGTAAAAACTTTAAAAATTGGCAAATTTGGTGAAATGCGTAAACCTCCAATAGAGAAGTAAAGCCCGGTGCTCCTTAAGTGTAAGCAACTCTGGTCTAGCTAGCCTAAAATGGGTGAAATTATCCGTGCATTAGCCTAAAATGCCTAAAATAGCACGGATACATGCATCAGATAGTATACTAACACTAGAACTTTTTAATAGAACACGAACGGTGAAGTGTACAATCCAATATGTCGAGTAAAATGTGGGACGTCATATTGAAGGGGTTGTAGTGCTTATTTCGGAGGGTACATTTTAAGCCCTCACAATATTTCACACGTGGGAGGGGCAGATGAGCATTGCCTGCTTCATACTGTTAAGCATAATTTAGATGAATGTATTGGTTCACGGGATTGAACTCGAAGTTTCTTAGAAAGTATTAACTTATTAAAATGTTCACGTCTAAGCCAGTGTTTTCAATAGTAATTGTGATATAAGATTGTCAGAAACGCCCCCATTTTTGCGATCGACATATCATTTGTATAAACGGTATATATTTTTGATACACGAATGACGACGCAATGTTAAAATATGATCTGTAAAAAAATGAAGCAATCGACCATTCAAGTGACCATGTCATTCAAATTATAATTCAGGTATAAACATTAAATAAAAATATAAGGCCATTCCTTGTGGTGTTTTATTATTAGTAGTAGTATTATTTATTTGAACAATATTACCGATGTAAAATCTTTAATAAGTTGACCTTATCTTTTGAGTAGAGTGCAATGCACATATTCACTGCCTGAATATCAAACATTGTAATGAAAGGCATTATTGTAAATAAAATGCAGCCAAACCTCTCGGTCACCAAATGGAAGCAGTAAGTAACCTTAATTGGGATAAATTTTAGTGGCCTTTAGAAGCAGATGATCCTTACATAGAAGTGGTCTTAAAGGAAATTGTCACTGTAGTATGATATAATTAATTTGCAAAATTTATTATTTACACAGGAGATTCCATGATCAACTGTTTGCCATTCATAGTAAAGTTCAGCGAGGTGATCTTGGACAAGTCAGAGTTGTCCGGATGACCAGTCGAGATCGGGATCCACCCAGAGGTTATTTACGACACAACAAGGGTATGTATTATGTCCATTATGCCAAATTGTTCGATGTTCCTTTTATTTCTAAACGTTAACATTGGTGCAAGTTCACGTGTTTTACTAACGTTGCGTTGCCAGTTTTCAAGGTTTTATCAAAAACAAACACTAATCCATGTCAGAATCACGATCCAGAAGCAAAGTATAAAACTTTGGAACTGACAAGTTAGGTTAGACACGTGAAATCCCACAAGGGAAGTGAGCCAGAAGGGTAAGAACCTCTTGTTTAGCTAGCTACACCCGCCACATGTGTGATCAAAGTTGAGTGAAAGGAACATAGAACTATAGGATGTCAAATATTGATTGCTTTTGTGATTTGGACATGGACCGGTATGTTTGTTTGATTTATCCAATGAGAGTTGAGTAATGGTTTTTTAGGTCCCAGTCAAGAATATTTTACTTATATCGAGACGTCGTCAACTATAGGCGAAGATGCAGAAACTTTACATGTGCGTTGAGCTGACAGCAGAGTTCTTTATCGTGTCACGCCTACCGTGACACGGGATCTCGTTTATTTTAAGTTCCCATCCGAAAGAATTGTGACTGTCATTTCGCAATGCTGACTGCTTGGCGAAAGAACAGTCGCTACCAACTTTTAAGTCGGGTCAGACCCGGTCGGGGTTCTAACTCACGACCTCCCACTTACGGAGCAAGCACTCTACCAAATGAGCTTCCGCAATGGTAGATTTTATTCAATGAGGGAATTCATTTAAAAAATTCATTAATAATGTTATCAATGAAGAAATTAGTATTCTCCCCCTCTCCACTAAGGTGGTCGAGATCTTTATTACGTACAGTCTGGTATGTCTGTGTCCAACAAAAAATAATAACTGATTATTTTAAACTGCTTGCTAAATTTCTATTACGTTAAACCATTTATTTTTTTAACAAGCTTGCACTAGTTTGAGTGCATCCATCGGCAAAATGAGACAATTAATATAGAGTAAATTTCTAGTTAGTTCTTTATACAGTGACAAAGAATACTGAGTCTATATTCACGTTTTTGAAAATTTCTTTGTGTAAAAATAATAATTAGCCTCTCAACACAGTTATCTCCCTTCCTTGTTTATAGAAAAAAAACTACTGACAACTTCAAGTGGCAAATAAAAAAGTTCAAGGAATTTAAATTATTAGATTTTTATAGTAAAAAAACAACACTTTTCCTGAAAACTATCACATAGAAATATTTTCTGTTGCAGTTTCTTAGAGGTTTGACCCTATTTTTTCATAGATTGACTGGAATATTAGACACGACTACAGAAATTGTCTCGTATACACTTATAGTGTTATATTGTTCTACTATCTTCAATCGTGACCTGTTAAGTAACGAATCGAAGTCTATAAACACATTAATGGATACAAATAAACAATCAACTTCAATTTATTTTTAGGTGGCATTTTCTTCGATATGGGTATTCATGATCTTGATTATATTTGCTGGTTAATTGGTAAAAGGCCATTGTCCGTCAGCGCTATCGGTGCTACATCCCCAGAGAGCCCGGAGGAATATAGAGAATTAAACGAATACGATTCAGCTGTGGCCATCCTTAAGTTTCCAGATAATATAATTGCGTATTCTGAAGTATCACGTGAATCGTGCTATGGATATGAACAAACTGTTGAGGTAAATGTCATTAAGGTAGTATACTTATAGGTCAACGAGGAAAACAATTTTTTAAAAAAAAACCTCGTGATTGATAGCGATTTTCTGTCATGAGTTATATCTGGTCAAACTATCAACGGAAGAATTGATATAAAACGTATTAGTCGAGTAGGCATTTTATGAACCTAGAAATGTTCATTTCTATGAAGTTTTTTGGATGTTTTTGTTCCTCATGGGTCCTTGAACAAAACTAACTTAGTTGCCCTTCGGGCAAATTTGAGCAACTTGCACAATATACATAAATCCAAATTGGCCGCCAAACACCTATTTAAAGTACATACTGCGATATAAAATATCTTCTAATATCTTGTAGTATATCCTTTTAGATGTTTTCAGATATGAGAAACCCATTTCTGGTGTTAATGTTTACATACGATACACCTCACTCGCATAAAAAGCTATGAATTCAAGATGGCTGACTGACGTCATCTTGAAATACTGCTTCTATACAAAAACTTTATAATAGGTTGTAATATATCTTTGTAAAGGTATTTAGGCATAAGCAACTTAATTCTGACATTAGTTTTACAATAACTACCACCATTTCTATAATAACCGATCATATGTGTCAAACAACTATTCATCCTGGGATAACAATTGGTAATATTATTTGGTGAAAAACTTGTAACACTACCTGTCTCTAGAACAGTTACAAAATTATATACAGGACATATTCCCTTAAGGCAAACATATCCTTGTGTGTTGCACTTATGATTTCTCACCTTACATTGGCATAACATGACATAAAGAAGTTCTGATGGCTCGGTTCTCCTTTAGCTATAACCGGTTATGAGAATTGGCCTTTGAATTCTAATCCGAAGTCGGTTATCACCTTATACTCTTAAAGAGGATCTTTACTGTTTGTCCCCTTTCACAACATTAACTAAAGGAGAGACAACAGAACATGATGTTGGAAACAAAGTAATAACTATGAGGCTTTGATGTTCCTTATGAAGAGATTGTAGCGAAGAAACGTCAAAGTTTTATCTGCTGGCTTGTCACACAGAACAACAAAGAATGATTCAGATCCCACCAAATTATTTGTGATATGTGCTAACCGAGAACATCATCTAATTACACTAAAGAGTTTGTAATGCTGATAGTTTTTCTTTCCTTTTTCCAAAGAGATAAGATGGTGAATCACAACCACTAAGAGCATGTATGCGTAGCAGCTCAAAACATCTCGAACGAAGATCATGTACTTAAGAGCATTCATGCCTGGCAGTTCAAGACATTTCAAACCAAGACCACGGCACTTAGAGCATGCATGCCTGCCAGTTTAAGACATTTCAAACCATGAGCATGACACTTAGAGCATGCATACGTGGCAGTTTAAGACATCTCAAACCAAGACCACGGCACTTAGAGCATGCACGCCTGGCAGTTCAAGGCATCTTAAACCAAGACAATGGCATTTTGAGCATGCATGACTGGCAGTTCAATACATCTCGAACCAAGACCATGGCAAGTTGCATTGAGGTCAAAACTGTTCTATTTCATCACTCAATCTGTATATTCTCATCACATTGTATTCATGCTTATACACCCAATACACTAGGAAAACAAAAACATCTGTGTCGTCAATCAGCAAACAAATGATATCATTGCCTGTTAGTGCAGCCTGGAGAACATACGATACTATAATTATTCCGGATTCATCATGGCCGAATCCACAATTGCATACATTTCCTGTGTCATAGACCTTAGCAGATATGTGTTGCTATTTGTCGAAAACCAAGCTTTTTTGAAAGTGTCTGGAAACCAATATGACCTTTTTTGGATTGATTGTATGAAATCCGATGGGTTATAGCCATGTGATCACGGGATACGGTAAACAAACTGAATCATTGTAGTAGTGTGCTATAGTTTTAGGTGAACATACTACACAAAGCTGTATCACTAAAACTGACTTCATGCCTTTCAAATGACAACATTTCTATCCATAAGTGAAAAAACCCAGAACCCAATTCAAATGCAAGCAGAAAGTAAGCTCAAACTACCCTTGCTGTCCATTGTAACAAAATAAAACATGTTTTCAAGCTTAAGACTGACTTTATTTTTCTAAATCTTGACCGTCACTTTGTTGTCTTTATAGAGCTAATGATGACATTAAAATCCATCAGGTAGACTGGATATGCATTAGTATTACATCTACTCATCAATTACAACTGAATCTACCACAATGACAAATTAGAAGCATATTGGCAAGCGACTGGCATATGAACTGTATTCATTTAGAGGGAGTTTGTATAAGCAATAGATTTTGGTCATATATATCCAAGGATCACATAGAATTGAACTCTTCTTTGAGTTATGGTCTGTATCACACTCAGAATATCTTTATTCAAATCGATCAGAGACATACTCTGAATTTTTAGACGCACCACTCTACCGACTAAAAGGATCAGACTAACAAGTCTAATTTACAAAGGCTCTTTTTTCAAATTTGATAGCAGTTTGTTGTTATCCAAACTGGTCAGCTGAGAGAGCATCCTCATAAACACCATAGTTTCAACATGCAAGATCTTCCATTCTTCGACATGACACTCATGCGTTTATGACAGGTACTAAGTAAGATAACAAGTATATTGCACATGTGCAGCATCCAACAAACTGGATGTGTTTATCAGGTTACAAATAGTTTTGGTGGTAGTTAGTGCAGTAGTAGTACTTTCTGAAGTCCAGTATAATTTATAAGTGAAACATCACTGTCAGATCTAGATGTGGGTAAGTTTAGACACTGTTAGCCAAATCTAGACTGTACTACCGTTTCACTTATACCAGATAGATTGAGCTGGAAGTCTGTAATCATAGCGTGTGTTTCATAGCGGTCATTTAGAGTGGAAACAGTAGATCAAAATATCAAAACTATCATAAAATAAAAAATTAACCCCCCTCCCCCCAAAAAAAAATTATATATGAGTTCTACTCAAATCCATCAATTTGTAGACGGTTGCTGCATTATCGGTGACAAATTTAACTGCAGATTTCCGAAACGATAATACTTCATCATATAACGTAATGTATCAATGTTCATTTAAAATTCGAATCAATTCACTGCTGCCAACTTATGATTCAGTTTGATAAAAAGTGGGAATGTAGGTTGGTTTTCATGGTGATATGTGACTGAATTAACTGTGATGGCAATAATGAGTCTGTAAAAGCTTCTACGTTGGATACACGCTTAAAAGAACCTTAGTAAAGTGGAACTAGTATTTCGTAAGATTTAGTTAAGCTGTAATCACAAATAGGATCATATATTAAATTTGTTATTAAAAGGAATTGTTCGAGCTTCATGTATGACTGTATCAAAATATATGTTAAGTTACGCAGCATCGAATGTGATATACTGAGTTGCATCTTATAATAAAATCCCTGTTACTCCTTCCCTTGTCTGGTCAAAATTGTTAAATTGTGCTAAATGTTAAAAACAACAACGGAAATGAGTTCTTCATCCCTGAAAACGTATAAAACGGCATATTACAAACTTTTGTAGAACACTTCCTACGAAAGATAGAATACAATATGGCGTCAGGCAGCCATCTTGGATATATGCAATTTGCCTAATGTTGCCTGCAAGGCAACTAACCTAATTTTACTCTAGGGACCCTAAGTAATACAAAACAGCAAAAAAACTTCATAGGAAAAGACATTTCTAGGTTCAAGTATTGGACATATAGGAGTGTCAACTCGACTAATATAACAAACTGTTATTAAACAGAAACTACTTTCCATATTTGAAAGTGTTTGCATTAAAATGTTTTTATTTTATCCAAAACAAAAAGAAAGATAAATTTATCAGATTCTGTCTACGTTTTTGCAAAGAATTCTCAATGTCGCTATAAGCCATTATAAGAGTACATTATTTTGACAAAGTTGTGTTTTTGAAGTACTACGGTAATCAAACATGACACTTTTTATCTTATAAATCTAGCAATATAATTCGGTTCAAAGTTGTAACAGTACAGTACAGTACTTCCGAGGTGTTTATAATTAAGAGATTGTATATATTAGAGAAAATATTCACTTACTTGTTATTCGAGACTAGAGAGATCTCTACTTACAGCGCTAACCTTGCCATAAACAATTATCAATACCTTACAAATGAAATCTAGAAGTGTCTTACCAATAAAAAACAAGTTACTGACCAACACACTTAAGAGCTTGACTTGTCTGATTAAGGTCATTTCGATAGCTTAAGGATAATAAAAACGCCAGTCGTTGACATTATAAGGAAATTTGTTGAGAATTAAGAAAAACAAATTGTCTTTCAATCCCGTTGCCTCGGCAGGCCACAGTTACTTAGCCTACTATAATATTGTTAATTTTTTTGACAAGTATTGTTAAAGATTAGAAAGTAATATACATATATATCATGTAAAAATAATTAAATGATTTTCATTGTTTCCGAACATGACAATGGTCAGGGCCAACAGAAACAAAATAATTATAAAAATATAATTTAGACTACTGTTCATAGAATTCTGTTGTTTTAATTTACAAACGACAAGACAGTATCCAATTACATATATCTGTTATTGAACTCCCATGATTTACCCAAAAATATGTGACTCTTTTTTAATCTTATTTATCATAATTAGTAAAGTTTAATCGTGATATCTGGAATTTTCAGAAAAGTCTTAAAACTGTCTTTAAAAGCCCGAACGAATTGTTCTCTATTACTAATACTAGTTCTTAATTAACAAAACTAATTAATCAAAAACAAACATATTAATCCATGTCCGAATCACAACCCAGAGGCAAAGTAAAAACTTTTGAACTGACAAGTTAGGTTAGACACGTGAACTTCCATCCGGGAAGTGAGGCCGGGTGCTCCGGAAGGGTAAGCACCTCCTGTTTAGCTAGCTACACCCGCCACGTGTGTAATCAAAATTGTGTGAAAGGAACATGAAACTATTAGACGTCAAATATATCCAGGGCAATCCTGGACACAGACATCAAATTTATCAACAATACTGTGATGACGGCCATGAAACTTTTTGAGGGCTTTGATAAGCCTAGGCTTACAATATCCCTGAGTCAACAATTTATTTGCAAGCAGCCTACTTCGTTGTACAAAGTTAAATTATATTCTACTCGGATAAACACAATTTGATGGAAGGGTTTTTATCTCTGTATATCATTGGATATGAAAATGTGCGTTAACTCGTGAGCATAAGCTAAACATATTTAACTGGTTTGTGTTAACTATTATACCAGGTCTTAGGAACAAAAAATTGTGTGAAGAGCAACAACGGTAAACTTGCAGAACTCGAGGAACAAAATACCAATGGTGCTAGATTTGATTTCCTTGACGATACATTCCAAACTCGTTACCAAGAAAGTTACAAGACAGAGATGATACATTTCCTTAATGTTATAGAAGGTTAGTAATGAGATAATAGTTGTTAAAGTCGAGTTAAGTGGTAAAACAACATACCAAACATCTACCATGATAGATATTTTATCACTTATGTAAAGTTACCAATATGACAGTGTTAAAATTTTATTCTTTTTTATTGGCAATTTGGTACAATGTCAGGAATGAAGCTGAACTATTTTGAGTCAGGGGCCAATTTCACTTTGGAAAAGAAGTTGTATTAGCAATAAATAGCTAAAATGTGTAAATTTTAGGGGCCCAGACTTATTTTAAGGAGTCATGGGCTCTTAGACCCCTGCTAATCTTAATCCCTTGTTAACAGCTACTGAAAGAGATTTCATCATATCTGCGGCTCATTATACAAGGAGCCTTCACATTGCAAATGAAAAACATATACTACTACGTCAGTGAATACAGCTGTAAGTCAATAACAATAACAAAAGACGGAATGACATGGACACACAGAAAGTCGTTTACAAATGTTATTAAAGAAAGGTTGTCTTGTACTATACTCCACCGTTCGATTTTTAAATTGACTATCCTATTATGAATCTGGATAGGTTCTATAATGTTCCTTATCAATGATAGATAGCTATTTCTAAACAATATTGCGACATGAGACTGCCTCGTGTTTTGCAAATGAACACTAATTTTTCTTATTTTTTCATTTAAAGGTAAAGAGAAAAGCATTGTGACTCCAGAAAGTTGCATCATGGGAATAGAAGTCTCTGGTTATGTGACAGAAGCTCTGAAATCAGGAAAAACAATTATGATTCCCAATGATCAAAATATTTGATTCTAGAATTTATAACAACTGGTCCTCTTGTATAGCCACTTGATGTTTATAAATATTAAAGGTTTTCTCTAAAAGCTTAATATTTGGACGTATTGTAATACCACCAAAAGGCTACATTCCACTCTACATAGTCCAAAAACACAACTAATCCATGTCCGAATCAGATGCAAAGCAAAAACATTGAAACTGGGAAATAAGGTTAAAAAACGAACTTCCACCAGGGCCGGATGCTCCGGAAAGGTAAGCGTCTCTTGTTTAGCTACACCAGACACGTGTGCACAAACGTTTTGACTTCATTTTTTTCTATTGTAAGCTTTATTTTTCTATACAGATTTACTGGGATATTGTCATATTGTTCAACTACAGGAACTTTTTACAACGAATCAAACTGTATTAAAAATGTTGACTCATGTTTATTATAAGGTTAGGGTTATCAAGACCCTCAAACAGACTTATGGCTGTTATAAGCATGATGTATCCAAAATCATGCTGGAAATACTTGGCGTTCAATACTTTCATATTAATAATATACGGTGTTGACGCTCAATTTAGATCTTTGCTACGCCTCGGTATATTTTGTGATAGCATTATTTAGTTAATATTATTTAGGGATCCCTTTGTATATTATTGTCTAAGTTTGCTGCTAGATAAAATTTGAATTTTCCTAAAAAAACTAAGGTATACTCCCTCATGCAAAGTATATACTTAGCTAAATTGATAAAATATATTTTGGTCTTTTTGACATCTTTTCAACATCTTGAAAACTATTTTGGTTTCACAATTTTTGTTCAAGCACTACTGTTTGTTGCTGAATTGTATTGCGAAACGTCCGCGTCTAGTACTGTAAAATTAAAACTATTATAATATGTAATTTACATGATGTCTATATGTTCTCCTGCTTATGGTGTATTTGTTTCCCAATTAATACGCTATGGTAGAGCTTGTTCCCACTACGGGGACTTTGTACAACGAAGTAGGCTGCTTGCAAATAAATTGTTGACTCAGGGATATTGCAAGCCTAGGCTTATCAAGGCCCTCAAAAAGTTTTATGGCCGTCATCACAGTATTGTTGATAAGTTTGATGTCTCTGTGTCCAGGATTGCCTTGGATATATTTGACGTCTCATAGTTCCATGTTCCTTTCACACAATTTTGATTACACACGTGACGGGTGTAGCTGGCTAAACAGGAGGTGCTTACCCTTCCGGAGCACCCGGCCTCACTTCCCTGGTGGAAGTTCACGTGTCTAACCTAACTTGTCAGTTCCAAAGTTTTTACTTTGCTTCTGGATTTTGATTCGGAAATGGATAAGTATGTTTGTTTTTGATTACAAACATGACATCTACATGTTTTTGTCGTTAAACTCATAAAATTCAAACCTCTTGATTTGATCAAAAAGACATACCCTCTAAATATTGTATATGTAAAAAAATAATTTTGGAGAGATTTACATTTACATTTACACACAACAATAGATAAATGTCATGACAATATAGTCTTATCATACAAAAACAAATATACAAAGGAAAACTTTCTAGCAATTCAATTACGTAGTAAATATAGATAATATTTTTAAGTAGCCCCATTGTCTCAGGATTCTGAGACATACGGAAAATAAAAATACTCAGTTCAATATTATCCATAATTATCCTCTTTTATCTATGATTTAACCTACCATTAATTATAGTTACCTAAAGTAGTTCATGAATTGTGTTAATAGAAACATAATCTAGACATAAAATCTTAATTTCAATAAGTAAGTCGTATGTCAAAATCATAGTTATCTATTTCCGAATTGAAATCAAGAAGCAAACTAAAAATTTTGAAACTGACAAATTAGGTTAAACACTCGAACTACTACCAGGGAAGTGAGACCGGGCGCTCGGAAGGGGTTAGAACCTCCTGTTTAGCTAGCTACATGCGTGTAATAAAAATTAAGTGAAAGAAACTATGGGACGTCAAATATATCCAGGACAATCCTGGACACGGATTCACGAAAATTGTCAACAATATTAATATTCTAAATAAATTTCTAATGATCTGTAGTTATAACCATTTTATATTCCTAAAACTCATGAGAAGGAATTTGAAGTGCCATACCCAATAGTAAGGCAGAAAATTCTAACCCAATATATTCTATATATAATCTTTATGTGTACTTTTTCAATGTCACAGTAAAAGTTTCAGGAAATAGCCCATTTACAAATAGACTGTTGTGTTAGCAACTAATTACGGTTATTGTTACTTCTGACTTCAATTTCCACTCATGACAACAAGTGTAATTAGTGCGCTTCACGAATTATAACTTCACCATAGAACTATAACAAAATTTCTTTAATGATTCAATATAAAGAATGGTGTCATTGCCAATTCAAAAATATATACACTGTTTATATATTGGGTTATAACTGCTTTGAAGAATCTTACTACAACAATACGAAGGGTATGTCTCGCGATGCATACAGCTCTTTAGCTACTTTAGACGTATTTATTTCCGTGGTGTACAAATTGTCGCTTATTTCGTTGTCTTTTTTGTTTTTGACGCAAAATTAATACCGATCAAAAATTATATTCGTAATGTGTTATGGCGCATATTTAAAAAAAACGGGAAAGTTTGACTTTGTTTTCACAAATTTCTTATATTCATTGTAGTAAATTGAACATGTGTATGATCATGATAGATACAAAAATATCAAAGCATATTATATTAAATGTGTGTGAAAATAATAAATCGATTTAAGAAATAATCTACATGAAACCTGTTGTAAAATTAAAAAGAAATTCAAAGATGGCGGAATGAAATGCGAATTATTAATGGTGTGGCTTGTAGGCTCAATGGTTAAATAGAAGATAAACACGTTGGTTATTTCAATTGTACACTTAACATCATACTTAAAAACGAACAAAAACGTACCAGAATCAATTGAAATCCCAAATACAACATGTACAAAGACAAAACTTTTGAAAACTGGCAGGTAAAGTTGAACACGTGAACTTCCACCAGGGAAGTAAGATCCGGTGTTCGGGAGTTAAGAATCTATTGTCTAGCTAGCTACACCCGTCACGTCCAAGTCATAAGAGAGAATGATAGGGAAATAAGCACATGGAATGCTCGTACTTTTCAAACGACTGTGCCTTTAACTATATGAGTATCTAATAATCACATTACATAATAACTATTAAATGGGATTACTTTATTATAACATAGCTTTGTTGGTACTTGTTAGTGCAACGTTACAGCGAAATTATGATGCTTTATAGTTTTACAAAAATTGTTTTGGTCTCTCCACTCATTAATAGGGAAAAAATCACATATGTTATAAAACAAATAATACCTTTTATAAAAAAATATGATAAAACAAATTGGTCAAATTCTCATACGAACCTAGTCCAATCAATGATTATTAACATTTTCTCTCTGTAAATAAGTGACAAGCGATTAGTCATTTAGTTACACAAGCCGTACGTATAATGGAAAAGTGTCAGGTACTCTTCGACCTTTCTGTTATGAAGCTTTTTCCCCACTGAGAAAGTAAGAGTTGCTGAAATGATAGATGTTTCTTAATAGTTTATCGACATGTTGTGTGGTAAAATATAGTTAAATTTGCAACATCAAACTGTTTTTAAACGAAAAATTCTATGACCAAACCAAATGGGAGTCGTCAAACGAAAATAGAACGATCCATGTCCGTTACAAATTTGTCACTGAAACCTGAATATCGTGTAATTGTTTTAACTATCGGAAATGAGAACATATGATAAAAAATACAGGAATGCAAAATCATCCGGAGAACAATAAACCATTTTCCAGATAATATTTATTTTTAATTGCAATTACTAAACAAGTAGAAATGGCTTGTAAATTGAATTTCAATCAGCATATTGTGTATTTGACTTTTTTTGTTAACGATCATACTAGTTTTCAAATGGTTACTATAAATTATATAAACATAAAGGATTTGAATTGTTTTATGTTTCCTGTTTCCTACTTGCCACGGTTATCTTGTTTTCAAACTGAAAATAGTTTATATCAGAACTAGGAAATAATGATAAATTTGCTATACGACGGGAACCTACTAATACATATGACCTTTGATGTTAGCTATCTAACATTGCACGCTAGAGGCTATAAATGACGCGTTTTCAGACGACCCATTTACAGCATGCTTTAGCTCACAACTTGGGATTCTATATTAATTCTTCTTAAATTGTTTTGTCTTGTTAACAGTATTGCATTTGGTTGTGTTCAAAACATATTTTAAAACTTGATTGAATAATACAATAAAATCTCAATAAAATCATATTACACGCATGTAATATCTCTCATATTTCCTTGGTTGTGACGTCATATGATTGTCGTGGTATATTATAACATCATATTTTAGACGGCGTAAAGCCATTTTGGCTGCTCTGTTATAGCAGAGAAAACACATTAATTTCCAGGTAAAAGCAATCGAGTTTTCCTATATTATACAATAAATAGAATCTTGCATATGTGCCTTTGTGATATTGAATTTATTAAAATCGATGAATTAGATGTTTATGCAACTAGCTCGTTGCATATAAAATATTCATTTCGTTTAATAAATTCAATATTAGATAAGCTTTCATGCAATGTCTTTTATTTATTGTATTCTTTAAACTTAAAATTTTTAAAGTAGGTGCTAGGAGTATCTAGTCATCTGTGGTTAGCGCCATTAAACCATTGTCCATAAACCACTGGGGAACCGATGTCTTTATTCATTACAGAAAAAACAACTCTGTTATTTTAACAAAACATCTAAAGCAAATTTACAATGGCAGTACATCAGTAGTGGTGGCCGAGTAGTTAAACGATGCCTAACGGACCACATTTCCCGTCACTTAGGTTTTTACATGTCTACAGCTGCTTTGTATCTCATTCGGGACAGATCATAGTGCCAGAAAGTGTCAGTGGAGCGTAAAATCACATGACTCTTATCCGTCAAATTGATATGTACAATAATTTACTGCTTTTTTGATATGTATTAAATGTATAAATTCGCAGACAGTCAACCAAATTATTCGTATCAAGACATTCCAGAAAAGGCAAACGGTACAATCTATGCAGATAATAAAATAAGAATAATGGATTTTAGCACAGATATTGACAAAACTATTGCCTTTTGGCATTTTTATTGACCAAACAATAGATTTCTGACATTTTTATAGGCAACAATTGTCCTTCTAATACTATGCCATTATGCAAATCTTGACATTACAGGCTAATGGTTAAATAATAACGTACTTTTTTAATATGGAATACACTACCATTAGTCTGTTAATGGGTGCATTGGGGTTGCAGGTATGGGTTTTTTTTTAATGATAAGATCATATTATAATAATTTCATTGCTAAATCATACTTATAGTGTGATGACTGATAATGGAATCGATATACATGTATATTTAGGCAAACAACATTGACCTATTTCTTGACTTTTCAT
This sequence comes from Anadara kagoshimensis, assembly GCA_021292105.1. Classification (NCBI taxonomy): domain Eukaryota; kingdom Metazoa; phylum Mollusca; class Bivalvia; order Arcoida; family Arcidae; genus Anadara; species Anadara kagoshimensis. The sequence continues at coordinate 27,546,585 of CM037872.1, read as the reverse complement.
GAGAAATATTCATATAGGAGAATCCAACCATTACAGGATTCGCAGTTCGTATATGAATAGTGTTCGAAATAAAAAGTGGGTTCCCAATATCTAAATTTTGTCATTTATGATAATTTAAAAAAAAAAAAAAAAAAAAAAGGTCAAACGGACAGGTCAATGTTATTTGTATATATTTACATTTATGGTGTTTGATTGTATTAAACTCTGTTTTAGACCAAATGAAGTTTTAGGACTATAATTACATTTGCTAATGTGACGTCACTCATTTCTTGCTGACACCTATGCTCGTGATGTCATTGATAGGCTGTTCCAGGAATTGGAATTGCATGTCGTACAAGACAGTGTTTTAAATTTATTTCAGGATTCATAAAAAAAAAAAAAAAAAAAAAAAAAAAAAAAAAAAAAAAAAGGTCAAGCGGACAGGTCAATGTTGTTTGTATATATTTACATGAATGGTGTTTGACTGTATTAAACTCTGTTTTAGACCAAATGAAGTTATAGGACTATAATTACATTTGCTAATGTGACGTCACTCATTTCTTGCTGACACCTATGCTCGTGATGTCATTGATAGGCTGTTCCAGGAATTGGAATTGCATGTCGTACAAGACAGTGTTTTAAATTTATTTCAGGATTCAAAAAAAAAAAAAAAAAAAAAAAAAAAAAAAGATTTTCAAAAAATGCGAAATGTAAATATAACCATTGAACTGTCTAGAAATGGCGTTAATAGTGCTATAACTTCCATTGCCGTGCAAAGCAAACTAGTCATAACGCGCTAGCGCGTATACAAATACTAACAGAAGGACAAAGACAGACATTATGCTCATATTATATGTATAAAGGGAGATAATTCGCACATTTTGGGTGGTTATATTCATTAACTCAGAACATGTATAAGATAGAAATAATGCCTCCTATAGCGTTTGAATATCATTAGGGGAGGAGAGAAGAACTAATTACATCTTAAACAGATCCATTCGGTGCTTTCAATATATATCGTATTCTTGCAATTTGCAGTTTTTAAACATTATATATTTTTCAATGAAAAATATTTTTGCAAGTAGTTTTGTAAACTCAGTATGTGAACCTCTGATTTTTTCAATTTCATTTTAAAAATATAGCACTTAGTATGTAGTATTAGGAAGTTAATGTCTGGTGTACAAGTACCTTGTCAGTTTTCAAAATATTTTCTTTGGTTTGTGATTTAAACATTGAGTGGTGTGCTTCTGTATAATTGTTTTAAATCTATCCTCTCTATTCTATCTCCATGTTTTGTGATACAAAAAAGGTCATATAACTTCTTATATTATAGTTTATTAATGCAAGTGTGAATCAGATTAAGATAAGGTATTCTGTTTTTAATTGGTATAAGTATCGTTACAAATTAACTAATTAAGGAATGATTGTAATTTTTTGTCTATCTATGGTGTCATAGACAAAATAATTTGGTGCACGCGGCATAAAACCGCGAAGCACCAAAATAATTTTGTCTATGACCCCATAGATAGACAAAAAATTACAATCATTCCTTATAATTAAATTCAAATATAAGTTCAATATTCGTTACATTCATGTAATCTTTAAATTATACACATAAAAAAACCAGCGCATTAAAACAAAAAATGGCACATTAATCTAAAAGCGGAACACATCTGATTGCCAATGGCAACCGCCGGTAGCTAGCCTTGCATGAACTTTTTATGCACAATATGACGTCAGCTAATATGACGTCAAAAAATTCTGTCTATGGTATCATAGATACACACAATTTACAACACTGGATAGTATTAAAATTTTATTCTCTAATAATTACACATTTAAGATTGAGGGGAAATTAACGATTACATTATCCGACACAATTGTGGTATATTGCAAATTAAGCATATTGCCTTCATTTAAAGCGAGGCAACATTAATCAATTTTTAGTTTATCCATGTAGGATTAGGAAATCTCAACCTCGGGGTTGAACATTTCTCGTTTCCCTATCCTGGAGAAAAACATCGACACATTAGTTACATTAAAATTAATGAGAGTAAAACTGGTAAAAGAACATTCCACAAGGGACGACGAGTGTACGGGTGTATGGGTATTTTGCGGAATCGAACGTGAGAGTAAACAGCGTTTTTTAAGTGTGTAGATGATATAACAAATGACTCTCTTTTAGCAATTATAAAGGAACATATTTTTGCCTGGAACAACAATAATAAGTGATTGTACTAACACAATCGAGAGCACTTGGCGAACATTTAATAATATTTACCTGCATGACTCATACTTTGATTAATACTTTATCAGAGATTTTTTTATAAAATTCATTGAACTGATAACTGAGTGTTTTGACCTCTCTGAAACTATGTTTGAAGTAACATCTGGAATACGACTGTCAACAGTAACATCTGCAACAGAAATAGCATCAAAACATCCGGTTTTGCATCAGATTAATTTAAACAACATACTGAGTGACTTCCAGTTGGAAGGTAGGTTAAATTCAGTTCTTATATCTGGGGCTATAGTCCCCAAACCTACACTCGTCTAACGCAACGATCAAACAAAATAGCTACTTTAACAAGGTCCATGGGAACGACTGACGTTCAAATTGTCATTCGCAGTAGATTGTTATAAATCCGCATTTCCGGTTCCGCTATCGTAGAATTTTTTCAAAAAAATGTGTCGCTTTAAGCATATTAAACATCTTAGTTGCGACCATGTACTTTTAAATCCAACATGATCAATATATAATTGACAACGTTTCGATTACACGGCAAAGCTTTGAAAGTAATAGGTAAAATGATAACATATTGAGGTTTCAGTTGACTTATTATAAAACGTCCCCTTCAATAACCTATGCGAGAAAGTTCGTTCTGAGAAAACGGAGGAAACTGTAGTACCTGGAGAAACCTAACAACCTTCGGCAAGCGAATAGACATACGTTCTCACAGTATGATTTGCACTATTAGAATTCTAGTCAAGACCTTGAAAAGTATTATTAGCCGTATGTGCGCGGGCTTTAACCACTGGGCCAACGAGGCTCAATGGACGAACGATGCACGTCTGACAGAAACTGATAAGCTCGTTAACTTAAGAATGCAAATCAAAAGTAGAAACGGAAATTTTACTCAAGTACTTGCATGTCACACAATTCGAAAGTAGAATTCAACAGAGAATGTTTCATATTTTATGCTCTACTTGTGACTCCGAATTTTGTAGTTATTCGATTTATACACTTTATATATGTTTTCAGATATTGTCAATTAAGAGAAAATGCATACTGTAATGAAAGCAATTTTACAAAACTGAAACATCAAAACTTTGACACCACAATTATACGCCCATAATTATATCATTTAAAAACCAATTACGATTATCCTTCTACATTAAGTATAAAATTATATATTAATGGTATATTGAGGGTAAAGGTGACATTTTTGACATGGATCTGTATGTTATTGTTTGATTGATAAAAACAAACATACTAATCCATGTCCGAATCACAATCCAGAAGCAAAGTAAACACTTTGGAACTGACATGTTTGCTTAGACACGTTACCTTCCACCAGGGAAGTGAGGCCGGGTGCTCCGAAAGGGTAAGCACCTCCTGTTTAGCTAGCTACACCCGCCAAGTGTGTAATCAAAATTGAGTGAAAGGAACGTGGAACTATGTAATATTATTTATATAATGAAGGAAAAAACTTTTCTTTATTATATAAACACGAATGTACTGTTCTATTTATTATATAATGAAGGAAAAAACTTTTCTGTCGTGAAAATACGAAACTTCATCACTATAAGAAAAGAGCTGATGGACACAAAAGCCCTTGGTAACCATCGCGACATTCCAATGTGTGCACTATGACATCGACTGTCGACTGTTTCCGAATCACTTCATTTAGTCATTTTAATATCATAAAAAAGAGCTTGTATGAAATGTTATTTTTATTTGCTGTAATTATACAAATAAAAATTAAGCCGTATTTGTTAGTCGCTGTACAGTTTAATTTAAAAAAATAAAGAATCGTGTCTGAAACGAAGAACAATCGCTGTCATAACGCACGCACATTAGAATGTCGTGCGCTGGTTACCAAACGATACCAAACAATATTACACGTGTGTAATATGATTTTAATAACATAAGTTAATTGTATAGAATATTAAGGAGATTATATAATTAAATTTCTTATTTATTAATCTGATAATGTAGTTTTGTACAATTAAAAATCAACCAATTAATATTCAAACATTGAAGGTAAAGTAATGATCACATGATCAAAATCATTTTAGAATGATGCATTCATTTAAACGACCGTCTAGTGCTGTAAACTGGTATGATATGTAAATTAAACCACTGACCCGGTATCTCTGAAAGTGACTGTTGCCCGAAAATATCACAAACTCAGTAGGCAATAATTTTGTATTGTCAAAAATATACTATTATCTAAATTTACTCCTAGTTAAAATTTTCAATTCCTCAAAACATAAGGTACACTGCCTCATGCAAAATATTCCCTTAGCTAAATTTGGTTCATTATATAGTTTGGTCCTTTGGGTATCTTTTCAACAAATCTTGAAAACAATTCTGGTTTTAAAGTGTTGATCTAAGCACTACTTATGCGAAACAGTCGTAAACAACCGTCTAGTGCTGTAAAATTAAAACTGGTATAATATGCAATTAAAGCGAGACAACTCCAAGTATAAATGTTCTTTTATTGGTAAAAACTATGACTGTATAGAAACTTAATATTTCGCTTTAACTAAAACACAACTATCCATAAGCAATAAATGTATAAATAAATATAAATAGACATGCATTCGTTATAGTTCAAGAGATCATCCACTAAAATCTGAGTCAACCAGACCAAAAAGTCTGTAATCATTAAAATTCTATTTCTTACGTGTGAACTCGTTTTTTTTTTTTTCTTTTTTTTTTTTGGATCATAAACACTTTCTTTAGAAAATCTAGTGCAAATTATAATTTAAAAAATTAAAAATAAGATTTGACGTTTTATATCGCATAATAAAAAAAACCAAATGTTTATTCAAACTCTAATTGTGGACACATGATAAGTTAAAATGCGATAAAAAGAAAAAAGACAGTTTTAGTATATGCTTTCTTGGACTATTATCTTTTTCATTTCGAAGACAATTAGTTAAGAATAGAAAAATAATTACAATTTTCAAATTCCCTCATTCACCAGAATCCTTTTCAGTTTTCTTTTAAATTTTCTACTTTGAAATAACTACTAGTCGTCATGTTATTCTGGAAGTCCACTTGGCACACTGTTTTTAACCAATGTCTTTTTAAATTGTTGATTTCAAGGGTATACAAATATGTACATGCAAAATTTTGAGCATTTTTAAACATAAAAAAGTTAAACCTATAGTTATTTGTTATTATTATTATTATTATTATTATAATTAATACTTAAAAAAAACACCTTTTGCTCAAACAAATGAGTCAACTTGAAACATTAGATTCGGTTGCTGCGATAAATGGAAGGCATTTAAAATTTTTCCTATGGCGACGTTGTAATTTTTTTGTATGTAATTGTATGTAACGTGGCGAGTTCAATGGCCGAACAATAAAAAGTGAATGATCTGCAAATGTCGAATATAATTATATTTATTATCATAATAATACATAAAAACTATTTATGGCAATATTGAATTTTTAAAATATTATCTAAATGGCTTGTCATATACAGTACAGAATGTCAAAAATAATGATCCTAACCCATATCTAAATTAGAAACCCAAAGTAAAACCCTTAAAAATGACAAATTAAATTAAACACCTAAACTTTTCAACAAAAGAGAAGGGATCAATTTTAAACGGATAATATAATAGTTCCATGTTCCTTTCACACAATTTTGATTACACATGTGGTGGTTGTAGCTATCTAAACTGGAGGTACTTACCCTTCAGGAGCACCCGGCCTCACTTGTAGAAGTTAACGCGTCTAACCTGACAGTTCCAAAGGGTTTATTTTGCTTCTGGATTGTGATTCGAACATGGATTAATATGTTTGTTTTGACAATGTATTTATCTTATATTATATGTCTCTATTTCTGTATGTGTATCTGATGGGGGATCAATTTTAAAAGGATAAGATAATAACAATAATATTGTATATAATAATAATATTTGTCATAACAAAAAACAAAAGGTCAAATTTGACTTGTATTATTGTCTCAATTTCTTTATGTGTATCTCTTGGGCGATCATTTTAAACGGATAATTTTAAAGAATGACCAAAATCATAAAAAACGAAAGGTTAAACCAGCGTCTTTACCGGTCTAGTCAGAACCTTTTTGGAGATTTACCTAGTATGAGAGTTTTTTCGACTTCGGTAGTATTTCCGGTCATCCCAGATTTTTGTCATTAAAAGCTGGTCGCTTTCATTTGTCAATATTGATGTGGTTTTTACATTGATATATGCTTTGTCTGTTAACACGTAGAAATGGAATGATGTCACAATGAGCACGCGCAAACAGTTTGGTTTTCGCGGATGTGATTGAAATTTCCAGTTACGACTAGGCTCAAGCAGTAATCATTTTGCCTCACTTCCATTCAAGTCCACTTGTCTAACGTAACTTGTCAGTTACAAAGTTTTTACTTTGCTTCTGGGCTGTGGTTCGGACATAGATTAGTGTGTTTGTTTTTGATTGGAAACATTTGAACGTATACAAAATCATCAAATTTTAATAAATCCTTCTCATAAATCTTTATCACATTGACCTTGACAGTATTATAAATCCCCGGTCACACAGCACTCCACTCAATCACGTTCACAAAGTTATAAAAATCTGGTGGACGTTGTCGTAAGTGGTAATTTTAATTCTGTTCATTTTTGGCTTGGCCATGTTTTGTACGGGGTATGGGCGTCGTCGGCTGTTCCACTGCTGAAGCACTGCCTAAGCACGGCTAACTACGTCCAGTCACGTGTAAAGCTAAAAATAGGTTCGCACGTTTTCGAACGCAGAAAAAAAAGCGGCAAGTTACCACGGCTTACCGCGGCCTCATCGCGTCTGTAGCACTGCCGATCACGTGTTGAGCGCGGACGTAAAACTGGCACTCCACTGCCATAGCAATGCCCAATCACGGATAACCGCGGCTTGCTGCACATATAAAAGTTTTAATTTAGTTTTAATCTAGTAAAGTCAAAACTGCCAAACGCATTTTACTTTTCAATTCATTACAAGAATACAATATGTAATGTCATCAGTACATATATCATTCATCATTATTACATCAACATTTACATATCAATGCTCCAGCTTCCCTAACTAACATGATCAGTGAGCATAGGTTATGGGAGAGGAGCATGTCATCCTGACACGGCATCCTTCCAGTGGGGAGTTGCACCACTTCATGACGAGGTTCCTCTGGGCCTTGGCTAGCCTGGCATCTCTGTTGGAACCTGGTACTCTATCAGGCTTCGTGTCTTCAAGTTTGCTGTCTTCACGTCAGGCACCAAGCACCAGGACTCCATCTAGACACCCCCAGTCTACCAGCCTGTTCTGCATCGCCGGGTAACGTGTTCTCACCCAGTTGTGAAGGAGTACGCACGCCTTGACCAGCAGCCTGACAGTGTCAGCTTCATGCATTATGCTAGTCAGAAGAACTTGAAATCTGTTGGCAAGGATCCCGAACGAATTATCAACTACCCGTCTGGCCCGCGACAGTCTCTCCTCCTGGCCATGTCCCTATTGGCGTAGGGCTTCATCATGTAGGCGCGGAGTCCGAAGACATCGTCACCTACTAGGAAGTAGGGCACATACTTTGTGTCACCTGGCAGAGGATCTGGCTGTGGGAAGCCGGCGATGTCATTGTTTTACAGACCCTCCTTGAACCCACTTTCATTGTAGATGTTGGCATCAGAGGAGGACCCTACAGGGACTTGTAGTCCGAAGACACGAAGCAAGGTGCCTCAGGGCGATAGCAACCTTCAGGCCTTGTTCGAGGGGTACTCTCCAGTTAGTGGTCTTCTTACAAAGGGCTGGTGTCAGTCTTTGCACAATTTCATCGTACATCGCAGGAGGCATCCTCATAAAGCTCTGAAAGACCATTCGTTACGCAGCTCGACCATGAGACGGTCGTAAAGCCCCAGCTGAGGTTTCCTCGCTATCCAGTAACGCACATAGATGTTCCGTACCACCCCCATCCTCTTCCTTCTCTCAGCGAGGATATGTTGGGCTTGTTCCAGACGCCGTTTAACGGGCTTAGGTAGTGTTATGTACGCGAAAAAAATCCATTTCTTATTGATAAGCCGCTAAACACACGCTATATCCCGTGATACCAACGCGTACCACGCGTCCGATGACCGTGCACTGCCCGTGACAGACCGATAAACTTTCGCGTCTTAACGCGTCTCCCCAAGTTTTAATCACTGCCGGAACACGGATTATCACGTGTGTTTCACGTGTCTTGCACGTCTGTACCACGTGTGCTGCCCGTGGTTGTCCGCAAGATGAAGTTTTGAGCAGTTCAAAACTTTTTGCCTTGTCCGACGCCGTTCAGAGTTTTCACCGCGTCCTGCCACGACTATAAATCGACTGTAGCTCGTCTTAAACTCGACATCAACGCGAACAACATCGTCTGCATAACGGGAGACTTTTTGACGGGATATGGCCGTGATTAAGCCGCAAAGCGCTGTGTGACCGGGCCTTAAGTAGTCTTAAACGCAGTGTAAATAACCAAACTTTAAGGCATTCCTGAAAATCTAGAATGGAACCCACAAGGGAAGAGGAAGAGGGGCCGGCCTAAACAGACCTGGCGTAGGAGTATCGACACTGAGGCACAAACAGCTGGAAAGACCTGGACCGAACTAAAGAAGATAGCCCAAAAACGTGTCAGATGGAGAGGTGTTGTTGCGGCCCTTTGTTCCCCAAGGAATCAAGAGAAATAAGTCAAGTAAGTTAAGTAAAAATCAAAACCAACCCAAGATACCAATTCATGTCAAAACTTAAATCTCAAAGCAAAGGGAAAACTGTGAAACCTGGAAATTAAATCAGACACGCGAACTTCAAACCAGGGAACTACGTAAATGTACATCTTGACTGCAAGATGAATATATATGTTCTGAATATATTCATGCCAGATATAGGTTCTATGTTTTGTTTTAGGCATATTTTTAATGACAAGGTTAGCTTATGCATTTATCAAATCCCAAATAAAACAGATTGAGCATTTAAAGACCCCATTGATAAAACATTTGTGGAGACACCACTGGTGACAAGCATGTGATTTTTGACCCACATCACAAGTCATCATTTATATTTTGTTCGTCAATTGGGCATTGATCTCTATATGATTTTACCAGCTTAATTCGCAAAAGTTACCACATGACTGCACTTCCACAGCCCCAGACCTCTTTTCCCAGTGGTAGTTTACGTGTTGAATTTCATTTGTAAGTTTCAGAATATTTACTTTGCTTTTTTATTAGTATGCTAGTACTTTGATATCAGTGACATTCATGTACTCACGTACCGAAAACCATGAGTTCAACAAAAAGTAATATCAATCAAACGGGCATTCACAGGTCCATGTAAAAATTGTCACCTTATACACACAAAATATGCCAATTATATAGTTAATATTTGATAAATATAATGACTGTAATTTGTTCTAAAATAGGATAATTCTGGTCGGATAATTGTTTCAAATTTATGAAAGCTAAATTGCTGCAAAATGCTATCATTACAGTATGTATTTTCTCTTAATTTACAAGCCCTTAACCATATATAAAGGGTACAAACCGAATATCTACGAAATTCGGAATCCCAAGTAGACCAAAAAAGTGAGAAATATTTTTTCTCTGCATTTCTATTTTCGTCAAAAGAAAACAAAAAGGTAAGAAATCTCTCTCTCTCTCTTTCTCTCTCTGTTGTAATCTATTTTCGTCAAAAGAGAACAAACAGGTTAGAAATCTCTCTATCTCTCTCTCTCTCTGTTGTACTTTGCTTTCGAATTGTATATTCAGCAAGAACTGAGTAAATTCAAGTTTCAACTTTTAACTTTTAACTTCTTACCTAAGTGCATAAGCTATTAATAACAGTCTCCGTGCGTCGTCTGTCCGTTGAGCCAAAGTAGATCAGTGGTTTAAATCCAGCACTCTGACGACAAACAATGCTTTTCAAGATCTAGACTATAATTCCAGTAGTACAGATCCTATTGTGAGTTAAGTAATGGTGTTTAACGTCCCAGTCAAGAATATTTCACTTATATTGAGAGTCGCCAGCTATAGCCGAAGATGCAGAAATTCTGCTAATGCGTTCTGCTGATGGCATCATACAGCAGATAGTCCCAGAGCTCATACAGGTTTATTTGACTTTTATTTGCCAAAAGGTCTGAAACTTGTTTCTGAAAGGCAATTATCAGTATAATATGAAAATGCATTTCTTACAAAATTTGGTCTGGACATTTTTTGTAAATCCCGGATTTTTTAAGAGCACCTGAACGTATTTGTCAAAAACACTTTTTTGGGGTAGGGGAAGGGAATCGTGATTATTTAACGCCTAAATACGATAGATACCCATTAAATTTGGTATCATTCTAAAGGTTATTGATAATTCTTTATTATATGATAAAATATTTTTTCAATATGATGTCACTAGGTACAGATGTGATGTCATAAACTTTTTTTTTAAATTAAAAATAGTGAAAAAGGCTATTTCGATCGGATATAAATTCCTCAGGTTTACATTTTGTGTGTGTTGTCATTAATTTTGTTTTAAAATAATTATATACCCTCTGCCATTGATATTCTATAACTTTGATGTGTAATTATATGAGCATTATAATATTTTCTATCAGAGAAAATATGTACCCACTTCTACTGAAGAGTTCATTTTTGGGGGTAGGGGAACACTATCATGATTTAACATCATAACTATATATACTATCCCATCATGTTTGGTATCAAATTGAAGTTATTTTAATAAACTGTAATATTATGCATCAACATGAAACAAATTACCTTTCATTACGTCATCGTGATGACATAATTTTAATTATTTGGTAAAATGCATTAAAATGTGATGAGATATATTTTCTTATTTATGTCGTTCAACTGACAGAATATAAATATCATCTATAATAACTACAAAAACAGTAATGAAAAACAGTTAAAAAACTGCAATAGTTAAAATATATTACAGAAATATACTGCAAAACTCCAAGTTCAACAACAATGACAAGAAAAAGAAACAAGAACATGTTTTATATGTTAATCATATCTTAAATGTCAAATATTACAACTATTGCTACATCACGTTTTGGCTGTAAACTATAAACCTTTTGTTATAGTATTACTTATTCAATTCTACGTATTTTCACTATTTATCACTCCAAGTACATGTATCAGGGAAGAGGGAGTCTGGATATTGTGCCAAGCATCATACGGATTCCAAACAAAAATACACTGAAGATACCATCAACAAAATGTTGGAGTTTTTGATAGATAACATATCTTTTGTGTTTGATTACATAATTTTCCAGCAAACAATCGGTATACCAATGGGTACAAACTGTAGACCATTGCTTGTTGATTTGCTTCTTTATTCGTATGAAGCAGAATTTATGCAGAAATTTGTTAAATCTTGAGAGAAGACTGTCGCCAAATCATTCAACTCCACATACATATTTATAGATGACGTTCTGTCTCTTAACAATTCTAAATTTGGAGACTATGTGAATGTCATCTATCGTAGTGAGCTTGAAATTAAAGATACGACTGATTCCTCAAGTTCTGCTTCATATTTAGACTTTAACCTGAATATGACGCCCACGAAAGGCGAAAGAAACTTTATGACAAACGTGATGACTTCAATTTTTCTATTGTCAACTTTCCTTGTCTATGCAGCAATATACCTTCTTGTATTTTTTGCTAATTGATATGCTATGGTAGAGCCTGCTCCCACTACAAGAATTTTGTACAACAAAGCAGGCTGCTTGCAAATAAATTGTTGACTCGGGGATATTGCAAACCTAGGCTTATCAAGGCCCTCAAAAAGTTTTATGGTCGTCATCAATGTATTGTTGATAAGTTGATGTCTTTGTGTCCAGGATTGCCCTGGATATTTGACGTCCCATAGTTCCATGTTTCTTTCACACACTTTTGATTACACACGTGACGGGTGTAGCTAGCTAAACAGGAGATGCTTTCCCTTATGGAGCATCCAGCCTCACTTCTCTGGTGGAAGTTAACGTGTCTAACTTTACTTGTCAGTTCCAAAGTTTTCACTTTGCATCTGTATTGTGATTCGGACATGGATTTGTTTTTGCTCAATAACGATTTTATACCTAATAAAATTAGAAAGCATTGTTTCAGTGTCATCGTTTTTATTAGTCATCATCATTTTCATGATCTGACTTATCAGATCCGAATTAATCCCCGCCACTTCCTCAACTTTACCCTCTACTGACTGTGGAACACTGCTTTCCAATACACATATGATGTTTCGTGGCACCTGTGGTCCATCAAAAATTAATTAATCAGGTTGAATTGTATACGGGTTTGGAATGAAAGTATTTTTCTAAAGAAATGTGATGTAGTTGACCGGCAATATTTTGTGTTGTAGAACTCTCTTGCATGATGGCATGCCACTGGGATTGGCACTTTTATTTTATTTAATGGTTCCTCTTTACTTTTTGATTCGTAATATTGTTGAAAGAGAAGAAACTCACACTGTTAAAATTGGATCTATAGGGTTTTTCATACGCAGTACAGACAAATGTCTCCAACTGATTCATTAAGTCCTCGGTAATGTTTCTACTGTTAAAATAATGCATTTTTAAGTGATCACTATCTTTTGAGAGGTCTAGCTATCCCTTCATTAATAAATGCTGAACTGAAGTAAAGTCCGAGCCAGTAAAAACATGTAATCCAGGCAGTGCATCAATTAAAAAAGTTCTGGTTTGTGTGACAAACTTGATGGATATGACGCTGTGTATTGCTGCTGCTAAGACCAACATCCATCTAACATCCATGAAAACTTGGTGACCTCCAATAATCTTTGCATATAATGCATTTATACTCCAGATGCGGTGCAGAATACTCGACTATTGCTATCACTAGATCTGACCATAAACGGCGAAGAGATTGACAGCAAGTTCTACGGTCTTCTTCTTTTAAAATAAAACTTTTAAAATTCTTTGCTAGAGAATAAAGTAATGTTTCATATGCAAAGATTATTAGAGGTGATCAAGTTTGCATGGGGTTGAAGAAACCTGTCACTAATTTTATGCAGTTGATGACGGTGTGGTACATGAAGAGGTGTAAACATGAGGAAGTAGATACACGGATGGTGTTGCACTTGACGGAAATTGTTAAAAGTATATTTAATGTAAGAATAGTCATCAGAGGTAATAATACAGATGTTTGGTTACACTTGCACATCATATTCAACGACTTATGGAAAAGCAACCTCATGTTTGGATCGATGTTAGTCTTAGCAGTAGCATACACGATGCCTCAAAATGTGTGACTTCAAGAATTCTGTACTTTGGGTAACAGTAGAAACATTACTGAGGACTTAATGAATCAGTTGGAGAAATTTGTCTGTGTTCTGTATAGAAAACCCTATATGTCCAATGGCAACAGTGTGAGGAACCATTAGATAAAATAAAAGGTGCCAACCCCAGTAGCATGCCACTATGCAAGAGAGTTCTACAACACAAAATATTGCAGGCCAACTACGTCACATTTTTTGGAAAATACTTTTCTTCCAAACTCGTATACAATTCAACCTGATGGAAATGGATGGACTATCTTCGAAGGTAAATACCTAATCATTTAGTTTGATGGACCACAGGTGCCACGAAACATCATATGTGTATTGAAAAAGCCGTGATCTACAGCCAGTGGAGGGTAAAAATGAGGAAGTTGCATATGAAAAGAATTTATTCGGACCTGATGAGTCAGATGATGAAAATGATAATTAATGACTAAGACAGAAACATGACACTGAAACAATGATTTTCAATTTTATTATGCATAAATGATAAATAGTGAAAATACGTAGAATTGAGGAAGCAATATGGTAACAAAAGTCTTATAGTTAATAACCAAAACGTGATGTAGCAATAATTGTAATATTATGTATTTTAAACTTGGATTAACATATAATACTTGTTCTTGTTTCTTTTTCTGCTCATTGTTAAATTTGGAGTTTAGCAGCCTGTTTCTGTAATATATTACAATCTTTAACTGTTTTTCATTATCGTTTGTTTGTACATATTACAGATATTAATTATAATCTGTCAGTTGAATGACATAAATAAAAAAAATATATCTTCATATTTTTATGTATTTTACCAAATAATTACGATTATGACGTCACTATGACGCAATAAGAGGTAATTTGTTTTATGGTGATGCATAATATTACAGTTTATTAAAATAACTTCAATTTGATACCAAACATGATGGGATAGTATATATAGTTATGATGTTAAATCATGATAGTGTTCCCCTACCCCCAAAAATGAACTCTTCAGTAGAAGTGGGTACATATTTTCTCTGATAGAAAATATTATAATGCTCATATAATTACACATCAAAGTTATAGAATATCAATGACTGAGGGTATATTATTATTTTAAAACAAAAATTAATGACAACACACACAAAATGTAAACCTGAGGAATTTATATCCGATCGAAATATCCTTTTTCACTATTTTAATTTAAAAAAAAAGTTTATGACATCCTATCTGTACCTAGTGACATCATATTAAAAAATATTTTATCGTATAATAAAGAATTATCAATCACCTTTAGAATGATACCAAATTTAATGGGTATCTATCGTATTTAGGCGTTAAATAATCACGATTCCCTTCCCCTACCCCAAAAAAGTGTTTTTGACAAATACGTTCAGGTGCTCTTAAAAAATCCGGGATTTACAAAAAATTTCCAGACCGAATTTTGTAAGAAATGCATTTTCATATTATACTAATAATTGCCTTTCAGAAACAAGTTTCAGACCTTTTGGCAAATAAAAGTCAAATAAACCTGTATGAGCTCTGGGACTAAGAGTTCTTTATTGTGCCAAGTCCACCGTGACACGGGACATCGCGATCGCTTATTTTAAGTTTTCATCCGACATCACTGTAACTTTCATTTCGTAATGCCGAGTGATTGGCAAAAGAACGGTCACTACCCACTTTCAAATTTTTGGTCAGACCCGGTCCCATGATTGTGATTCAGGCATGGATTAGTATGTTGGTTTTTTATTTTTATTATAATGTCGGATTAAAAAGTACACGGTAGTAACAAAAATGTTTAATATGTTTTCAGTGACACTTTTTTGACAATCTTGATTAAATTCATCAATATCAATACATGTAAAATATTGAACATAACTCTGCATTTTCTTATTTTTGTTTTACAAATGGAATGTAAAAAGTTACTTTTTATACAGCATTTCCAAACAAAAATTTAAAAAACTTCATGTCCGATCTTGATGAAATTTCAAAAGACTAATTTTAGTTTATGTAAATGCTCTATCCAATAAATTAATCACATGGCAAAGATAAAACATTATCTAGGTTGGGTAAACCGAGGACAGTAAATTCGGCATAATAAGAAATATTTTTTGGCAAATTATCAATAAACCAATTCTCTTAGAAAGAAAAATTGGTGGAAAATTGTGTCTTGTAACAAAAGTTTTTTCTGCCTTATAATATTGTTAGTTTAAGTTTATTATATATATATAATATATATATATATATATATATATATATAATTACCATCTAATACAAATGGTCTTGTTAGGAGATAATCAAAAACAAAGATACTAATCCATGTCCGAATCTCAATCTAGAAGCAAGTAGAAACTGACGCTCTCAAAACGTTTTATGGCCGTCATCACATTATTGTAAACAAGTTTGATGTCTGTGTCCAGGATTGCCCTGCATATATTTGACGTCCCATAGTTCAATATTAATGTTTCTTTCAAACAATTTTGATTACACACCTGGCGGTTATAGATAGCTAAACAGAAGGCGCTAACGCTAAAAAATTATCCTGCCTAACTTACTTGTTGGTAATTCACGTGTCTAACCTTACTTGTCAGTTTTAAACTTTTTACTTTGCCTTTGGATTGTGATTGTGCTTCGCGGATTTATACAGTGTAGAGATAAAAAATTAAGAATGCAACTAGCTTCAGTACGTATCCTCAAAGAGAGTTACAGTCGTATTGGTTTATTCTATGCAAAGGATTACTTGTAAATTCATAAAAAGTGGGTGTAAAGTATTTCTTATCAAAATTTACTTTGTTTTGTCTTTCAGATGAAGTGTGTTTTCTTAGTATGCATTCTGTGTATTGGTTTTTGTCAGTCGTCCTTCATCCAGACACTGAAAGACATTGCTAGAATGGAAAAGTCAAACTTCGAAAGAAGACAGGGATCTGCATATTGTGTTGGTTTGTTTGAAGGTGATATGATGGTCCGTGCAGAATTAGAAGAGACATTTAAAGGAAGATGTAGTGACTGTGTTTGTAAGGAAGATGCAACTAGCGACACTGGAGCTTCATTCGACTGCAAAGATACATGTGTAACCAAAAATCCATTGCCACCGTTGCCAGGACAACCATATTGTGACGCCCAAGTTAATAACAAGCAGTATGTTCGTCGTGTTAATGACACAATCAATGTCAACGGTTGTTGGTATTGCACATGTAAAGAGGATGCTAACGCTCAGACTGGCTTCAACTGTTTCCAGATTTGTTTCGGGAATTTTCCTGCCCCGACTGTAGTTAATAATCAATAATTAAGAAGGAAGAGATTGAATCTTGATCATGTACGATTTTGACACAAAAATTTGATACAATATTAAATAGATCAACAACAGCAAGCTCTGTAATTGACTTTTTTTTGACTTTTTTTTTTTACTTTTTGAGACAAAGCAGTTATGATCTTCGTCGTTGTTATTAGGTCGTCCACGATCTGATGTTTATAAACATCGGACAAGTTTTTATAATAAAAAAATCAAACATACTAATTCATGTCAAAATTACAATCCCAAAGTAAAAACTTTGAAACTTGAAAATTAAGTTAAACACGTCACCTTCCACCAGGGAAGTGTGAATAAAACACAAACATACTAACCCATGTCCAAAATCACATATCACAAAGCACAGTAAAAAACTTTGAAACTGACAAATTAAGTATAACAAGTGAATTTCCACCAGAGAAGTGAGGCTAGATGCTCCGGAAGGATAAGTCCCTCCTGTTTAGCTGGCTAGAACTACCACGTGTGTAATCAATTACAACGTAAACGGCATTGACTTGTCCTCTGTAATTATAGCTGTATGAGTGGAGTGGAGTAATGGTGTTTAACCTCCAAGTAAAGAATATTTCACCTTTCATATAATATCGTGACGTCGCCAGATATAGATGAGGGCGCAAAATTTTGCCTGTGCGTTGTGCTGATGGCATTATACAGCAAGGTTCATTATCGTTCCACGCCTACCGTGACACGGGACCTCGTTTATTTTAGGTTTTCATCCGAAAGAAACGTGACTTTCCTTTCGTAATTCCGAGTAATTGGCACCAAAGAACAGTCACTATCCACTTTCAAGTCTTGAGTCAGACCCGGTTGGGGTTCAAACCCACTTACGGATCACCCTACCAAATGAGCTGTGCGCAGTCGTCGCATCGCTAAATGAAGATAATGACACTGGCTCTCGCATCATTCTACCTTAATTTTGGAATAAACGCGTTGTCTCTTAGCCATAGAATAGTGCTGTTTTCCATACTGACGAACATTTGTTCCAAAAGTGATTACAATTGGCGTCCCAATTAAGATCCAGAATAGGTTTGTTCAATTATAAAGACGTTGAGTGAGATTGCTGAGGGAAGCCGGTGCGAGGACAAAACTAGCAACCTTTAGTAAGTCAATGCTCTAACTTACTCGTATGTGGGAGGTCGCATGTGGAACAATTTGTCCCATTTTCTAATTAGCATACGCCGCCATATTGGATTAACGTTAACGTTATAGAGACTATAGGCCAAATAGACAAAAATCTTTAGCTCGCCCTCTTCGATCCAATAAGCATCCATTGGATATTTTCCGACAGGTAAAATTCGCCTTGACACCGGTTAGATTACGTTTATGTACTTTTCTAGTATATTTGTCTGGATTTCGAGGTTCCCACTAAACTTAAATTAACTAAGCGTAAACTTGATTTCATCAAACAGTATTTTCTTTTAAAATATGAAAAAATTCGAAATAAACAGGTTTTGAAATTGTTTACTTCAACCAACTTACGACTTACAATAATTTTCGAAAAGAGAAACGGAATCACAAGTGATAAAATTACACTCAAAAAAGTTCCCCGAGTTTTTTTAAAATTGATCTATTTGACAAATCTGAAGTTTTTAATGAGGCACATTAGGGGATATTAAAAGTACAAGTCCAAGACGTCAATTCATGCAACAGAACCCAGATTTAATTGCTTCCATTCTTGGAGGACATATTTGATTTTACGTCGGTTTCTATTGACACCGGTGCAACAGAAGTTACAAATGAATTGTTTTGGTATTCATATTTTCCCGGTCATTGAACTTGGGATCACGTGATGTAACGTCATGAATATTCATGAGCACAAAGGGAACTAATTTATTGGTATGGTAGGTTCGAATTCCGGCTTAGGTCTGACCAAGACTTTTTTCGCTAAGTACTCGGTATTTAGATTTGAAAATAACAGGATCGTTTGGAAGAGACCTTAAAAACAGACACCCTGTGACACGGCAGACGTGGCAAGTTAACTTAAAAACCCCTCCTGTAAATTTTCCTGAGCGCACTGCAAAGATTAAAATTTCTGCCACTTCATTAAAAGTTAATGATGTCTCGATATAAGTGAAATAATCTTGACTGTGACATAAAACTCTATTCATACATTCAATCAATCTTAATCACTATACAAGTCATCGTTTTGTTACCATATCCAGTGCCCGTACGAAGTTGGGAGTTTTACTTATGTTCTCGCCATATCGGTATATGTAACCGCATAACAGTCATCAGTTTACATACATGTCTGGTGACGTCTTAATATAAGTGTGATAATCTTTCCGTTGACAAAGCTTATTTCTAGTAAGAGTTATCTCACATTGATTGTACGTACGCTAAAATCCCACAATTCATGTCTGATGACGCAATGTAAGTGTAATACATACTATACACGCTGAACTTCCACAAGTCATTGATGGCGTATCCAGGAACAAAAAAATCATTTTCATGAACTTACTAAGGGTTAATATGTATGTATTTTTGTTTCGATTTTTATTAAATTATGCATATTATCATCATCACTTATACATACATATTAACCACATAAATATAAATGATCAGTACGAAATCATTGCAAAATATATCTCATTTACATTTCTGAACCCATCCTAATAGTTCTAATAGTATACAAACGGTCTTACTGTCCAAACTGACGAGCGCATTGCATTCCCGCAATTTTTTCACAAAGTAATGTCTTTATTACCGATTTTTTTTTATCCATTTCCGCAATCAGTATTTTCACCTTTCAGGTAAGTAATACGTGTTTTAGGTTCATTCTTTTCAAAAGGTGATTATTATGGTTATTTGGCGGAAATGCATATAGAAAATCTCATGTGTTAAAAAAGGTGATGTTGTATACAGATGTAGCTCTATCAAATCTTGCAAAGCAAAGGTTACAACGGATTCTGAAGAAACATTTATTATAACAACTGCAACAGATTACAATCTGGCTAACGGAACTGCTAATTTATTGTAAAATGGGGGATTAACAATATGTAAATCGCGAAAATGAAAAATAATAAAAAGGCGGGAAAATCTTTTTTCTTTTTCTTTCGGAAATCAAATCGACTTATACATATTATATACACAGTGTGTATGTACAACCCTCAGTATCAGGTCAAGTCCTTGCGCGACGAGTAGTGATACAGCTACGAAAAAAGGACGATACCTGATACGAAGGGTTGTACATACACACTGTGTATATAATATTTTTATCTAACATTTCCAATTAGGTTATTTAAGATAATAAAAAAAAACAATACTTTATTTGAAAAAATTACATTTTACCACAGAAAACCACTGAACTATGTTATGACATTTGTTCTACATTCTCCCCAATGACATCCTAATGAGAAAGTGCACGTGCACTTTACCGCCAATGTGGTGTGTGGTGATACAAGATTCTGTATCATGCGTGTTCGATAAAACTTATATATATTTCGTCAAATCAGATAGAAAAACTAGTCTAATGTTAGATAAAACATATTATTGGTGATCCGGGACAAACTAAACTGGAAGTGTCTTTTGAGAGCCAAATACCCCCCCCCCCCCGGTCTCAACATTTAAAGTTTTCCTGCGACCTTGGATAGACCTTTGTCATGACACACCTTTGGACCATGAAAATTATTCATGTGAAGTTTCTTGAGAGTCCTACAAAGTATTGATGAGATATGGCCTAGACACGTTTTTACACGGACAGACAGACAGACATGGTGATACCTATATACCCCCTCAAACTTGTTTGCGCGGTGGTGGTGGTGGGGGGGTTATTAACATAATTAAGGTATGGTACCAAAGGGTTTAGAATCACGCCTGAAACTACACGGAATACAACCAATCATGAACGAGACAGGACATCGGCGTCTTAAATAAAGCCAATTATAGTGAAACTAAGGAACCTAATTATTTAAAAATTATCTAATATATGCACGTAATATAAAAATTAATATCCCTTTGTTTGTTAAAATAGATCCTACTAGCTTTGGAAGAAATGAAACTTTACAAATAACAGAAAAATATAAATAAACAATTTCTTTATGTAAATTATCATTATAAAAAACAACTTGACCTGCCCCTTGACCTTTGATTTAAATATTTATTATGAACGAGTAAATTTAAGTAAAAGGGATCACGTGTGTATATTTCGTCATATGATGTGAACACTAATCATGGGCAATGTGTAAATATGTTTTAACTGCGAATCCTAACGCTACCCATGTGTTATGTGGACCCTTCTATATGACTATTCCTAATGAAAGGTCAAACGGACAGGTCAATGGTGTTTGCCTATACAAGATCTATACCTAATAATATAAACCAAATGTAATCTAGCACTTGATATTTGATTGGAAAGTTCCATCCGAAATCTGAAGGAGAGGTTCCATTTGTTCCCTCCACTAAAATTTTAATTTCAACCAAAAAGCCTAAAAATGACGTAATCAAGCAATTTTGAACATGATTTCTGTGAAGAAAAATAATTTTTCAAAAAGTTTACATAGAATTTAATAGGTGGGGGAGGGGTACAAAAGAAACTCTTACCATTCTTAAATACACTTAAGTTCATGCTTCAAGAGGTTTTACTTCAACATTGGTTGTATTGGGCCAACTAAGATAAAAATTCAAATATAAAAATAGACCACTTGTAAATGTGTTCATAAAAGTTTTGCATAATAAATAAGCAGCAGTTTCGTCGTGGACGTTCATGACTCCAATATGGCAGTAGGGAAGGTGATCACAATTTTTGATAGTATACTAGTACTGTAAACGTATTTAATTTCGCTTGTATTTTTTCGGAGTAAAAGAAATTTAGACATACCCGCATTGTTAAGTTTCCCCGTTTTTTTAAATATGCACTATAACACAATAAGCATAATATAATTTTCGCTAGGTATTATTTTTCGCGCAAAACAAACAACCGCGAAATAAGCGAAAATAAATACGTTTACAATATAACGCGTGTAACTCATAATATATCATATTTTTAATATTTTCATATACATTTATAATTCATTGTATCAAATGATAGCAATGAACCTATGTTTGCTACGGTTGATTATAGCAACTGCACTGTGAGTAATGTAATTTTAAGTTAAGAGCTTGTTCTGTTTGTTTGTAATTTTTACATATTTGTGTTTAATCCGTGAGAATAAATATTTGTTAAACTCATAATTTCAATTGCAATGGAACAATAACAATATTTGTATATTTTAACACATGCTGGGTATTTTGAAATTAATTTCATCCTCAGTAATAAGAATTATTTTGTGTATGTAAATAAAATTAATCAAAATCAATTAAACGTACTAATCCTTGTCCGAATCACAATCTAGAAGAAAAGTAAAAAACTTTGAAACTGCCAAGTTAGGTTAAACACATAAACTTCCACCAGGGAAGTGAGGCCCATTTTTTCAAATGTTCATGTTAGAATATCTGATTCGAAAAACATTATTACATTATTATATTGGGTAGTTTCAGAAAATAAATGATTGATAAAAACATTTAATGATTGCAATGACGGTGTATCCGTCGGTTAACATGTTTGTAAATGAGACAAAACTGAATTAATTACAATAGTTGAACTATTTCACTAGAACTTATATATCCGATAGGGATAATAATACCATCTCCACACAACTGGAAACCTCAAACCTACATACGTATGTATGTGGTCTTGACTTCTAAAACGTAATCTATTTCATATTTCCGACAAATTACCACTACGGCGACCTTGAACTTTGACACATCCTACAGAGCCTTAGACAATGAAGAATCACCCGTGTGAAGTTTCATGAAATCCCCTCAAAGACGCATCGATTTATTGTTTGGATACCTTTTTCAAAGATACATATTCATAAAGCCATGATATATCTTGACGTATGGCTTTTCATGAATTTTTTTTCAACCGGACATGTCATAAATTTACACATAAAGACATACCGACAAACATGGCAATTTCTATATAATCTTGTAATCTAAGCTTGCGATAGTAATAATGTCTTGATCATTAATTTATCTCTTTTTTTAAATTTTTGTCACCCATAAATCTGCCATCATCTTACTATTACAGACACTTGTAAATCTCACTGGCTTGTCACATTTAATGTTTGCACGGACGGACGGACAATCACATAGCATAATGTCATATAATCACATGACATTTAATCTAATTCACTAAGATGTTTATTTCACGTCAATCTTTGTCATCTTCGTACCATTGTTGGTCGCAAGTCCTTGTACATACAACTATCTGGTCTCATCTGAAAAACAGGAAAATCAGATAATATTAGAAATAAATATGACATTTGCATGTTGAGATAAAAGGTTTGAATTCCAAGTAAATATTACAGCTTTTGTTATAATTACATGTACTGTACTTTAGAAATGGTATTCATGTTATAGAAGTATGAAAGAATTGGACATTTCGCACACTGAATAATTCGCGTAGCATTGTCCAATTCTTTCATACTTCCATAACAAAAGAAAAAAATCTTTTAATTCAATTTATAGAATTTTTCAACAACAAATCAACAATTTAAACAATATATAGCCGTAGCATGTAAATAATAGCTTCGCTATGGCGTAGGAATTTAAATATCTCTGTGAATCGTCCATAATACGATGACATCACTGAGTGCCAATCCATTCATGCAAACGTATCAGAAAAGATTTGACTAATTATCAAAATGCTTGAAACAAAGGAGAATCGAATTATAAATTGAAATCTAGTAGGATACGGTAAAATGCAAATTTGTACCCACAAGAGTTTGGAATATCCTTGTACTATTATACCATTTTTGAAATTATAAAAAAAGATAATTAAAAAGCAACCGTATATTACACATTCTATTAGTATATTAAACGTATACAGGAAATAAAATGCTACCATGCCAATTATTTTATGTTTTAAAAATAGAAGCAGGAGTATTAAAATCATCATATTAAAATTTTTATTAAATATTATTAAAGCGTTGTGATTTTTTTTATCGAATTTATTCTGTTTTTGTTTCTTTTTAGTGGAAAATATCAACTGTTTTAAGGTTTTGTTTATTTTACATTGTTATTTTATATTTTTATTACATTTTTACCATGTTTTATAAATTATTACAATTGTTTATCCTTTATGCTCATTTTTGGACTTATTTTGGGTTAATAAATTCCAAGCTCCATATTGTTTACATGAGAGGTTCGTTTTTTATTCTTGCTTCGTTTTTTACCTGATAGGTAGTTACAATTTTGAAAATAGGGTGGATTCTTAACAAAGAAAAAAAAAACTGGTATGGTTTATGCATTCAAAAGTAGCACATCGAATTGACCTATATGGCTTTGCTTTTTTTCAGCGACAAAAAAACGTAGACAGTCTCGGTTTAGGGAATAAACATGGTTTGGGATCGATCTAATAGTTGTGACCTTGTTAACAAATTGCCAATTTAATTTTTTTCACAAATCAGTAGTTTGTTAAAATAATGCTTATTTGGATATTATTGAAAAGGTATCGCAGAGCAATAAAAACGCGCCTGTGCTACATAGAGATTGAGTGACATAAATTGAGCAAGATAAAATCGTCAACACTTAATGCTGATATATTAGGAAAGAATTCTTATTCTTATGAAAGAAATGTCGCTTAAATGTCTATAATATATTTGGAATTTCGCTCCATTATTTCGTTGCTCAAACGTCCGTATTTTTTCGCTCTTTTGTCCTTTGCTTTCGCTCAAATGTCCTCCACTAGCGATTCTTGCGAAAAAGGTTTGAATCAAAATACAAAATGACATATGTATTTAAAGACTTTGCAATAGTGAATGTAAAAATGGATTAATCTATTAAGACAACACGGATGAAATAGATGTATTACTTGAAATGTATTTAATTTTTTCCAGGAAGGATACTTAAGATACTTAAATTTGGGTTACTGGTCTGTAAATATCATTAATTACAAGAACATATAGATCAAAGAGCTGGTTTATTTATATCCACAATAATTATACTGGGATATATGGATGAAATCAAACAATCATTGACGTATATACAAGTAAAATGGACAACTTCAATGAAATCATTACAATTGATTGATACAAAATGTTTGTTTCAATAAGACGTTATGATGGGGTAAATGATTAAAGCTACGGTTTACAAAATAAACATTTTACCAAACATATTGCAATAAGACATGACAGGGGTATGCTATCTCGAGAGTCAAACATGCTGTAGTGTTCCGAAAGTCATTAATTAAACCAAGCAGCTGTTATAACAACTGCGCATGTCTATTGCAACATACATCCGTCTTCATCGCATGCTTGACTGCAATACTTCCGTGTCAAGTTCCACACGTGTGCAAACAAGATTATTTCTTATTTTTTGTTAAGCCGCGTTTTATCTTCATACAAGTTCTGGAAAATGAATTACCAGAAAAATATTTTTGCCTTAAACATTTCATTTGAATGGTTTTAAACGTTTTATTTACAACTGCATTGTGTCTCATAAATCTAAAAACTTCTCTATCAATCCAACAGTTGAGACTGCTTTATACAGCGTGTGAAACCACGTCTTATTGCAATCAGTGTTTATTTTGATTAAATGAAGATTTTATGATTTCATTAATGTTCAATCTTCAGTTTTAAATCAGTTTTTGGTTTGACCTCTAATCCTCACTTATTGCACTGTTATATATTAGTATTAAACCTTTCCCACTTTCGTAAGTGAATAGACTTTGAGCCTTTACCAATGAGAATTTGTTGGCATTTAAGACTTTAAGAGGCCAGCCCTCGTTTTGGCCACTGATCGAATGTGTTGTACCTTTTGAGCTCGAAGTATGTGCTCATCTAGATCAAGACCTTCCCATCCACCATTAGCAATAAAACCATTGCTTTTTCGAACTTAGATATATTAGTGCCCTTCCAATGTTACGAGGGACTAGTTATTTTTTTGCATTTGAGTGTCAAATAGCAAACTATTTAGTTCTGTAGTTTTTCTTTCTTCGTCGGACAATGAAAAAGTGAACGAAACGTCACTTAATAACACTACCTAGCCATGTCAGTCCAGTAACAATAGGCTATGTCGATGAGCCAATGAAATGACTCCTAAGTAATGCATGTTTCTGTTTTATACCTATGTGCGACTTTTAGGTGCTAGGTAAGACACCAATTGGTCGATCCACTGTTCTAGCGCCAGTAGCAGTATGAAATTGCAAGACTGACATGTCGAGAGTCTAATTTAACACTGAACTAACTAAAGCGAATAGAAGCTTGGCTGAGATATGTATAAATAATAGCCGACAAGCTGCAGAATGCTGTCGAAACGCAACAGAGATATATAGCTAACGAGGGGCCGAGACAAGTCGCCGATTCGACGATAATTCGTAAGCTTAGTGTTAAACTTTGGACCGATCTGTACTGTAAGTCAAATGGCTAAGGTGATAAAAACGTTTAGTCCCCTCTTCCTAGATTCAAACCCACGACCCTTGAAACTAGTGGCGTTGCAGTATTTTCGCTGACGTCGGCGTTGCAGTATTTTCGCTGACAGACGTCGGTGTTGCAGTATTTTTGCTGACAGATGTAACGACGTAAAGAGTTTAGTTGATATGTGTTTTAGATGATATCTACCTTTTAGATGAAAATCTCAGTGTTTATGTATAGTATTTGTTTTGTAGAAAATAAAAAACGGGACACGTGTATTATATTGAAACAGTAATGACAGTCATAAGTATCACCGAGAACAGATGTACCGTAATCCGATAACCAATCCGTCATCCTAACTCTAGAAAAGCTAAGTGTAAAATATGGTCTCGATTGGGCTCTTGGAGAGATGGATTGGACTCTTAGAGTAAAACGTGGACTTGGTTTGGATCTGCACCAGGCTAATGGAATGAATTTTGGACTAGACTCTTGGACTCTTGGACGGACTCTTAGTTTTGTTTAAGTATTTATCACTTTGGTATTGAAGTGATTCCTTAAAGTATAAGTAGTTCATGAGTCCAGTCTAACAGCGAAATCCACACAACGGTCCAATTTATGAGTCCAGTCCAAAAGTTCAATCCACACAACAGTCCAATTCATAAGTCCATTGCAAAGATCAATCCAACACAAGAGTCCAATGCATAAGTCCAGTCCAATCCATATATTACACTTTGCCCTGTAGAAAAAATCCTTCATGGAATCGTGGTATTGGAATTCAGAAGTAACAACTGTTAGTGATGGTTTGGAAACAGGAGGTTTCTCTTAATGACATTTTACGTCAAATTGGTGTAAAATAGCTGATTTATAATTACTTCTAAGGAAAGTTCGCGTTTTTACACGTGAATGATAAATAACATATTCATGTAGTTCTAGAAATTTACGAGCACCTTGTGCAATTACAGATTATTTTATTTGTTGCAATCACAAAAAGTAATAGATTTAAATTTTAATGTACTGTTATAATGAATTGTTTAGTGTAGAGTGAAGCGTAGTAGTAAAGGTGCATTTAACCCCGGTCAAGAATATTTCAAAATAGTCAGCTCATGGATGGTGGAGAAAACCGGGGTAAACAAAAGAACCTTCGGCAATCGAGCTTACAAAATTTTTCACAATATATATATAGCTAGAATATGCTCAATCGGGGTTCAAAAGAAGTTGTAGTTCGCAAGCACGCTTTAGACCTATCGGTATTCAGAATTCACTCTCTCTTGTTTGGAGTTCACTGCACTGGTTTGACATGAGTATTCGATAAAAAGCCAAATTATCTGTAAAAACGTGTAAAAACAATTTCCTCCTTTTTACTAGCGGTATATTTTTCTATTGCATCGGAAAAAGCAATGTATGAACAGTACAGCACTGAGCTAATGAAAAGAAGTCAAAACCAGCATATGACAAATAACGAATGCATTATTTTAAGGAAAATTCAAAATCAGCACATGACAGGTATAATGAAAGTAAATATATGGTTATAAAACAAATCATTTCACTATATTAGAAGTGGTGGTCGTTTATATCAACATTTAGAAATTTAAAACAAATAAATTCTATTCTTCAAAACAATGAACAAACAAATCAACATGCATATGTTTTTTATAAAACGAACAAAATTTTCTGTATCATAAAAACTAGCAAATTACGTAAAATACGCGAACTTCCACCTGGGAAGTGAGACCGGGTGCCCCTCCTGTCGAGCCAGCCACAGCCGCCGCGTGTGAAAATTATCAAGACTTGAGCAAACGATTCAATTAAGTCAGAAACTGTGAAAGCATTTTTTTTTTAAATTTAAAACAACTACTTTTGACTTTTAAGCTGGTAATGCAACAAAAAAATAAATAAAATAAAAACCCAGTCAAAGATGCAACATGCAATAATTGTGAAAGTTCTCTTTTTTTTAATTTTGATTCAAACATGGGCCGGTATGTTTGTTGTTTTTATTATAATTCATTAAAATATGATTGCACACATTATTTAAAAGTAAGATTGCGTAAAAAACCTTTTTAGTTCAAGTTGGTTTTTCACGTGTTAACTTAAATTTGTCACTTTTCAAAGTTTTTACTTTCTTTTGGATTATAATTTGAACATGGACTGGTATGTTTAGTTTTTTTAACTTATAAAACGCAGAAATGCGCATTCTGTTCAAACGAAGGATTGCGTACAAGGTAGATTGCGTACAAGGTAGCGTACAAGGTAGATTGCGTACAAGGTACGCCATGTAATTTCAGTTTATCGGTTCATTACGTGTTTAAATAAATTTTCCAGTTTTCGCTTTTTGGGTGAAATCCATTTGTGCCATTTTAGCGTCCTTTTCCGCCACAACCTATTTGCGCCAGTATATCATTTCCGCCAAAACTTTTTAAAGACCCTCAGTCCTTTTGCGCCAATATGGTACCCAACTGTCTAACTTGATGGAGATATGAAGGATAATTTTGTCTGCCTTACTCCTTTATCCAAGTAGAGGACATATAGACAAAATCCACAAATAATTTAAAATTTGAAATTTCTAAAAAACTAAGGTATACTCCCTCATGCAAAGTATTTCCTTAGCTTAATTTGGTAAAATATATTTTGGTCCTTTGGGTAGCTTTTCAACATCTTCAAACTAATTTTGGTTTCATATTTTTGGTCCAAGCACTACTGATGAGGAATTGTATTCCGAAACGGCCGTCTAGTGCTGTAAATATAAAACTGGTATAATATATGTGATTAAATAACTTCGCATAAAAATTATGTGCTGTTTTTGTACTTCTTACCTTTATGTATTTTGTATTTTGAAGTTATAAACACTTATAACATGAATAACCTTACAAGTTTGTCTGGCGCAAACTTGAGAAATCCAGATTCTTGCAAATTAGCGGAAATGAGGCTATTGGCGCAAAAGGACGCATGGACTGGTATGTTTATTATTATTTTATTTATCTATTTATTTGTTTATTTTGTTTTGTGTTGTTTTTATTTTAAAAAAACCGCAGAAATCCACATTCTGATCAAAAGTAGGATTACTGTCATATTATAATTTTTTCTGAAAGAAATATTCAAACAATTATAATATGACATTTCAAAAATTTATAATAAGACAATTAAAAAAAATATAATATGACATTACGTACAAAGGTAATTTCAGTTCATGGGTTTTTTACGTTCAAGATTTCCCTTTTTGATTGATTTGAACATGTCTGGTTTGTTTATCACTATTATATATATTTATTTTCTGTTTTGTTTTTATTTAAAAAAAGAAAACCCCGCAGAAATACGCATATTGTATGCAAAAACAGGATTGCGTATAGAGGTCATTTCAGTTCATGGGATTGTGAACTGTTGCTTTTATTTAACCCAAACTAAAATAACATATCGGGTGTTACTTTATAGTAACATCCTGATGTTACAACTCCCTGACCACAGGATGACCACAAGGGTCGTATCAGGTTACAGATAATGACCACGGTTAATCAAATAAAGGGGCTTGTTGAAATACTGATACATTTCTACAGGTGGTTATTTTCCCATAAACAAATATCTAATTATTTTCATTTTTCATGAAAAAATTATTTTCATTAATTGGAAACTTTCTTAGTTACATGTATTTAAAAGCTTAATTCATTCTATATATTTAAATTGAAATTTTAAAATTAAAAACTTTGTGAAAAGATCAGCCAATCCTGTTAAAAAAATAACGCAAGTTACACCAAAAACGCACAAAATAATGTTAAAAATAAAAGAAATAAACTGCGGCATAATAAAACACCTTGAGACTGTTGTTTGTATTACATGAAAAATTAAAATTTAAAATTAAATAAAAACATAAGTTAAAACAATTAAGACCATGTCAAATCAAAATGAATAACAGTATAATTGTGTATCTTTCAAAAAAGGAATGTTTTGTGATTTACTGGTATAATAAGTTTATAAAAATACCACACTGACCATGAAATTTTGCTTGTTAAAAAAGATGACTTTTTTGTTTGTTTGTTGTTGTTGTTCTCAATGTTACTGTCTTTACGTTAACAAAACCTTTTGTAGATTTTTGTTATTAAGCAAGACCAATGAGCTTTGCCAGACAGCATCTTACAATTTAAAATCTTTTAAAAACGGAAAAAGACGTACTGACAAAGTTGAAGAGCTTCGAGCATCCCTTGTTATTTCATATAATATAGATATATTAATGTTAGCATCTCTTAACTAAAAAATATCGTTTAATACGAGAGAGAGAGAGAGAGAGAGAGAGAGAGAGAGAGAGAGAGAGAGAGAGAGGGGTGTGTAAATATTCAATTGAGTTTCGAGTTAAGTTATTCCTTTGAACATTGCTGTTGTTGCCAAACAATTTCACGAATTGAGTGTATTTTCAACACATCAAAAGACTTAATGGTCCAATAAAATAGGGCTAGTGAGATTTCTATTTAGATAGAGGTTGCTAACGTAATTAATGGTACAACGGCTTCAGAACATTTATAAACATATATTTGGTTTTCTGTCATCAGTAACCATGCTTTACTTATATCACCCGAAGTCTGAAGAAACATTAAACCCCATTAACTTATTACGATAGAACCCTAAAAAGGCTACAGTTGTACATGCTTGCTGTACAGTAATAATTAATGGCAATGTTTTAAGCTTAAGGAGAATAAAAAGAAAATTTATTACTCAACATACTACTGTACTTTCAAAATTGATATAAAAGAATCCAAAATAATTTTGGAAAAATTATTGGCATTGGAAAAATCCTACTTTTTATATTTTGTTTTCGACTATTTGCTTAAACTTATACCGAATATGTTTTTTGTGTATGTTTTTTTTTATTTTAACGTTTTCTGTTTTCTTTTATTTATGGAAGTATTTTCAGTTTCTTCAAGAAGTTATAAAAAGGCTTTGTATATTATCTCTAAATTATAAACATTTTAAAAGCTATAATTGGTTGCAATGCAAGTTGTTATGTATGTTTTAGGAAACCGGTTTATATAACTATACTCTTGTTCTGGGATCTTCTGTATATACGTTAATTATTTTGTAAACAGTAGTTCATAAATAAATAAAATATTGTTTAAACTACCTGCAATTCTGCTGAGCATAGTTGTAATAAAACCATGTTTATGTTCTTCAATTTTACATACATGTATTCATAAAAAGTACGGAAGCGCTTTAAGGACACGAAAAACATCCGCCTGGCAGAATAACAATCTGAAGAAAGTGAGAGATGAAAATTCTACAATTGACAGTAGCAAGCCAAAACAATTAAGACGCGATACAATAGAAATATTTTCTTTTAAATTGAAATGGATTGAATTAACACAACAAATTAAAAGAAACTCCTTTTTGAAATCGTTTTGGCTATTCTCCCGCTTTCACTAGAATCCTTGCCCTACTGCCTGCAATAAAACTGGACTGCTGCATGTATGCTGAATATTTATAAGCGTTACGGTTTTTTTTTCAGATAGAACATAACTAATGTTTATATTTCAGTAATTGGTAGTGACTTGCTATTTTTTCAGTCATTCTATGTGCTGACAAATTGTGTGAATACTTAAAAAAATAAAATGGCCACATACATGTATTGACACCGAGCAACCAGCAATGTACTAACATAATCTCTAGTAAACTAAGAGGTAAAACGGTTTTGAAAATGGGCTAACAGAACGTACAACGATGGATATCTACCAAAACCGTTCTCGTCTCCGCGTCTATCTAGTTATTCATGCTGAATCCTTCAAAATAGAAACCAAGGGTACAAATTTATATTTTGTAATAGAAGGTCCAAGGCCTTAGGCCTTTATTTTTGGCAGGTCCCACATACAGTTTTGAAAGACCAATATCACAACTGAAAGGTCCATCTGCACATAAGTAGCTTTATCCTAATATGGCAGGTCCATTGGACTTTTACATTTTTAATTGTAAGGGTCCGAATTTTAAAACAATAGGCCCCAGACCTCGGCCCTGGGGAATTATGAACCCCTGATTGAAACAAAGGTGACGTTCCATAGTTCTGCTGAATAAACTAAAATAAATTTTAGAAGTCTTAAATGTTTTCTGTTTTCGCAAGCATAGGCATATTAGTGCAAATATACGAGACAGAAACTGCGAACTCCATCGCCCTGGATATATTTGACGTCCCATAGTTCCATGTTCCTTTCACTCAATTTTATTTACACGTGTGTCGGGTATAGCTAGTTAAACAGAAGGTGCTTACCCTTGCGGAGTATTCTGCCTCACTTCCCAGGTGGAAGTTCACATGTTTGACCTATTTTGTCAGTTTTAAAGTTTTACCTTACTCCTGGATTGTGATTCGGACATGAATTAGCATGTTTGTTTTTTATACATGTATAAGCAAAACACACTTTCCACAATGCAGTCAAGGGTACCCAAAGTTTTAGTTTTATAAGCAGTTTTTATTACATATTAAATATTTTATATGTTCTGTTCTCTTTATAAAGTATGTTATACTTTGTTTTGAATTCTCATTGACTATTAACGTTTATTCGCGAATTCCTATCATGAACTGTAATAGTTTTTGTACCTTATGATTTGCAAATTTGCCCCGATCACATGACAGAAATTACAGTCTTTCTGCCAAGTGCATATAAATTTTTGTTTGACTGAAAACCGTGTATGCTTTATGGCGTTGGAATTCCGTACAATACAGCTCAAACCTGTCTTAAAGGTCACCTCTATATAAGTCCCAACTGCTATTAAAGGTAAAAAAAATTACATTGTATCCCAGTTGACGTATCGCCGGCCACGCACACAAGGTTCCGACAAAGGCCCCACATGCATATGCTTGAATTACACACAAAAAGAATTAAAACTCGGCCAAAATTGTGCAATTTAGTGAAGTCACTAACACTAGTACGTAATTAGTTGCCGTGACGCTGCTTTGGTATCGTGATGGCGACCAGTGTCGGAACATAATAGACATGGTCGCCAATACATCAATTGCTAGTATTTGAATATCTATATCAGAGCTACTTGCCTAAAAGGTCACTTTAACGGCTTCCTGGTTTCATTGGTGGCCTTTGTATATCAAAACAAACATACTAATCCATGTCCAAATCACAATCCAAAGTAAAAACTTTGGAACCGACAAGTTAGGTTAGACACGCGAACTTTCAACAGGGATGTGTGACCGGGTGCTCCGGAAGGGGACGCACCTCCTGTTTAGTATATGTTATTTTTCTCTAGAACGAGTGTACGTTATGAGAATACGATTCAGGGCAATAAACCAATAGTACACAAGTTTACAAAAAATTCTGTTTCGTTTTATTTTTGTATGTGTTGTCATCGTGCATGTCTGTTTCCAATCATTGTGTTCCAATTAATCGGTATATATGTGGATCATTATGTATCCCAGGTGTCCAAAACAATGCCGTGTCTGCAAATCTTGCAATTTATGTGTTCGAACTTATACATGTTTGTATATTGTCCAAATTATCAACATGTGTACACAGATGACACGAACGTCTGGAGATAATTGCAAAAAATAGATCACATTCTACCTAATCATGTCATTGGTTTGGAGAAAATATATTGCAATAGGTACGTGGAATTGTGTCCGATTAATTTTTGGAAACGGATGAAAATTTGCTGATGCGAAAAACATTATTTTTTTGTTAAACGTATGTACTTGTACTTCATTGGATGACCAGCATTTTATGAAATTAAAATCACTCCTACTGTCGTTCATTTAATTCATTATTCTAGTGTCATTAGTGTCATGTGTTGATTTTGAAGTTTTTTTTTAAATAATGCATTCAAAATCAGTTGTCATGTGATGATTTTGAATGCATTATTTGAATAAAAATTCAAAATCAGCACACGGCAATAGTTACTTCGTACTTCGTGTATTCACAAAAGATGGAACAGTCTTTTTCTACTCATGGGACTCTAAATAATAAATGAACACAAAATAAATTTATAGATGTACATGTAGTGTAGATAATGGTTCCTTTCAAATTAGTCCACTTCAATTACATGGTGTTCGACAAAAATAAAGAAGTTTGCCATGACATATTTTATTAAGATAATCAAAAAAGGCATTTACTATTTTTGAATTTGTCCGAATCACAATCCAAAGGCAAAGTAAAAATTTTGGAACTGACAAGTCGGGTTAGACACGTGAACTTCGGCCACCAGGGATGTGAGGCCGTATGCTTCGGAAGGGTAAGCACCTCCTGTTTAGTATATGTTAATTTTCTCTAAAACGAGTGTACTTTATGGGAATACGATTCCGGGCAATAAACCAATAGTACACAAGTTTACAAAAAATCCTCTGTTTCGTTTTATTTTTGTATGTGTTGTCATCATGTAGGTCTGTTTCCAATCATTGTGTTCCAATTAATCGGTATATATGTTGATCATTATGCACCCCAGGTGTCTAAAACAATGCCGTGTCTGCAAAACATGTAATTTATGTGTTCGAACTTATGCATGTTTGTATATTGTCCAAATTATCAACACGTGTATACAGATGACACGAAAACCTGGAGATAATTGCATAAAATAGATCACATTCTACCTAATCATGTCATTGGTTTGGAGAAAATATATTGCAGTAGGTACGTGGAATTGTGTCTGATTAATTGTTGGAAACGGATGAAAATTTGCTGATGTGAAAAACATTTTTTTTCTGTTAAACGTATGTACTTGCACTTCATTGGATGCCCAGCATTTTATAAAAAATAATAATCACTCCTACTGTCGTTGATTTAATTCAGTATTCTAGTGTCATTAGTGTCATGTGCTGATTTTGAATGCATTATTTTAATGAAAATTCAAAATCAGCACACGACAGTAGTAACTTCGTACTTCGTGTATTCACAAAAGATGGAACAGTCTTTTTCTACTCATGGGACTCTAAATAATAAATCAACACAAAATAAATTTATAGATGTACATGTAGTGTAGATAATGGTACCTTTCAAATTAGTCCACTTCAATTACATGGTGTTCGACAAAAATAAAGAAGTTTGCCATGACATATTTTATTAAGATAATCAAAAGATACATCAACTATTTTTGAATTTGTCCAAATCACAATCCAAAGGCAAAGTTAAAACTTTGGAACTGTGAAGTCGGGTTAGACACGTAAACTTCCAACAGGGATGTGAGGCCGGGTGCTCCGGAAGGGGACGTACCTCCTGTTTAGTATATGTTAATTTTCTTTAAAACGGGTGTACTTTATGAGAATACTATTCAGGGCAATGAACCAATAGTACAAAGGTTCACAAAAATCCCCTGTTTCGTCTTATTTTTCTATGTGTTGTCATCGTGCATGTCTGTTTTCAATCATTGTGTTCCAATTAACCAGGTGTCTAAAACAATGCCGTGTCTGCAAAACATGCAATTTATGTGTTCGAACTTATGCATGTTTGTATATTGTCCAAATTATCAACATGTGTACACAGATGACACGAAAAGCTGGAGATAATTGAAGAAAATAGTTCACAATCTACACAATTTTGTCATTGGTTTGAAGAAGTACATGAAATCGTGTCTGATTAAATAATGGTATCGACGAAAAGTTTACTGATCCGAAAACATTGTTTTTATGTTAAATCTATGTACTTCATTGGATACCAAACATTTATGAATAAATCACTCTAGTAATTTCGTGTAATCATAAAAGATGAAATAGCCGATTCATACTCATTGTAGAAATGAAATTATTTTTTTTGTTATGGAAGTATGAAAGAATAGGACATTTTGCACACTGGATAATTCAATTATAGAAATCAATAATTTGAACAAAAGTATGGCCATAGCAAGTTTAAAATAGCATCGCCATGGCACAGGAACTCAAATGTCTCTGTGCGTCATCCATAATATAATGACGTCATTGAGAGCCAATCTATTCTTGCAAATCACGTAACTGAAAAGATCTAAACAAGATCTAATCAAAATAATTAAAACAAAGGGAAATTACAAGAATATGAATAGTTATTAAACACAAACATCATTAGAAATGTAGTGTGAAAATGAGTCCACTTCAATTATATGTTTGGTGTTCGTCAAAGAATATAATCAAAAGTGTTGTCTTCTTTTAAAAAATTGTACAACGCATTTATGACATTTTGATGTCTCATGTCATTAATCGTGTTGATGAAACTACGATTACATATTTTTGTAAACTTTTTGGCGTTTTTGTTTTTGAATGTAAACAAGTATGACACGTGTAACTTAACAGGACTGAAATTAGTTCATTGTTAGTTTATTACTTGCCAATTTCAATTGCAAAACTGTCCTGACATGTGCTGCTTTTGAATTTTTATATTAAATAATGCATTCAAGAGTCGATGATGTGCTACTTTTTGAATGCATTATTGTTCACATGACATTCCAGTAATGGAAATAAATTTTTTTTTATATTTTCGCCTATAGTTTTTCTGTTTATTTCAATTTTATGGTAAATATTCTGGGATGTTATCAGCATTTATTATATTTTGAAAATTAAAAAAAATCTCCTACATTAGAAATTATTGAAAATTTCAAAACAAGCAATGGTTATTAATGTTGACAAACTAATACCGGTTTATAGCGGAATAGCATTTGCTCTCTTACAGTTTCCAAAAATATTACTTAGTTTTCATGTGCTGATTTTGAATTTTTATCAAAATAATGCATTCAAATTCAGCACATGACAACTGAAGGATATTATTTTTTAAAAATTCAAAAGTTGCACATGGCAGAGTAAATGGCAATATTTTTAATTTAAAGGACTCTATCTTGGTTATAATGTTGATGTATGAAAAACAAACGGGGAGTTTAGTTGAGTTATGTAGTTCACCGTCCTAGTCAAGAATAGTTCACTTATATCTAGACGTAGTCAGCTTTGGACGAAAGTGAAGAAAGTTGCCAGTGCGTTTTGCTGATGGCATTATACAGCAGGGTTCTTCGTCGTGCCAAGCCTACCGTGGCACGAGATCTCGTTTGTTTTTAGTTCCCGTCCAAAAGAACTACGATATTTCGTAACGCCGAATGCTTGTCGAAAGAACAGTCACCACTTTCAAGTCTTGGGTCAGACGCTGTCAGGGTGTGAACCCACGACCTCCCACTTACGGAACCAGCACTTAACCAACTGTGCTACCGTAGTGGTAATACAAGCAAGGGAATGACATAGTTTGTGATTGCTGTCTAGACCTTTTTTGTTTTATGTTTTACGTTCGCATTTATATACTGTATAGACATAGTCATATCTTTAATTAATAAGTTTAATAATACTTAATTTTATAAAATCAAAACCAAAATAAATACACATCACTTCTAACAGGTTTAGCTACTGTTATATTATTATTTTTTGAGCATATAATATTTTTTTTTAATTTTTTTAATGAAATATTCAAAAATTGAGAAATTGTCATAATATAAACTTTGAAAAAGTTAATTCAGAAAACTCTAAATATATAATATAACACTATTTGTGAATTGCATTTTTAGATACAAATACAAAAGAAGCACATATCAAACAATTTATCTATTTATTGTAGAAATAATGATTTATTTTTTCCATCCAAAACATGCCCACATGTACATTTTTGTACCTAATGAATATTTTATTCTAAACAGTCATTGACAAATTTCAGAGGTCGTTCGTCGTATTAGCATTAATTTACTCTGTAATTTAGAAACATAGTTTCCAATTTTTCAGCAGTAGAGATAACGACATCATTTATTTGATCTTCCAACTGATGCTGGTCTACCATATAAATTACCAGATAATTGTAGTGACATTTAAAATGTCCATTTTATTTGACTCGAATCATGAATTAGTTAATTTCACAATGAACGTAAATTGGCTACGGTAAACATGTTAACAATCCAAACACTATTTTTTTTTTTGAACAAAATTAAATATATGTATATTTCATAAATTTTCAAATGTTAAATTTGATTTTCTAATAAATTTAAAACACTAGCGTGTTTAATTTACTAAGTAACAAACTACATGTAATGGTTCTTTTTAACAATATTTTACAAACAACATGAAAATAACTAATGTATATAGAGACTTTCCATTATTTTATGGTATATACTGAACAAAAAATTAGGGACCATTGTAAAATTTAAAATAAAAATCCAAAAACTACAAAATGTAAAATCCATCTGTATTTTGTTCTTATTCTTTTCTTTTTTCAAATGATGTTATGAAATAATTTTTGTGCATGAAATTAAATCTCCTTCATGAAATTATGAGAAGTGTGAATATGATATGATATAATTTACGTTCTACAAAATAAAATGATGTTTTTAATGAAAAGTAAAAACTTTTTGTCGAGTATACATGCTAATGGGTCACTTACCTGTGGTTATTTATTGAATTTTAATGAAGAAAATATTTGGTAGATTTTGAATGCTTTAATTCTTAAAAATGAATTTATAATGTGCTAATTGCTGAGCATCTTGTTTAAAAAATATCTCTTACACATGTATAGATAAATGCTTTTATTTTATTTTAAAAAAATAGTATTATGAAAAATATTATTTTCTGTGAACCCAGCATTAAATTTTTAAAATGTTTACAGTAAAATAATGAAACCTCGGATTGAAATTAGATAGATTCCCTTGTGACATGTTATACCTAACATCAAAATCAAGAAACTTATTAAACAATTTTTCGGTAGCCACATTTTACGAGATGACCGTGAAATGAATTGTTTAGGGTAAATCTTTGAGATGGACCATTTACAAATTTTCTGTCGTTCCTAGCATGTTTTCTGGTAGCATAAAAATAAGAAAAATTCCTGCGAAAATGGAAATTTTTGTTTGATATGCTGATGTTCGCGATGACCTTTTGTTCTACTGATCTAGACAGCCGATCACTCGAGGATAACTTTTAGTTTGTCAGATTTATCATTGTTACACTGTTTGTTCAGCTTGCGACTAGTTTTTTTTATTTTTTACTTGGCTTTACGTTCAAATTTTAGTCCGTCCCCTAGAGTTCGTTCATGTATATATAGGTGTTTTGTGTTTAGTTTTACAATATACAAGGTATTACTTTTTTGAGAAGATCACTAAAAAGTCAACAAAAATGTCTAATATTTAATTATTTTCCATTTTTGTCATTTACTTATTTTTTGATACCACAGTCAGGTTTTGTATTCTACCGCCAAATAATGTTGCAAACATTATAATTTTTGTAATTTTCTGAATAACATATTCAAAAAACCTATAATATTACAATATTTGACTATTGATTTTAGTGGCGGTAATTTATTTTTAATATGTTGTCATTATTATAATTTTTTTAAATATTTATTTTAAAAAATCCAAATATAATGACAATACGTTTCTGCTAATAATTTGTATTTTGCTTCATGATAAAAAGTTCTAAATAAAGAAGAATGGAACCAATGAAAATAAAGTTATTGCAATAAAAGCATGGTATCTATATAAAATTTAGCACAATTTTCATCACTGACAACATCACACCATCTTCAGATATATTTCCAAATTTATAAAGCATCTTATAAAATGTCACTTTCACCAATTAAAATATTTACCATTTCAAATTTGTTTTCATCAAATTATTTTAACAAGTTACAAAAACTACAATAAATAAATAAATAAA
The DNA here is from genome assembly GCA_021292105.1 of Anadara kagoshimensis. Lineage (NCBI taxonomy): Eukaryota > Metazoa > Mollusca > Bivalvia > Arcoida > Arcidae > Anadara > Anadara kagoshimensis. The sequence goes on along the minus strand of CM037872.1, from coordinate 27,506,796 downwards.
TAAATAAATAAATAAATAAATAAATAAATAAATAAATAAATAAATAAATAAATTCCATAACTAATATTCTGATGCAGAAATTTAAAAATTATGTTGTAGAGTTTTGAGTTGTTTATTAATCTCACAATATGCTTTTTGAACAAATAGTGTTTTTATTGACCGTTCAATAGTATTTTAATTTTAAATTCATCCTTCCGCCCATATTACCATGCCAATTTGTTTTTATTGTTTATGAATGAAAGTTCTGTTAATGAAAAAAAAATCTGTAATTATTTTAATTTCATGAATTTGTTCAATTTATTTTTACAACTTACCATCCTTGTTCTTGAAGCACTTAGACAAAAAGTACAGACAGGCTTTGGTAAATTCTCCGGATTACCTCTTAACATTGCTTGGTGTTTTATACAAGGTTGGTCCACAGTGTCCGAACCCAACATTAAAACCGTGTTCAAATGAGCAATATAACTTGTTGCAAGTCTCAGTGTTTCGATTTTGGACAATTTCCTATCAGCTGGTTCCGTCGGGATCAACGTCCGTAATGTACAGAATGCTGTATTAACACTGTGTGTTCGATCCCGTTCTCGGGCGTTTGCCGCCAGTCTCGGTTTATAATTCCCTTGTTTGTCAATTATGTAATCCGCACTGTTAAAAGGTATGTCATTGTCGTCTGCAATATTTTGAACGGCGCGCGCAGGTTTCTTTTTTGATCTCCCTGAACCTCCAGGTTTTTCCGAAACACATTCTTCCGAAGAGCCAAAGCTATCACTGCCACCGTCTGAATAGTTTGTGTTTTCCTCGTCAGACCTAAACTTCTTGCTACTTTCAGAATTCTTCTTCATGTTGTTTTTCTCGTTAGTAATGTCCTAGTGAGTAGTTCAATGTCGTGAAAATTTATGATTTTTAAATATGGAAAACAAATTCACTTTACGGATAACCCGTTTGTTACTTATGCCGTGGAAATGTCTTTAGGGAAACACAATTATGTTTCCATCTGTGTTTACTGGTTTCTCAGACCTCCATTTTGCGGCCAAACGTATAAAATAAGTTTTTCCTCCTTTTCAAAACCCTGGTGTTTTTCTTTCAAGCGTTTCTCATAATGTATGGGGTTTTATTGACCATTTTCTCACATTAATATTGCTAAGTTCCAACTGTGAAAAAATAATAACGGTGTTAGAAATGTATATCCCAAAACTGTTTGTTCTTCCTTAATTTCCGTCTGTCGTAATTACGAAGAATGCCGAAGATCAATTTAAGCACCAATCAGAGCGATAATGAATGTTGCTGATGAAAAGTGGGCGGAGCTACAGGGGAAAATTTGTCAAAATCTGTCATAATCGTCTGCACGGTTGCTGTTAGCAAGAATGTGGGTCTATTACCCGTATAGATGTATACAGACGTTAAATTATTCATAATGATGATAAAACAATGCATTTATCTATTTATTCCGCCATTTTTCCTGACATTGTTCATTCTGATTTATTTGCCAGAATCCACAAAATTGCAAAAACGGTTAACATTTAATTATTATACATGATAGTTAGTTGTAGGTTTTCAGTAATACGATTATTGTTAGTTTAGTATTTAATAATAATAATAATAATAATAATAATAATAATAATAATAATAATAATAATGGGTGGCGGTATTAACAGTTGTAGATAGCTGCAACGAAATAAATGATGAAGTGAAATCGTCATGGTTATTCATTATTGTTGGCATCCATCTTTTAAAAAGCATACTTTGCTTAAAATGGTAAAATAGCATATATTTTATAACACAAATTCAAATATTATATCAATATGATTCGTAAAAGATTTTCCCGAAAATTTATTTTGTTATAAATACAAATTTATAACCAAAAGGCCGCATTGTGGACCATTAAGCAAATTTGCTTATATATAAAATTGAACCTCAAAATAATTGCCAAGTTAAAAAAAAACATTATAAAAATAAAACTTTTACGTGAAAATATTTACTTGATAAAACAACCAAAAACACTACATCATAGTGTTTTCATCAAATACCACCAGGGAAATGAGGACAGGTGTTCCGGGAGAATAAGCACCTCCTGTTTTTAACATAGTAAAATCCCCCACTGTACTCACTGATCAGTCCATGATCGAGGGGTTTTATAAGCATGCAATACTTTAAATGTGTTAATAATGTTTTTTCCTGATTCCGTCTCCAACTTGTGTTGTTTCGTATTCTTGGTTGTTTCTTTACTTTCTTCTTTTTAACATATTATATTATAATATAGGTGTATAGAAAAAGAAAATATCAAAAACATATATTGGATAGCTATAGCATCTAATTCATTTTATCGGTTCCATCCTACAACCTGCATGTGTTTCAGCTACAAATTTTGATCTTTCAAAAAAAAAAAAAATGTAAAAAATATTGAAGATACTTTGTATTTCTAATTTTTAAGTAATGATTTTGTTTCATCTGTCTTCTATATTTGTAACCCAAAATCAGCCAATGCTACTTGCAACATTTCAAAACTAAAAATCAAGTGAGAAAAAAGTGAGTGTGCTACCAGTGCATACAGCTGTATCATCATTATTGAAGCTAAGTTCAAATTTAAATAATGAACTAAATATCCATAGAATATAACAACTGATATTACATTACAATGTCCTGTTGTGTTTCATCTACTGATGTTCATTTGGATAAAATGACACTACCAGATTATCTAAAATTTTTAAATGATTTTGCCATTTATATCTAATATGCATCTATATTTTATTTATGCGTGGTGCGTGAATTGATGAACAAATTTTTGTTAAGAGAACAATTTCCAGAGTAAAGTATATATTGTATTATTTGAATGGTAATGACAACCAATGCTTTTTCCGTAAAAGACCTACAGTGACACGTGAATTTGTGCAAAAACCAGCAATCCCTAGGATAACTCAGCTATCCTATAGATACCTGATCGTAACTCTTGATATCTGCAAGTATTGTGGGTTATAAATTAGACCCCGGTTTCACAATCATTCTTTAGCTAAGATTTTCTTTAACTTTAATCTTTCAAAATTTCAAAACTTTATTCTTTTGTTAATTTACAAAATATTCAGGAAATTAATGTGACATTTTAAGGTCATTTCTAGATTAAAACATTTGCATTTAGTTTCTACAAAAATATTCATCAGTATTTCTAAAAAATGATTACCCAAATTGGCTAAATTTAAGTTAAGTAAAATCTTAGCTAAGGCATGATTGTGAAACCGGGGCCAGATATCTATGTATGGCACGCCGATTTATGCAAACATCAGCTAACCCTAGGATAGCTGGCTGCTATCCAATAGATACCAGACCGTAACTCTCGATATCTGCAAGTATTGTGAGTTATAAATCAGGTATCTATGGGTTTCCTCCCTGCCTTCCATAGATAGCCGGTGCAAACCCATAGATATCTGAAAAATACCCACCTATATGTCTGATTTTCTGAGATGTAACGTATTTCATTAAAAGCTGAGGTTTAAATGAATTAATTACTTCAAACCCATTTTTGCAACAGCAAACCCAAGGATAGCTCAGCTATCTATAGGATCACAGGCCTGAAAAAAAGAAAGCTGATTTACTAGCCATAGCTGAATTGACCAATTAGAGCCTTTGTAATAGATTTTCTTATTATTTAGATCGTTTACACACTAGAAGTTTAGGAGTACATTGCCACATAAGAAATATTTTTTAGAATTTTAAAATTGTGTTTTTGGATATGTTTTTGGACAATTTCAAGTATGAGTTTTCAGTTTGATAAAATTTTATTACATTAAAATATCCCTTATGTGGTCATGTATAGTCATGCCGAAAGTGAACATAAAATATGAAAACTAATTTTAAGACAATTCTGATAACTGTTGGAAAAAAGATTTACAAATCAGTAGAAATAACTTATAATTTGTAAACCAGCTCCCTCTCCCCGGCTACTCCATGTATTAACAAAGTGGGTATACTATTGATAGTGACTGTTAAATCAAGTTAAAATGTAAATGATTTATAATAATTTTTTTTTATTGTTGTTGTTGATGTTTTGTACAGAAGCGTATTTTGGACCTATTAAAATATTTTTAAAAATAATTTGTGGCCACGAATTATATTCGTTCCCACGGATTAGTAATTCGTTCCCACGGTTTAGTAATTCGTGGCCACGATTTATAATTCGTTCCCCCCTCGAATTACAAGTCGTTCCCACGGAATAGTAATTCGTTCCCACGGATTAGTAATTCGTTTCCTCGGATTATAATTCGTTCCCACGGTTTAGTAATTCGTAGCCACGATTTATAATTCGTTCCCACGGATTATTTATAATAATATTTTAAGAGGTCCTAAATACGCTTCCGTAGTTTTGTATGTACACTTGGTTACTAGTATTCGTTTTCGGACACTTCTTTACTACTAGTACTTTGGATATTATAATACCAACATTTGATAGAATCAAACAACAAAAGCAAAAACCAAGAGATTTGAAATAGTCCGAGTTAACTTATTAAAGCGCCTATATCTTTTGTGTTTACATTTCGCGCGTTATGATTAGTTTGCCTGTGATATATAGCTACGGCAGTTATAGGGCCACAATTACCACATCTCAACAGTTCAATGCTGATGTTTATATTTACAATCACACTGCTCCAAAATTTTAATTTTAATTTATCGCCAATTTTTAAAAAAAATATTTTAAAAAATATATTTCCCGTTTATACAACATGACACTGTGTGACGCCATTGATGTAACAGCCGATGAAAAAGAAGTATTGATTATGGCATGTGTCGTGCACGCGCTGGACAGCAATTATCGTCTGTCAATGCGCTTATGTTTTATCCCAGAGGGAATAGAAAAACACAAAGTAAATGTAAATATAATGTTATTCTGACTGACACTTCAGCATCTTCTATATTACCAAAGATGATAAATACAGAAAACGTCATTTATAGTTACATAAACCAAAATCAAACAAAACACAATTCCAAAGTAAAGTAAAAACGTCGAAGCCGGCAAAAAAGGTTAAACACATGAACTTCAGCCTGGTACTCAGGAAGGGTAAGCACTCTTGTTTAGCTAGCTACACCCGCCATGAAACGAAAATGGAACTTTGCAACACAAGATACATCCAGGGCATCATACTTATCAACAATACTGTGACTACAGCCATTATTTTGATCTATTTTGCCATCATTTAAATGAATCTTACACAATTTAGATAAGTAATAAGTAATTTAGACCTTTTAAAACTTGACATTCTTGCAAATTTTGAATAAATATTAAATGAACATCTTGCTGTACATTACTACCAAATATCTTCATATAAAGTAAACATCGATTCTTCGCCATCATTTTTCAGTCAAAATTTGGCGTTTTAATAGGATTTGGCGTCAAATTGAATGGATTTATAAAGAAAAAAAACAAAAAAACAAAAAGGAAATGGATTTTGGGACTTGAAGAAAAAAGTGTTACAATACACGAAGCGGCGCTGGGCATTATAACGAGGTTTCACTATTTATGTATGTATCATTCTTAAACTCTGAAAAGTTTTAAGTTCATCAAAATAACGCGTTATCTTGTTAATGAGATAATGGACCTATTGAACATTATGAAAAAAGGGGCGTTGTCATCTGGTCATTAATCATGATCTGTCAAAGGCTTTAATATTCAAATTGTTTTCTCAGGTTCCCATGTGGATTTTGTTATGTGGTGAAAAGTCAGTAATGACCCCGATTCATCTGGGTAACTGTCTACGCTGCCGCTTCACCATAAGTTACGGATTGTTTTGACTGCGTGTGGGATAAATAAGAAAATCTTTACAAGTTTTTCGGAATAGATACATTATTAGTTTATTTACACCTTATAAAAACCCGAGAACATGTGATCTTGTTGTAAACGATAGATTTTATTTCAGAATTGGGAATTATTGTGTTATCTTTCACGCATACAAACACTACAAAGCATTATAGTACATGTACTTCCAAAGGATATAGAGGAGAGTTAGTCGTGAATTGATGTTGAACTTTACAACTAGCACAAAGACTGCAATTAACTTTGTTCCATTGCCAAAAGCTAGCATCTCAATTGTTTTCTCCGACATCAATTCGTAATCGAAATTTATAATACTCATAAAATATTTACTTTTATCAAACGTAAACATACCGTCTATGCCCCAATCACATTCTCAAGAGCAAAGTTAGAACCTTTGAAAACTGGCCAGTTTAACCAGGGAATTGAGGTTGGGTTTCGTTTGAGAAAATAAATCAAACAAATCACTTAAAAGTTTTTTTTTTAAATAAAACCTATTCATTACGTCTACTAACATTTTTAAGTCTCTGATTTAGAACAACATACTAGTAACAAAGAACCCCATCAGCTGTGAAAACGATAACTAACATACAATATGTAAAATACAACTGTTTTAAAAAAAAAAAAAAAAAAAAAAAAAAAAAACATACGGCAACGACTGGCTTCTCGATAATTTGCAAGTTGTCCAATAGGTCACAGGTACGACTCAAATTTCCAATAAGATCCTGTGTTTTCTTATCTTATCTTCTTGCTCAATCTGTTTCATACGCTTCCAGTTGCAAGCGTCCTCTATAGTGACCATAGGTGACCTACTCTTTTTCGAACTCTACAGAAACACGGCACCTCAGTTTTGAGTCTCATTTGGTAATGTGGTATGTACCGCTCTAGTATGGGCAAGAGATAAAAATACCTTAGTTTCAAGTTCTAAGTGAGGTTCGAACCCACAACTCTTGACTTCGAAAGACAGTGAAAGTACCACTCGGCCATGTCCACCCATGAATTTTTCAAGTATTTTCGAATTTTAATCAATTTATAATCTATATATTCCAAAACTTATCATGCTGCCCATTTGTATCTATGTCTTAATACTGCTGCTGTATTTTATAGTCGTTTGTGCGTGTTGTTTCTTGTTTGGTGTTTCGTTTTATTTTTGTATTGGTCATTAACAATAACATAATATAACAGCGTTATACCTATACTCATTTCAGCTTTTACTGTTGTACATCACGCACAATCAAATTACAGGACAAAGAACAACGGCATAATTATATTAAGACAATTGAATGCAGTATGTGGCTACAACACTCACCCAAGAACTATTTATGTTACCTAACTTTAGCTTAGTCGTAACAGAATTTATTCTGCGCATCCGCATTTAACATGTGAACATAGTGAAACGTTTCCTCTATGGGGATTTTATATGGTAAAAAATAAATTTTGGGATATTTTGCTCATAGTGCCTTATACGTCACCTATGGCATCACTTTCAGAGTAAACACCACAAATTACATAAAAATAAATCTTGAAAACATATTTTGTATACCACATAAAACAAACATTTTTATCAGCAGTTTGAAACAAAGCAGTAACGTTTGGCCGTTTCATCTTTTTGATACTAAACAAAATAAAATAGAGATAAACCATCCGAACAAAATACAGTCTGGAGAGGAGTTAAATAAGCTTTCCTTTGTTCCTGGATCCTTTTTACAGTTTGTTCTGTATTGCATTATTTGTATTTACTGATAAACAAAAAGAACAATTTGACTGTTATATGTAAAGTTTTGTCCGATGGCAAAATCAATTTGCATATAATTACACCTTCTTGTCACATACATTGCCATTAGATCGCATTGACTTTATTGTACACTCTATAATCATGCTTCGCATAGCTGTTAAAAATTACCATGCTGTAAACCTTATGTTAACAGAGAAATTATTTTTGAGAATTAAAAAAAAATGTTTTAGTAAAAACAAACCGCTGACGTACGGGTCACATAACTGCTTACCACCTATGTTCGAATCCCGACTAGGACAGTAACTAGTATGTAAAAAGAGAGTTTGCTTACACAAGGTTAGTTTTCTCTGGAGACTTCGGTTTCCTCAACCATATTCTTGAACTAGCCATCTCAAAATAAGTTATTTATTCCTGAAACATAAAAAACCCAGTATTTTACTCATTATTGTTTTGTTTATTGCTTGATCCAATTTTCAGTAATTGTGCTTTACGCCCCATTCAAGAATATTTTACTTATACCGAGACATCGCCAGCTTTAGGCGAAGGTGTAGAAATTTTGCCTTTGCATTGCGCTGATGGCATCATACAGCAGGGTTCTTTATCGTGCAACGCATTCCGTGACACAGGGCCTCGTTTGTTTTAAGTTCCCATCGGAAAGAATTGTGTCTATCCACTTTCAAGTCTTGGGTCAGATCCGGTCGGAGTCCGAACCACGACTTCCCACTTACGGAGCGAACACTCTACCAACTGAGGTACCACAGTGATCCAATCATGAAAACTCTAATAAAGTTGTTCAATTAGAATTAATACATAGGCGGCTCTGTTTTATTTCATTTGTATTTATTTCTCTGTTCTCTTAGACATCAATGATAGATACTCAAACAGGCCTGGAGAGAGTTAACGGAAAATCGAAGCTCGGCTGCCGAGGGACCGAAGTATGGACAGCTGGTGGCGGAACACCGACATACTAGTAGTATCAACATATATATGTCTCACATGTGGTCGATTAAGGTCGATCCCGAGACACATAACTAGATTTTGAAGTCTGTGCCCGGAATGTAAGTACCAATCTAACAAAGAAGATTAAGCATATTTTTACATTTCTCATATATTTATTAAAAAAGTGATTTTTTGGGGGATTTGTTTCTGAAAACATCTTGACTCGATACATTTCTGAAACTAATTAGGTCTAAATGATAAGGCGAAGATTGAGAAAAACTTCTCTACGTGAACTGAAGGAAAGCTAAATGTAAAACTATGATTTTACGGTATTTGACAACATCTGAAATTCTCATCTATCTCACCGAGTAGAAACCATTCTGCATCCTTACCAACAAAGTTAATATCTTCCATGTTTCTGCACCACTGCAACGACCGCACACTTAGATATAATCTTTCATAATGGTTAGGTTATTTTCTGCAAAGGAGAGAGAGAGAGAGAGAGAGAGAGAGAGAGAGAGAGATGTTCCAGCTTGATTTTTTGTGGAAAATGTTTAGCTGCTTCATCGGCAAAGTGGGGATACCACTTTTGATGTAAAAACAATTCCTGTTTAACAAAGATCTACGGTAGGTTATTGAAAATGCTCTAAAGGAGTAGGGTTAGGTCACGCGGGTACACTCCATTTGACATTGTCCGAACAAAAAAAGTTGTCCACACTGCAGTATAATGGACTACTGTACATGTATATCCTATCTATCTCACATTATAAAACGTTTTACACTGTAAAACAGAGAGAGAGAGAGAGAGAGAGAGAGAGAGAGAGAGAGAGAGAGCACATTCTATACCGCTTAACACAACCATCACCAAACGAATGATAAACATTTCGTTTTTCAGCATATAACTTTGCAATACTGAACAGTTTAGCCGAAATGTTGTTCAATTCACAAGCATTCATATGTTTGTTGACTTTGCTAGTTATAGTGGCGTAAAGTTACATAAGATTTCCTCATTTATAAAAAAACAGTAACTGGTATGAGATGCAAAGATTAGCAAAATGTGGGATAATGATTTCCTCTACCTGTGTGTTTAATTTAAATGCAATGTGTTTGAGAGATTTGCAAATTAGCGATTACTATAAAACAGTAACAAATTGCATCTCTACACCAATGAGGATGCAAATGGTTCTTCCACTTATATCCGATTGATCTGCTGGAATGACATTCGCAATAAAACGATAAGTACGAGATGCACAGCATCTAAAGCCGACGCTTTAGTCACATTAAGTTTAACAAGAATAATAAAATGCACGAGAAATAATTATATTATCTGAAAGAAAATTGATTTGACACCGTTTAGAAATTATTCAAAGGGAGATCACTCTTATTCTCTTATCACTACCCGCATTGTATCACTTTACAGTCAGGTTTCTTTGTTCAACTTTGAAGCAAAGGGAAGTTAATCAGGGCTTATATACTATACTATACTATACTATACTATACTATACTATACTATACTATACTATACTATACTATACTATACTATACTATACCATACCATACCATACCATACCATACCATACCATACCATACTACACCACACCACACCACACCACACCACACCACATCATACCATACCATACCATACCATACCATACCATACCATACCATACCATACCATACCATACCATACCATACCACACCACACCACTCCCAACACCAAACCTCACCACACCACACCACACCATACCATACCATACCATACCATACCATACCATACCATACCATACCATACCATACCATACCATACCATACCATACATACTATTTACTTAGGGTAGCTAGTACGACGCTTTTAATCTTTTCCTTGTGGTGCACTTTCAGCAAGATAACACTAGGCTACCCTGATGTAACCATGATTGACAGTGTGTATTATGCATAATTATGCCTGCCTCAGGGCGATTTTTAGGTGCTAGCTCACCGAGACAGCGACTGTATCTATGATTGATCATGAACACACAATAAATCCTAGACTTCTATGTAAACATGAAAACTGTGCAAAACCTTCATCATAAATATTAATAACAAACACGTGAGTATAGTAGAATGGGAACGACACAGTACTTTACGCCCAATACGTATTGCATGTCCATATTATTTCATTTATATCGAGGCAGTTCTGGGATGGAAGACAAATCGGAGTTGCAAGAGAAAACTACCGATATCCAGCGACAATACGACCACCATTTTCCCCATAACAAGTGAGCAAGGTGTAAATGCTTGCAGTCAGCATATGTTGGGAGAAAAACAAAGTAGGACTGCAAAGGTGCAATGTGAAACAAAATATTGTGATCGATAAAAATATGATGGCAACATTGAAATATTGTATACTAGTTTCGTAAAATACTTAGTATCTAAGCTTTAGAATATAAAATGAAAGATGTCCACTGGTTTTTCAGGGAAAGTGTACATGTAGTTTTCTGAAGTATAATTGAGTTATTTCCCTTTGAATATGTTTTGGCTTTGCATGTTGAAAAAGGAGAAACAACCTAAAAACCACAATGTTCATTAAACCAATCTAATGAACTTAAAGTCAATCATTTTTATACATATCAATTTGAAATTATTTATGCCAGAATAGTGTACTATCTGATAAGTTGGTTGATTGCATATTGTTTTTTACGTCGAATCGACATTTTTCAAGTTATTTGCGACAAGACAATTTTTCTTTTTAATCTACCTCAACGATCATTCAATATAAAATTTTATTTGGTGTCCGCGTTTTCTGCAAACATTTCTGATCTATTTGTACTTATGGCGACATTAAGAGTGCTGGATACATGTACAGTACAGACCTGTCAAAAGTTTAACACTAAGCTAAAAATGTTAGTGCCAAATTGTCCCCTTGTTAGCTACACCTCGACGGCTTTTTGGCACATGTTATCTCTCGACAGTTTTTCGGCCACTAACTCTCTACATCTCGGTCAAACAGCAGTCGAGCTTCGACTCTTCCAAGCCTTTTCGTTATCTGTAGTGTTTGATTCTCGACAGGTCTTTACTGCACCCTCGCCTGCACATATATAGATCGCAATTCACTCAAACCATTATACTGTACCGAACCAATCGGTAGTAGAATGACGGTAAGATAAATTCTTTTATCACTAGCGGTGAAAGGCCTTGGGTTTGAAACCACTCGACCATAGAGTCCATCTATTATCAGAGGGAAAAACATATAATCTAAAATAAGCTCTAGATACATTCACTTCTGCAGCCTTGATGACAATGATTTTTTTTACATTTTTAAACTATATATGCATTGTTTTTGGCAAAAAAAAAAAAAAAAAAAAAAAAAAAAAAAAACACTTTTAGCCGATAAGAAAAAGACACAATCAGAACTTATACCCATGCAGGGATAAAAGGGAAAGCCAAATGCAGTCCAGTGCCATATCTAGGACCAGGGACGTTCACAATATTCACTAGACTTACTTCAAAACATTATCCGATCAATCAGATGTACCGGTACGTTGAGGTCGGTCGAGGTTGATTCAAACTGCGAAAATTCGTTCAATAAGCAACCTTTTCAATCTAATTTAATTATTAATAAAATAAAATAAAATAAATAAATAAATAAGTAAATAAATAAATAAATAAATAAATAAATAAATAAATAAATAAATAAATTGCGATGTGATAAACATTTAAGATGTTCTTTTAGAATAAATTAACATGTTATTTACAATGACTTGTTTTCTCTGCTTGGTACTTTTTACAGGTCGACATGCCAATTCTGTTTTTGTTGAATTAAATATGATCTTTCAAATATAAGGTGGCGTTATTTTGTCACCCTTTAATTCATAAATCAATTCAACTCAATTCAATAAATCAGTTTTATGATGTTACTAACCTCCATAGAAGGTTAATATCATTCAAATGATTTTATTAACATACAAATAAAATGTACGCATTGACAAAAACACTAACAGACCTCTTGACTTCTTGTGCCATGTCATAAGCTCTCTGAATAAATACATACAAAATGGGTTTAAGGACAACATTTATGGGAACCAATTGACACTTTTTTATGGCCTGAAAATGGTCGAATTGAGGCTTCCCTTTGTAACCAGATAATTTTGATGCGGATAATTTGAATTTATAAATCTGAATCTAATATAAACAAACGGAAATTTGGCACTTGTAAGGACACCATTTGGCAAGATTAAATTTACGTTTGTATGATAAATCGACACGTGTTTAATAAAAAGATAAGGCCACATTTCTCTACCTTGGCTAACAATACCGTTCATGTCATCCACACTTTTATGTGAAGTACCTACAGTTAGTATTAACTTACAACATCAACATATTCATGGATTTATTCATCGCATTGTATTGCTCATTCAAAGATTTGTGAAATACAAGTGTATTTATATTCTGTATATTGTGTTTGTTCCAGATTTGCTTTGGATTATAGAAAAGTACCTGTTCTGTCGTTGCGTATTCCAGGTTGCATTGGCGGCTATCAAGTACACGTCTATGTTTTTTGTCTTGTGTTTCAGGTTGCAATACACGCTTTTGCTTTGCTGTTTTTTTGTTCCATTTGCTTTTGCGAAGTATATATGTTTTGAGCAACACATTATTTCTTACTATTTCATTTATTTCCAAATGTTTTCATCATGTACTAATTCGAAATTTCAAAATTTACTAGCATGCCAATACATATATGGTATCGAACATATGGGTATAAATTCTCCCACTCAAGTATTATATCTAACACTATACATTTGGGAAATAATCATTGTTTAAAAACATATTTTTTATCATCAATCAGTCTATTTTCTCACAACAGGATTTTCAAAAATTTTTGCTGTTACTTTTTTCTGACCATATTTGGTCACATGAAACTAAAATATCACGATTAATGAGTAATTATTATTTACCTGTAGGTGACATGAAAATAAAATCCTCACACAAAAGTGTTGTATGTGGATATTTTTGTATGAAACGTTTTAATTTGGCATATAGATGAATATACATGATCACGTGAATATCAGTATGGAAACAACATTTACATAATCTTCTTTTATCACGATGTCAATAAAATGGAGTAGAAATCAGATGAATAAAAATAAAATAAAAGTACAAAGCCTTAAATTTATGTATTAAGTTATTTAAGTGTCAGAGTATATTGAAAGAATGAAAATTTTGTATCGACACTCAAAAGAGTTGTCCCCCTTTAAACACATATTTTCTATCATTATTTGTATTTAGGTCACCTGGCAGTGGATAGGATAAAAATTTCTGAATATATTGGGAATCATATAAATCAATAGTTCGTGAGCAATAGATACACATTTGGGACGAATAAATTAAAAGATGGTTTATAAAGAAATTTTAAAAATAAAATAAAAAATGTTAACTTTTAAACACTGAATCGATTTTGATATGATTTATCTCTGATATATCAGGTGTAACTACTGTAAAATCATTTATTTTTGTGGTATATATTTTCGGTGCTCTAAGAAAAGATATCATTTCGTAGGTTGATAAATTCTTGAATTTTTGTTACCGTTCTACGTAGGTTGACATATACATTTTGTGGACTGGGTTTAATAATTTCACTTTTAATGAAGGAAAGAAAATTTGTTAGTTGGTTGTTTTTCATCGCCGAGCTATTTACTATGAAACCATTTCATATGTTATGTGTAAGAGTTTCTGATATGTTTTGTACTAGTGTTTACACATGGTGAACTTTCTCATGAAATCCAACTTAAAAGATTAACTTTTATTAGCACCACTTATTAATTGCAATTGTCCTATATGGACGCTAGATCTTGGAGGCATGTGCAGTGTAGTGGCTGAACTATTGAAAGACTCCAAAATACAAGCTCTGTGTTATTCTTTGGTTTTTTATCAGATTGGCAACATGTAAGGTAATGGTTACTATAGTATCAATTCCAGCGCGATTAAAACCAGATAAGTTTATTGTTGGTTTATCAGCTTTAACTACACATTGTTATGACTAAACCGATATGAAAAAAAACTTTTCAAATTAACACAATATTAATAAGACAAGGTAATCGTGAAATCTTTCTTTATAATTTTATATTCCCAGATGAAGGAGAAACCAGTTCATATCGACTTTCAAAATGGATATCAATGTGTGGTGAAATACAATTCCAGATATTGGTTATAATCAAACTATGGATTTTTTTTAATTTAAACACCGATTAAATTGTAGTTTTGAATATTTGCAAGTATTTGTTACAATTGCGTAACACCGGAGATGTGTATATAATGTGACACAATGGTATAGATTACAGTGACGTCAAAATATATTATACATGGAGTTTAAATTTTTTTGGAAAAAAATCAGAAACGTCTTTTTCTCTGAAGACATATTAATATAACAAGTAGAATAGTTGAGATCACATAAAACGGTAATCACATGGAGTGCTTCAATTTTTTAAGCATCAAATGTCTTTTAAATCTTTTTATATAAACGAACGTTTAATATAAATGGAACTGTGAAATTTTAAAATTATTTTATAGTATTTTATACTACATCAATACTAATTTGTTATGCTAACGATATAATCTCTGTGTTTTGATTTTACCCTTGCATGTTTTAAACAACATGTGACTCTATGTATTTGCTGTATAATATGTCTCATAAGTCAATAAATTGTGGTTGTGAAACATAATTACATGTTATAGTCAGTGGTCATTATACAATAAGTATCTTGTAATGTTTTTTTTTTTTGTTTTGTCCATCCTTTTGTTTTGTGTTTTTGATAACTTTAGCTTTAACAACAAAGTATCGTTTGCCTTTTTGGCTGAAGTATTAAAAACATTCGCCTTTACTCTCCTAATTAAACTTTCCTTTGTATTTTGTTTCGTCCATCCTTTTGTTTTGTGTTTTGATAGCTCTAGCTTTAACAACAAAGTATTGTTTGCCTTTTTGGCTGAGGTATTGTACTTAGGTATTTAAGTTCTTAAAAAGATTCGCCTTTATTATCCAATTAAACTTTCTTTTTTATACAACAATAATGATTCTTTGAAAATTAATACGGTGTGGTAGAGATTGTTCCCACCCTAAGACCGTTACCAAACGGAATCAAGCTGTTTACAAATACCGGTAAACTGTTGACGTGGGGATATTGCAAAATTAGGCTTATCAAAGTCCTGAAATAATTTATGGTCGTCATCATAATATTGTTGATAAATATGATGTCTATGGAATGCACATTAAATACATAATTCGCATTATGTATACATAATGCACTTTATGAGATTAAATGTGATTACGGCGCAAATTATCGCAACTAAATTATGTTTTTTTTAATTATCAATCGATAATTTTATTATGTTCTCATAATGTGAATTATGTACTCATAATCAAAATTATCCTGGATATATTATGATTTCATAGTACAATGTTCCTTTGATTTGTTTTAATTTTGACTACTAACTAGCAAAACAGGAGTTGTTGTCCTTATGAGTACCCAGCCTCTATTCCCTAGTGGAAGTTCACTTGTTTAACTTACTTTGTCAGTTTTAACTTTGCTTTTGCCAATTTTGGATTGTCATGTAGATATGTATTGGTTTTTTTTTAGTTTTTGTTCATTAAGTCTATAGGCACGTTCGTGACGCACTGTGCTAACCCATTTTTTCTTTCTGACAGTGTCTTCCAAATTGAGTTTTGAATTTTTACTTTTTAGACTGACCATGGCTCCCGATTTGAGTTATGACATTCATCTTTTGGACTGACATCTTTACCCCAAATTTGAGTTTGGAAATTATTTTTGAAATGGCATTAAATAAGCAATGTTAAAACTTCGGATTTGAGACCGCTCTCAGTACCAGTACTTAAAGTCAACGTATGTCACTACCACTGCGATAGGTAAACGCAAAACTAAAATCGAGGGTCAATGACAATCGAAAAGGCAATGGTAAAACACAAATTGGGAGCCACTACCACTACTTTGGGGAATCTTTTTTCTTGACTTTACTAGCAAACACCACATTTGGATGAAGCTGTTTTTAAATATTTCGTAAATATTTCACATATTTGAGGATTTGACCAATACTACATGACTTTTTAATATAACCCGTAGTTTAATGTATTGGGTCAATTAAAATGAAATACAAATATTACATTATCATGTTTTAGTTTTGTAGCACGTTTCGGAATAAAATTGCTCAGCTGTAGTGCTCGGACCAAAAGTTTGCAAATCCAAATATTATTGAGATGATGTAATGAGAAAAATGGGGTAAAAAATTACCATATTTACAAAATTTTGAACAAATAAGCTTGTTTTAATCCCGAAATTGCAAGTAAATAGAACTCAATTTTTGCAACCAGGACCCAGTTATTTAAAGATCTGTTAGCTTCAGCAAATAGTTAGTCAGAATTTAAAAATGTTGTTCAAATGACAAATATTTATTGTAGGGTTACGATTTCGACTTATCTGCATTTTATAATAGCAATTACATGAATTTAAGTTTGACAAGAAATTAAGAAATATTGTAATTGTACAAAAATATATTTTCTCTAACCACATGGTTAATCATATATAAGCTAATAAAACTGTGAACAAACTTGCTTACGTCTTCACAATCTGCAATGCAGGTGCCAGGGCAGGATTTAGAATTATTACCAAAATCGAATTTTCCTGTTAACAAAAGTTTGAATATTTATTTTGGTTAAATTTCAAAAATCTGCACATAAGAAATGTCACTTAAATATCTGCAACGACACTGCTTTGTTATATAAATGTTTTTGTTAACTTACGAAAAAATATTCTGCATTGATACACGTGTTAATCAAATTTTGGCATTGGCTTTATATATAATTATATACTTTTTAGTTTAAATAAAAAAGATTAAAAAATCTTCACTTGATACATATCTGTAAAAATGTTGCAACGACAATGCATTGCTATATACCAGTTAACAAACCATCGGACGATAAACACATGACTATATATCTAAATCAGCGATCTGCCTCAAATCTAACACGATCTGAGGAATTTTTCAATACTATCTCACAATTTCAGAACGTAACCAATATAATCTAGATATACTAAATATAATAATTAAAAACCAGCATTGTTTATTTGGCAAATAAAAAAGGTTACAATCGGTTAACTGCAAGTGATTAGAAGACATTTTTCCTTTCATGTCTGTATAATCCGCATGCACAAATTTTGCAATTTCACCGAAAGAAATAAAATAACCTCATGTGATTTTTATTATTTTTTACTTAAAATTCTAAAATTTGGCAAATGGTGCATGTCAGTAAAAGTGTTACAATGACAATGCAATGCATTGTTATATATCAAAAATCAAAAACAAACATCCGAATCACAATCCAGAAGCAAAGTAAAACTTTGGAACTGACAAGTTAGGTTAGACACGTGAACTTCCACCAAGGAAGTGAGACCGGGTGATCCGGAAGGGTAAGCACCTCCTGTTTAGCTAGCTACACCCGCCACCGCACAATCCAGAAGCAAAGCTAAAACTTTGGAACTGACAAGTTAGGTTAGTTTATCAGTTGCTTAACCGTAAGTCGATACAAAAACATAAATAATGTACCTGAATCAGCGAACTGTCTTAACTGTAGCACTGTGGAGTTTTTTAATATTATTTCAGAATTTACCTAATATAATCTAGATAAACTACATATAATAATTAATAATCAGTATTATTTATTTGACAAATAAAATAACGTTACAATCAGTTAACTGCAAGTGATAAGAAGTCAATTTATTTTCCGTTAATGTCTGTATAATCTGTATACCCAAATTTTGCATTTTCACCAAAAGAAATAACCTCATTGTTCATGGTTTTTTGACATATTTTTATTTAAATTTTTAAAATTTGACAAATAATACATGTCAGAACTTACCCAATATAATATAGATATACTACATATAATGATTAATAATCAGTATTATTTATTCAACAAATAAAAAAACGTTACAATCAGTTAACTGTAAGTGATTAGAATAAAATTTCTTGTATAATCCGTATTTATACGCAAATTGTTCATTTCCACCAAAAGAAATATTCTCATTTACAGAATGTTGAATATTTTTTTGGTTAAATTTTAAAATTCTGCATATAAGACATTTTACTTAATCTTTTATAACGTCTATGCTTTGTAGTATAATCGATTTATCAGTTGCTTTACCGTAAGTCGATACAACAACATGAATACTGTACAATGTATCTGAATCGGTGACCTTTCTTTACTATACAGGAGTAAAGAACACTGTTTATACAAAGCTTGAGAGCGGGTGTTTGAATTGAAATAAAACATGATTTCATTGACGATAAATTTAAACCACAGATATTTTTTCTTTTCTTTTTAAAAAAAAACGTCTGTAGCTATCAAATGACAAAACTATGAATGGGAGTACACGTGCTCTCATGAATAATCGTGGTCATGGTTTCCGGTTCAGTGAGCACATATCCAAACAGTTGTAACTCGGGTACGTAAACTCTACGGTGATACAATTGTACAATGGATTTTGATCAGTCACGGACACTGTATCATTTTTGATTGCATGTTAGCTTCATCACAAAATATAATTTTGCATCAGTTCGTTATTGTCAAAATGTGTTTTGTCGTAATTCAATTAGAAACACTGTCATTATTATCCATCTAAGCTTGGGTCAATGTACTCGCCGACGCTCAGATCCAATATGCATACATATGTATTGCTGGAAGATATATTAATTTCAATAATAAAGGAAAACTATCCAGTTTTAATCAATGCTCTGACATAATTAAAATTAAAATGTCACAATGGTTATATTAACACACATATATAATATTATATTCCTTTTTATTAAATTGTTGTACCTTTTTTTTTATTTAAATTGTTATTTTTGTTATTTATTAAAAATTGCAAGTTTCTGTACAAGTTGACGATGTATAAAATATATTTAATAGCAATAAAACTGGTATACTAAAACACGTCACATTTTATTAATAATATTTTTATATTCGCCAATCGGTTATAAACAATATTTCCACATCTAAAATTAGGGATGTTGCACTAAATACATTCATTACTGCTGCATGAAATGATTATTTATCATGTGTAATGTACTTATTGAGATTAAATGCGTGTTTATGTAATTTATTGCGATAACTTGTATATGTGTTGGGCAATAAATTGAATTTGAATTTAATATGTATCGTAGATATACCTATCACAACTTTTTTCTTACAAGGATTTATCGCACAATCAATATATTTCATTTTGATAATTTTTTGCATGCTGAAAGTTATTTTCGTCAATTATCAAAAACGTTTACAATGTTATCCCCATGTTTGTAGAATCCTGAGCAAGCTAGATGCCACATACGCGTGTATACATATATCACATAAAGCAATTAGACTATAAGATAGCATATCAATAAATTGTTGCATGATGAAAGTATTTTTGTCAATTATCAAAAATTGAAATTTTATCCAAATTTGCGACGTCCTAGAAAACTAAAACATCACCTAGACGTACGTACATGTACATGTATAAATGTCACAATGATTATATTAACACGCATATTTACTATTATATTCCAATTTTTTGAATTGTTGCATCTTCTTTATTTGATGGTAATTTTTGTCATAGATAAAAATTGCATTTTCTGTACAAGTTGACCTTGTATAAAAATATACAGTACACACCTCTCGAAAGTTTAAATTTAACATGAGCTAACGAAATGGAGTCGAGCTCGGCTGTCGATATATGGATAGCTAGTGGCAGAAAGGATACCAAGAGTTATAGCAAAAGCCGAAATTGCTAATGAGTGGCTAATTCGGCACTAGTGTTAAACTTTTGACAGGTATGTACTGTATGATATATACATGCATTGGTATTGTGATTTGAACATGGATTGCTATGTTTGTTTTTTATACATATCCTAATACAGCCAGCAAAACCTGTCTATAAAAGCCACCAAAAGGAAACAATAAAAGTGGTCTTTATTGTCAGGTGACCCTTATATAGATGTTCAAATAACACGAATAAAAAGCAATTTGGATAAAATTTTACTGGCCTTTAAATGCAGGTGGTCCTCATATAGAGGTGGCTTCGACTGTACTCTTTCAAAACCAGCATACATGTACCTACCAATAACATTTCATTCTGAATTGAAATGCCATCTTTTGATGATGCGTGGGATTTCACACAACAAATTGTAATTGTATTCAAATATGATAACAAAACGATCTTTCTTAAGAAAAGATGTAAATCGCAAAATTCTAGAGCTGAAATGTGAGAGGGAGAAATCAAATAAAATGTTACTTAATCTTTTATATTAGTTAGGTGTGATTACTGACTGTGCTCAGTATTAAATTTATGAGGACCATGCGATCTTAAATCCGTCAATATCGGCATTTACACATGTATAAGTTTCTTTTTAAACTGTCAATTTAAATAAATATTATTAAAAATTGAAATAAATATTATTATTATCATATCAGAAACCGTACAATCGCTGAACTTTATGAATAAATCTAATTTGAAATATGAATTCCGATTTTAATATGAATTATGAAAAATTGCAGGTTATCAATAATTATTTTTTCTATGATTTAAAAAAAGTCTATTGTTATAAAGGTGAATTTACTTTCATCCTTTAAAATTATGAGCAGCACTTGATATAAATCTTATTTTTATTTGGTTAATTTAAATGAATTTCCCGGCATAATAGAGTCAGATATGTCTGAATATATTATTCTGAATTATGAAAAATTATGAGTTGTCATTTTAATTTTTTTTAATATGGAATTTAATACTCCATATTCTTTAAAGGATGGTATTATTAAGATTTTCAGTTTAATGACCGTCATCACAATTTGTTGATAAGTATGGTGTCTCTATGTCCAGGCTTGCCCAGCATATATTTGACTCCGAATAGTTAAATATACCTTTCACTAAATTTTGATTACACACGTGGCGGGTGTACAACAAATGTAGCTAGCTAAACAAGATCTAGAGGTGCTTACCATTACGAAGTACCCGGTCTCACTTCCCTGGTCGAAGTTCACATATTTCACCTTGTCAGTTTCAAAGTTTTTTACTTTGCTTCTAGATTGTGATTCGTACATGGACCATTATGTTTGTGTTTTATTATAACTTGTTTTTTACAATAATTTATGGACGTGGGCAGTTATAACATACACGTACGGAATAGTTCACATTTGATTGTTCGTATACATGTACTTTCTTCTATTATTCCCCGAAACGATGTTGGGGACGTTTAGTTTTTACTCCATTTCTGTAACTTTTCTCGAAAAATTTTACACAGATTTTTTATGAAATTTCGCATGAATTTTTGGATGTAGGTAGTGTGTCGTTGATTAAGTATATTTTGTTCATGCACACACTAGTATGTTTATAAAAACCTGCTGGGTAGAGATTGTGAAAGTTTGTCATTTTATTAAAGTTTGTCATGGTTTTCTTTAGGCTATCCTGGTGTGTTCACAATAATCCTAGAACTGACTGACATTTTAATTTCAGTGCAATATTCTGAGCATTATTATTCTACTTCACTCCACAACTAGACTTCACCTAGAAACAAGTGCAATATAGATTGCTCCACTATCCAATAACTGACATGATCATCTCAATAAAATGTAATGACATTCTCAGGGACCTCAGTTAAACAAAGTTACTCCACTCATATCTACATTTCCAGAATTGATATTCCAGAAATATAAAGGTAATAATCTTGACAGGGATCTAAAACACATTTCCACTTCACTCTCCTTTTGGATTTGTAATGTAAAATGTTTTGTGTCACTCTATGTGGCCGAATGGTTACTGCCTAGGTTCGAATCGAACTCGGTCATGATCCTGGTTGGAAGAAAGAGTCAGTTCGCATGCCGAAGGTAGCTGATATAAAAATGAAGATAAAAATTAGCTCGTAACAGAAATACAAAATTAGTAAGTGAACTAAA
This sequence comes from Anadara kagoshimensis, assembly GCA_021292105.1. Taxonomy (NCBI): domain Eukaryota; kingdom Metazoa; phylum Mollusca; class Bivalvia; order Arcoida; family Arcidae; genus Anadara; species Anadara kagoshimensis. Next base: position 27,484,357 of record CM037872.1, on the reverse strand, counting down.
TTCTTATTGAATGGATTAATATAACAAGGAAAACTTTAAATATTTGAAATTTATAAAGAATAAATATATATATATGAATGAAGCAATTGCTCATAACGGGAATACAAAACTACTGATGTCACTAAATCTGTTTGAATGGATTTATATAAAAAGTAAAATCTGAGTATCACGACAATATCATTTCGCTGAAGACTGACAACATCTTTCCCGGAGGTAAAGCAATAGAAACAGGGCTTAACTTATAGTATTTGATTTACGATGTCGGATGATTAACAAGGCGTTTATACAGGAGAAAAACGCTGTTTAAGAACTCATCATTACACAATGCTTGAGTTTACAAGCATATCTTTTCTTTTGAATTTCCTCCAGACTTGGTTACAAAAACTAATATGTTATATATATTATAAACTGACAAAAAACGATTAAAGGGTCCTTTATTCTCCTTAAAATGGCAGGGTGCTTTAATATATAATGTAAGCTATACTTTTTAACTATCGTTATTAAAATTAAGTTTTTTGACAAAATTAATTTTTTAAACTTTTTTTTAATATTTATACAATGTTTTCTATAAAACACAAAATCAATATTGATTTTTTAGTTTATAAAGATTTTTGATAAAATCTGGAAAATTTGTCAAGAACAACGGAAAACGCAATACTGTGCGTTATCCATCCATCACGGCATTTCTCTATAGATTTTTAAATACATTCATGGAAATTAAGAAAAATACCTAATCATCGGAAAAATGTGATAAATATTTTAATTCAGCATTGAAGATTTATTTGCATTGTTTCTGGTAAGTTACTTTCATTTTCATCAAAAATTAAAAAAAAAACTACCTTGAAAATGAACAAAGTAGTCCACACTTTTATTCATACGTAAGCTTATTAGCTTATTCAGCAACAGGTAGACTAAATAAAAAAACCATCACCTCCAGGTGAAAAACGATAAAGAAATTTACCGAACTAATATGTATAAAAATAGAAAATATATTATTTCATAAAACCCAATTTATCACAATTTCTTGAAATCAACACAAGTATTTATCTGTTATTTAATTTTTTCAGTATACTGATTTGTTTCAATACTAACAGAAGTTTGAGCGAATACTATGTAATCTGTAGTATTTAACGTTATCGTGTGATACAAGTGTCTCTGCAGATGGGGAAACTCGAGGGTGAAGATAAAATTTTTCATTTGGCGAGGTATGACATTATGGCCAGAGTCACGATAACAAAGAAACAGTGTTCAATGTTAAGAAACATGTTACTCTATCCTTATATTGTGCTACACGTACATGTTAATATTAATTTCAATACGCGTATCCATTTGTATGAAATCGGATTTTTGCGTATTTAAAACACCTCATTTTTTAGTATATAATATTACGGATATGTTTTGATAATTACAAATAATTATTTGCTTTTTATAGAAAAATATAAATATGACACTATAAAAAAATCTGAAACAAAATAATATAATTTCATGCATTCAAAATTAAATCCGAGTTGATTCCTCAGCTCCAGACATCCTCATAGCAATCTCGGTATGTTCTTTATACATTAATTTTGTGAAATCGACAACACAAAGAAACAGATTTCAATATGTCAATCAAATAACATGAAATATACACTATTAATATTACCTTTTAAATATATATAGTTTTTCTTTTTACCTCAAACAAAAACACGAGAAAAGTGATAGCGAAAAGTTGCATTACTTAATAACCACACGCAAAAAACATTTGAAATCCTCTTTTCTTTGTGATGCATGGCTGGCCGTGTGTTCCGAGTGAATAGAATTGACGCATGCGCGTTCACTTAAGTCGTAGCAGACGGAGGGAAATTTAAAACTTCTAAAAAGTTGTTTATTCTGGCAAGTTTTTTCACACTTTTGGCGGCAATTTTTAGCGTGTGTAAATGATCTGAAATAAACTTTTTCTGCATAGAAAAAATCACCGATATGTAATATGATATATTATGACAATATTACGATTTCAAAATGCAGTTTCAGGTATTTTTATTGGGTCTTTTTAAAGCGCCTTTTTATGTAAACACAGCTATTCAACACAGCTGCCTAACACCTAATATCTCTATGTTTATTCATATTTCTCATAAATATATCTATTGATTTGAACTTTGGTCTTATAATATTGCTAAGCATGATCTCTGATACATTTTCTGCCTGACACAAGAGGTCCAATGTTAACTTTCCAAGTACATTAAGTCGGTTTCCATGCGTTTCACACTCTAGTTTATTTTGTAAAACACTTCACAAAAAATCATGAAGCCAAAATTAATTTTCATTCTTTTATTAATTCATTATGTTGAGTAACTACCACTTAATTTTTCATTTAGTTTTTATTAATACTAAAGTTATGGGCAGGAGTTGAAATAAAAACATCTGCTTTTCAGGCCTGCACAAACAGTAGCTTTCAAATAAAGCAGCCTGCGCTCTATCGAATGAAAGCTTGAAATGATTAGAAAATAACAAGCCTAAAACCCTTTAACTATCATGTTGCCATCATTGTTGTTTGATTAATTAGGACTTCGGTTTACCCATGTCTAAAATGCTGCGTGTTTATGTCATAATGCCGAATAGTACACCGCTGACAGGTGATGGCAAAGAAAACGCGTGTTCAACTGCAAAGAAAGTCGGCTAAAACTTTCCCTAAACAAAGAAAATCGGCATGATATTAGATAATGTCTAGTTACCTCATAAAACTGCATGTAATTTTAAGGAAATTTGACAATACAGCATTTCATCTAACCTTTTTCGCTTTCACATTGATATCAGAAAAGTATGACGCAATTAAGATTGAAGTCGCGCGCGCTCGTCTTTGCGCATGATCTATGCCGACGTTCAAACGTAGGGTCCTATACCAAAAATTGCAGAAAATGCAAAAGATAATAATTGATAATAAGAAATTGTAGAACTTATCACAGTTTTTCTTCAAAATGTTCTTTGTTATCCACTTCAAAATCAGAAATTTTAGCAGATGGAAGGAGTAGGGTTATGTCAAAAGATGTCTGCTGCTAACTACGATATCAGCTTCTAACAGGGTTTTCATTTTTCGCAGCTGGTGTTGGGGTTCATGGAGGCTATCATGAAAATCATAAAGTCGCATGCTATTGAAAAAAATCTGACCAAAAACTGTATTTTGCATCTGCAAGAACTTCTACAACTTTGATAAACTTCCCATTCATTCTCACACCTTCCTCAAATTTTGATTGTCATTAAAGAAATCGTTATCAGAACTGTTGAGTCCTTAAGACAAGCAGACGATGGTTATATAAACAACACTTATTTCCACCTGTCGCGTGAGTGACCGAGAAATTATATTTACTAAACAAAAATATACCATCACAAACGAATCAAGTTCGTACCCCCAGAGCACCATTCCCTGTGTTAAGTACCCAGTAACCTTGAAGTTCAAACAAAGATCAAACTATTGTAAAACTTTTGTTTATAGGAATTTCTCAAAAGTATTTTCGGATTTTTTTCAAATCCAAGCTTATCAGCAGTTCATTTTTTATCATAAATATCAACAAATAGGGTACGAAATGAGACAAAATATGTTTGTTTTCAGTACATATTTACCAATTCAAATTCCAAATATTTTGGTGGAAAAATAAAATAAATACACATTTTTACAAGTAGATCAGTAAACAAACAAGTAACTCCATTTCTGTAACTGATTACATAAGTTTTAAACGCGAGTAGTTTTGGCGCGTAAATTAAATCATTAAGTAAGATTATTATTGTCAGATCTATGGCACTTTATCAGGCTATATACAGTGTATACAACCAAGGGCGTTTATGTAAACCAGTCAATTAAATTTTCCATAAATTCAATATTCTGCTCAAAAAGATGCCAGACCTTAAGTTTGGATATTCACATAATAGCAATTCTGCTGTTGCAACAGCATACAATATTAAAACAATCCATATTTAGTCTGCCAGAGGATTGGGTTGGACCCTGCAGCAATTTGTGGCCTTCACTTCAACAACACCACAGCGTATAATAACAGTAAAGATGAATTTGTTGGATATCAGTAGCTAGACAATTGGTTGCTTACCCTTTAGGAATGAGTGAGTGAGTGAGTGAGTAATGGTGTTTAACGTCCAAGTCAAGAATATTTCACTTATATCGAGACGTCGCAAGCTATAGGCAATGGTGCAGAAATTTTGCCTGTGCGTTGCGCTGATGGCATTATAGAAGCACCCGCCTCTCTTTCCTTATAGATTGTCACGTGTGTCAGCTTTCAAAGTGTTTACTTTACTTTTTGGATTGTAGTTTGAACATGAACTGATATGTATGTGTTTGGTTATTAAGGCTGGACCTCACCGCTTAAAACGTTTTGTAACATTAGCATATATCGAACAAAATGCAGGGGAAACTATTTTGGTGCTAGCAAAATTCGCTGCTAAATGATCTCCTGCTCGCTCACCACCTACTGTAGACATTTACAATATAACCATGCAGCTCATTCCACAAAGAAACGTCAACCCCTTATTTCAAAAAAGAAACATCACCCCTAATACAACATTGATTCCAAAAATGCTTTATTCATTGCACCTGAGAGTTTGAATAACTAACTAAGCCTAACTAAGTGCAACTGAACACAAACATACCAATACATGTCCAAAGCACAATCCCAAAAGCAAAGTAAAAAGTTTTAAAACGGGCAAAATAGGTTGAACATGTGAAATTCCTCCAGGTAAGTGTGGCCTGTTGCTCTTGGAGGCTAAGCATCTGTTTAACAAGCAAAACCCACCAATGTTTAACAAGACGTGTTGTGTATATTATCAAAAACATGTAATTTTAACATTTTAATTTTTTTTACATACAAAGACCGCTGCGGTACTTCATTTCGTAGCTATAGAGTGCTCGCTCCGTAAGTGGGAGTTCGTAGGTTCGAACACGGACAGAATCTGACCCAAGACTTGAATGTGGGTAGTGGCTATCCTTTCGCCAAGCACTCGGCATTACGAATTGAAAGCCATGGTTCTTCCGGATTGGAATTCAAAAGAATGAGGTCCATTATCACGGTAGGCGTTTTTTATCATAAATATCAGTCAACAAACGAGGTAATAAGACAAAGTGTGTTTGTTTTTAATACGTACTTACTAATTCAAATTCTTGACAGTGATACGATAAAGAACTCTGCTGTATAATGCCTTCAGCGCAACGTACAGGCCAAGTTTCTGCACCTACGCCTATAGTTGGCGGCGTCTCAAAATACATCCAGTAAGTGTATTAGACTATCAACAGTTATCTGTGCGTTTGTTGTGACGAACATATTGGTGAAAACTGGCGAAACTATAATATAATGAGGTCAGACCCTGAAGATTAAGCATAGAAGTTCCATAGTTCCATATTCATTTCATTAATTCTTAATTTTGATTTTGCAGGTGACAGCAGGCACTTTTCCTTCCTGGAGCACACTTCCCTGGAAGAAATTTAACTTAATTTACAAGTTTTAAAAGTTTTTATTTTGTAAGTTTGGTTGTGATTTGATCATGGACCGGTATGTTTTTTGTTTGTCATCTTACAACCAGTAGATACATTACGAACATTGAACGCAGAGTTAATTAAATTTACCATACAGTTGTGCGACAGGGGTTCAGTGACCAAGTGCTCCAAAGCGTAGTATTTCTTAGCGTCCGATATTAAAACGGGACACACCATTATGCAAGAATGATTGCAAGTTTTCTTGCCAAAGGTTGTTTTCCGGGTGGTCCGGTTTCCTTCAAAACGTTTTAAGTATATAATTATGATTCACAAAATATTGCCTGCAAAACGACAAACAACCATCAAACTGTCTATTGTCCGAGTGCAGTGCTAATACATCATAATATAAAATGCCTCTCCAGTCTAAACGTAACGCTAGCGTTGTATTGCTTTTCAAAATAAGTTTCTACTTTTTGTTTTAAAATGTGTTAGTCAAACACAAAAATACCATTACGGGGACTTTGTACAACGAAGTAGGCTGCTTGCAAATAAATTGTTGAACCAGGGATATTGCAAGCCTAGGCTTATCAAAGCCCTAAAAAAGTTGGCCGTCATCACAGTATTGTTTATAAGTTTAATGTCTCTGTGTTCAGGATTGCCCTGGATATATTTGACGTCTCATAGTTCCATGTTCCTTTCACACAATTTTGATTACACACGTGGCGGGTGTAGCTAGCTAAACAGGAGGTGCTTACCTTTCCGGAGCACCCGGTCTCACTTCCCTGGTGGAAGTTGACGTGTCTAACCTAACTTGTCAGTTCCGAAGTTTTTACTTTGCTTCTCGATTGTGATTCGGACATGGATTAGTTTGTTTGTTTTTGATTCCATGTTCAAATCACAATTCCAAATGTTATTACTGAAATGAGATGCCATTTTAAGTGTCCCTTTAATGAACCCCAACTGGAAAACCCATGTTTATGACCAAAATCTAAATAGCCAATAGAACATATACGCCACCCAAATATTGTTCCTATGTACTTTCTGTGGGGAACATAATAATAACTGCCTATACAGCTTTGAATGATAGCAAGTGGTTATTTATAGTTAAACGGGTGTAATTAACTATGTGTTATGGTTCGCGTGTATCGATGCGGGTATTTTTTTTAAATATAAATTTGTTAACATTTTAATAAATCATATTACAATTTGTGCCAGTATTTTTATATTTGACTTTTTCACAATTTATAATGATCTTATAGGCTAGTACATTTCATTGCTCCTTTATAAATTTTCTTCTATAAACAATACCAAAAGCAATTATGCGTTATTTTGTCGATGATCACGTGTTTATATTAAAAGAAAAAAATACTGTAAGGAAAGGAACGGCAATTGGCAAAGGTTGATTCTAAATTGCGCCAAAATGTAAACTTGCACCGCTAAACCCATTTGTAGGTTGGTTGTTTTTAAACTGTTTCACGTTCTATCAGCAATTTACCAGCTAGTTGCGACTAGTGAATTTGTTCTTTTTATCCCAAAGATATACCCTAAACATAAGTTACGTGATGCTTGAGTTATAATTAGTGCAAGTATTTATACCTCTGTAAACTAGTTTGAGGTGGTACATAGGAATAATCATGTTTGTCCGTCTGCCTGTCCGTGTTAATTCGTGTGCGGGTCATATCTCATAGCTGCATCGGACAACTGTCATAAAACTTCACATGAATAATCTTTATGGCCGAACGTGTGTCATGACCTTGAACCAAGGTCATATAGTAGGGAAGGTCAAGCTCACGGGAAAGTATGTTTAAAAATCGTTTCCAGGCCATATCTCATAGCTGCTTTAGACGACTGTCATGAAACTCCACATGAATAATCTTCATGGTCCAAAAGCGTGTCATGACCTTGAACCAAAGTCAAATCAGAAAGGTAAAGGTCGCGGGAAAGGTTTCCGGGCCATACCTCATTGCTGCTTTGGACGACTGTTTAAACTTCACAAGGTCATATAACATTTAACTCTTGTAGATGTCGGGGCGAGGGTATTTAACTCTTTTAAGAGACAGTTCGGGTTATAATCTGTTTGAAACTAGTTCTGACATTAATTAAAGTGATAGTTCACTCACCGCAATGTCGCATATAATCATTACTGATCACTTGGTATATCGTTACCGATTTTCATTTTCTCACAAGTTTTTTTTTATCATATTGTGTGAGTCAGATTGTCTGGTCCATACAATCATAGTTGCGTAAACAAACACAATGTGTAATTTGGGGTTTAGCTACATTGCTGTATGGGAACAAATTGAAGATATAGTTACTGCATTGCTGCTTTGGAACAGATAGAAAATATGACTAAAAGACAGCCTAAATGTTCCTTTACTTAGTTATAAAGTCATCTTTGATTTGCCTATATGATCTGCAAGACAATATTAACAAAGTTTACAAGAGCTCAATGGCACTGGAAATGAAACATTCTTTGAACCACCTTGACACATTGTTACGCAGTGTCTTCCTGGCACAAAGTGTCTTCCGGCATAAGTTACTAAAGTCATCTATCACTGCAATTTACGCGTTATTGAAAAAGCCACGTCTAAAATCTTTATTGAACACCACCTGCTAGACAGGTTAGACAGAGGAATAATTGCACAATCAGGGTTGTTTGGGAGCTACAACTGGCTGTGTTACAACTTCTATTGAAGTCCAGCGCCTAATGAAGCCCAGCGCCTAATGAAGCCAAGCGCCTAATGAAGTCTAAAGATTGAGGCTCCAGACAAGATGTCTTCTTGGTATAACAAAATAAAATTATTCTCAAAATTGAACAAATGTATTTGACGTTTCATCTGGAGCTCAGACTTTGGACTTCACTAGGCGTCCAAAATTGTCAACGCTAAATGAAATCTGTACTTCTTTAGACGTTGAACTTCTTTTGGAGTTGCTACATGGCTGTAAACTGTATATACAAGTTGTAGTTACTTTGCTGTATTGGAACAACTGGAAGCTTAAAGTTATGAACAGCTGGCGTGTTGTGGTTAGTATCAAGTACATTTTATAGCAAAAATATTCATTTGACATAATTGTTATGGATTCGTAATGATGAGTTAGAAAAAGGAAATGTAAAACATAAATAGTGAACTTGGCAACAACCGACGTATCCAAGGTAACAGCTACTGCAACCAAGGCAACAACTATCGCAACCAAGGCAACAGCTCACGCAACCAAGGCAACAGCTAATCCAACCAAAGCAACATCTAACGCAACGAAGGCAACAGATTACGTAACCAAGACAACGGGTAACGCAACCAAGGCAACAGCAAACTCAAAAAAGGCAACAGCTAACATAACCAAAGCAATAGCTTACGTAACCAAGGCAACAGCTAACGCAACCAAGACAACAACTAACGCAACCAAGAATTCGAAACCAAATTCAAATTAATGAATTAGAAGAAGAAATTTGCAATGGAAAGGATATAATACAGTCAAATCTGCCTTAAAGGCTACCTCTATAACAGGACCATCCTGTGCTTTTAAAGGCCAGTAAAATTTTATCCAAATCTCTTTATTCATATAATTTAAATATTTATATAATGGTCACCTGCCCATAATGGCCACTTTTATTGATTTCCTTTGGTGGTCTTTACAGACAAGTTTGGTAACAGCAGATGCAACCAAGTATACCACAAAATACAAGTTACTGTCTTTGACCAGCAGGTGCATATGGGAACGGCACACATTATAAGGAAATTGAAATGTTTAAGGACTTGCGTTTTTGAAAGTCTGATGGTCGTGTGGTTGCATTGATTCCATGAGATTGGCATTGGGTATTGGCATATTCATGCCATTGCTGGCGACTGTGCAGAAGCAACTGAGAATCGTGAGAATCAGTGAGTGTATTTAGGCCGAATACAGTCTCAAAAGATTACAGGTCAGTCAATTGACAGGCAAAACCACGTGTCACTTAGAACAACTAGAACTAAGTGACAGTATTTTCTTCCATCGCGCCACGTTCTAAATGTTTTAGTCACGCAGGTAAAACGAGTTTATTTTCAAGCTCGCGTTTCGCAATCACTTTGGTAGATCGACTTAACTGACACCGGTGTTCCATTTTTAATGCAAGGTCGAGAGTTGCGTGTCTGTCTGTCTATTTATTGATGATAAATGGTTTCATCAGCCAACACTGTACTTTACTCTACTGCAACAGAAATGGGTTCAGAAAAAAAATCAGTAAAAAAGATACAGTCAAGCCTGCCGTAAAGGCCACCTCTAAATAACATAGGCGTAAGAGGATTTTTAATATTGGGGGGCCAAACCGAAGCTATGTCTATGTCGTGCCGCAGGCATGACCTCGTGCCTAAGGTGTGAGGCGGGGAGAGTATGAGAGGGGTGTTAAATCCGTCGCATAGGTGGGGGTCCGGGAAAATTTTCCAAACTAAGTCCTGTCTAGACACATTTTTAATGTATTTTGCAGCGTTTTGATAGGTTAAAATACTGCGATATCAAGGCAAGATTATATAAAATAACCGTATGACACAAGTTCCATAGTCAACCCTCTCATTGGAGATGGATATGGGTGTACCCCGGAATTTTCGGAATGGGGCGAACAATGTGAGATCCGAAGGCTCGAACCTTCTAGGGGGGTCTGGGGGCATGCTCCGCCGGAAAATTTTGCAAAAAATGGCGCAAAAATCATGCATTCTGGTGCAATATTAGCGACATAAAGGGGGGGGCGTATCCCCCCCTACGCCTCCCGCTGAATCCGCCACTGAGAGAGAGAGAGCTATTGACTGATGTGACCCCCATATGGTAATATAACAACCCATTTCTGTATTTCTTAACCCTCGTCTCTGGAAGCTCGCGCCTTTGGCGCTCGCACCTAGCATTAATATAATTCTCAACCCCCCTTTAAAAAAATCCTGGATCCGCCCCTGCCATTGGAGATGCTGTGAGCCGTTTCTAAGGGTGAATTTAAAGACGCTCTGTTACAAGTATAATGATGAAATTGATAATTGACTGGTTACCAGATGGACATTTCCTGTTAAAGCTCTTGGGTTTTTTCTTTCTTTTTTTAGCACTTGCACTATAAACATAAACTATGATACAAAATTTCACAAAAAAAATTGCGGGGGCCTGCCCCCCCCCCCCCCCGGCCCCCTCTGCTCCTACGCCTATGAATAAGTGTGACCTGCTTTTAAGAACCAGTAAAATGCTATCCCGACTTTTACTGCTTGGGTGGCCTTTATAGACGAGCTTGGCTGTAACAGGAAATTATTTTGTAGGAAACTCGTTTATTGCAAGTAAATCTTCATCCCAGTCTCAACAACTATATTATCCTAGATTTGTCTATTTTTTCAAAATGTTTTGTTAACGTGTGACGGGTCAAAAGAATAATATAAATTATCACACCTCACAGAAATTATTGGTCAGTTTCTAGTCACATGGTATAAAACAATTTACAATGTTTGAACAGCAGTCAACATTGTCACGGTACATTGCAACGTAAACTAATGGAAACTTCCGAGTAATCCGCAATCCTACTTCCAGTATCCTTTCATTCTGATTAGGAGCACCCAAAATCCTGTCCCGAATTTTTTTCGTCACAATATTCGTTGTCAGAATAGAAGATAAAAGAAAACACCCTTTTGTTCGATATAATAATGTCGGCTCGGGAGATAATATTCCCTCGGGGAAACAATTCTCCATACTGCCCTCAACCAAGGGTGATATTTATATAATGAAAAACCAAATGCAAATATAACTCACCTTATCTGATATAATCGTATCGGTCATTGTGAATTCGTTAATGATTCCTTGCAAGAAATGACTAAACGCCGACTTGTTTTCGCATGTTTAACAATACTGTTTTCACTGGGACGCAAAACACGTTAACTACACTACAGTCCATATACGGGAGAATGTCAATGAAAAAGGAACCCCAAAAAACTAGCACATCCACACTACTAAGACAAGGTGAAATGCACAACCTAGCAACCTAGCAAGAAGAAGTCAGTTTACATACCCCGCTTCCCTGATTCATGTGCTTAACTTACAGCTTTTACTTTGCTTTGGGATTGTAGCTTAAACATGCAATGGTATAATTGTTTCTGATTGGTTATAAAGGACCAAGTAAAAGTACAACCATGCAGACACGGAATATACAATAGCATTGGTTAAATAGGACTAAGTGAGATGTACAATCTGACAAGTAGTAGTACGCTAACACTGGTTATATAGCACCAAATGAAATGTACAATCTGACAAGAGGTTGTACGCTAACACTGGTTATATAGCACCAAATGAAATGTACAATCTGACAAGAGGTTGTACGCTAACACTGGTTATATAGCACCAAATGAAATGTACAATCTGACAAGAGGTTGTACGCTAACACTGGTTATATAGCACCAAATGAAATGTACAATCTGAAAGAGGTTGTACGCTAACACTGGTTATATAGCACCAAATGAAATGTACAATCTGACAAGAGGTTGTACGCTAACACTGGTTATATAGCACCAAATGATGAAAAATACAACCTGACAAGAAGTAGTACGCTAACACTGGACGTAAAGTAAAATGTTCATCCCGACAAAACGTAGTACGTTAACATGGGTTATATGGAAACGCATGCACATAAAAAATACAACCAGACCAGAAGTAGTACGCTATTACTGGACGTAAAGTAAAATGTTCATCCCGACAAGATGTAGTACGCTAACACGAGTTATATGGAAACGCATGCACATGAAAAATACAACCTGACAAGAAGTAGTACGCTATTACTGGACGTAAAGTAAAATGTTCATCCCGACAAGAAGTAGTACGCTAACACGAGTTATATGGAAACGCGTGAAAATACAACCTGACAAGAAGTAGTGCGCTATTACTGGACGTAAAGTAAAATGTTCATCCCGACAAGAAGTAGTACGCTAACACGAGTTATATGGAAACGCGTGAAAAATACAACCAGACAAGAAGTAGTGCGCTATCGTTGTACGTAAAGTAAAATGTTCATCCCGACAAGAAGTGGTACGCTAACACGAGTTATATGGAAACGCATGCACATAAAAAATACAACCAGACCAGAAGTAGTACGCTATTACTGGACGTAAAGTAAAATGTTCATCCCGACAAGATGTAGTACGCTAACACGAGTTATATGGAAACGCATGCACATAAAAAATACAACCTGACAAGAAGTAGTGCGCTATTACTGGACGTAAAGTAAAATGTCCATCCCGACAAGAAGTAGTACGCTAACATGAGTTATATGGAAACGCATGCACATGAAAAATACAACCTTACAAGAAGAAGTATGCTATTACTGGACGTAAAGTAAAATGTTCATCCCGACAAGAAGTAGTACGCTAACACGAGTTATATGGAAACGCGTGAAAAATACAACCAGACAAGAAGTAGTGCGCTATCGTTGTACGTAAAGTAAAATGTTCATCCCGACAAGAAGTAGTACGCTAACACGAATTATATTGAAACGCGTGAAAAATACAACCAGACGAGAAGTAGTGCGCTAACACTGAACGTAAAGTAAAATGTTTATCCCGACAAGAAGAAGTACGCTAACACGAGTTATACGGAAACGCATGAAAAATAAAACCAGACGAGAAGTAGTGCGCTATCGCTGTACGTAAAGTGAAATGTACCGTGAAGTTGAACCAACAAGAAATATGCGATATCATTAGTTGAATAGGACAGATTGAAATGTACAACCTGACAAGAAGTAGTACGCTAACACTGGTTGTATAGCACCAAGTGAAAAATACAACCTGACAAGAAGTAATACGCTAACACTGGACGTAAAGTAAAATGTTCATCCCGACATGAAGTAGTACGCTAACACGAGCTATATTGAAACGCGTGAAAAATACAACCAGACATGAAGTAGTACGCTAACACTGGTTGTATTGGACTAGGTGAAATGTACAACTGGTGGTAAACGACGTATGCATGTGGTTATCAATCTTATGAATTGAAAATACTGAAATGACACTAAGATAAGCTATAACACAAGACAAAAAAGATAGATTGATTTGCCGGGAAAGAAGTTTTTACGATTCCATAAGGTACAGTAATACCGAGCTAATGACAAGGAGTCGAAGCTCGAATGCCTTGTTGCCGTAAAGCTGGCGAGATAGTCAAACCTGTCTTTAAAGGCCACCCAAGGAAAACCGTAAAATTGGCCTTTATGGGCAGGTGGCCTTTATATACAGGTTCAAATAATATGGATAAAAAACTATTGAGATACAATTCTAATGGCCTTTATAAGCAGGTTGGACTGTATAGCCATCGTAGGGTACCTATTCGGTTAGCTTTGTGTTAAACTTTCGACAGGTCTGTACTGTATATATGATGGAACTCCCAAACAAAGTGAATATGATTCGTTCAATTCGCATTGAAAACCGCAAGTCAGTGTGACTTTGTGGCTGTTTTTTTATATTTTATTTTGACCCACGTTACAATTAGAAAAAGTCACAAAAAACTGACTTTCGTAAAGAAGTGTCAACACGCATCATATTTCATTAGTATGAATTATTTCACTGAGTTATACAGATGTAATAATTGAATATTCAATTCACTACGGGAAACCATCTCATTAATTCTGTAAAAATACATTTTTTTCATAAAAAATGACCTCTGAATTTGACTAATTTTTAAGGTCATATAAACAGAGCATTGTGTCAAATTGGTATGCTTTTAAAGAAAGTTATACCGCCCGTGGTTTGACCTCAAGACCTCTATTTATGTCAAATAACCCGATATTGTCACATTTGAATTAACCCTTAGGTATATTTTTGATTCGTAAAAATCGCATGTGGATCAACTTGTGCTGGTTAGAATAAATTTACATATAAAATGTATAGGTTTTCAATACAATATACAATTTGTATAACTGTGGGTGGGTTTGTATAAGAACCTAACTTCTAATTTTCTGTGCTCCGTGTTTTGTAGTGACGAGCATTTCACTTTAACCTTTAAAAATGAAAAAAGGAGAAACTTAATTTTAAGAATTTAAAAAACACATAACCGATACTTCCACACACAAATGTACTCATCAAAGTTAGGACCATTTTTACTTTTGACAATCTAAATGGCTCAGTTCTGTTGAGAAATGAAAGGTCGACGATTTAAATGACACACTATACTCAGCATTTAAAATTTTAAGTGTATTTAAAAACCATGTTTATACCCCCCGCAAACGAAGTTTATGTGGTTTTATATGGATCTCCCTGTTCACATGCATATCCGTCTTACCGCCTGTCTCAATATCGTTTCCGCTTTGTATCTTACATGTTTATGGATATATTTCTATCAAACTTTGAACAAATGGAAACTAACACAAGGCAATATGCCGCACACCATATTTAGGTGCATATAGGTCATAGTTAAATGCCATGATGTCAAAAACCTTAGAAATAACAAATCGGCAATATTGGACACGATGGTTAATGTCTCTCATGATACTGCTGTAGTTTTATTTAGAGAGTCTTGATAACTCCAGTCGCTGGAGCATAAGACATATCTCTCCCCTGCATTGTCTTCTTCGCTCTGTCGGACACCCGGGCCGTGAATAGAATAGGACTCGGGTATATTACATGCTTGTAAAAAGCGACTAAAATGGCGGTCCTTCGGATGAGACCATAAACCGATGTTCCGTGCAACAGTATAGGTGTGGCACACAAAAGATTGTTCATTGCACATTGCCCATGGAGCACTTCAAAGGTATAAATTTCTGCCATTTCACCTACAGACGGTGACGTCTCGATGTAAGTGGAATAATTTGACAAGCATGTAAAACTTCAATCAATAAACAGATTTTTTTTACATGTAGGAAGGAGAATCAGCCGTGTTTATGGAACGCTAGAACAGTTTAGATGACAAGGTCACTATAACAATAACTGTGAATCATCGGATACCATGTTGTCAATGCATCCAGTGGCCGTTCTAATTGGGTAGTTGTATTATCAGTTACATTGTCTCAGTAATCGTTTGGTGTTTTAATTAATTACTTACATGTATGTGTATTGTGTCATGTTCTTTGTGGACTACTGCTGCAGCTCAGTTGGTAGAGTGCACGCTCCGTAAGTGGGAGGTCGTGGGATCGAAACCCGACCGGGTCTTACCCAAAACTATGAAAGTGGGTAGTGACTCTTCTTTTGACAAGCACTCGGCATTGATAAATATTACGCCGAAATGAAAGTCATGGTTTTTTGGATGGGAACTTAAAATAAACGGTGTCCCGTGTCACGGTAGGCCTGGCACGCTAAAGAACCTTGATGTACAATGCTATAAGCGTAACGCACAGACAAAACTCCACCTTCGCCTATACATGGCGACGTCTCAATGTAAGTGAAATAATCTTAACTGGGACGTTAAACACTATTACTCAACTCGTGTTCTTAGTTGCATTGGTTATTGACAAGAACATGTTTATTGGTTACACTTTTGTAATCAGTCCATGACATTAAAATACATATTCTATTAAGTGACAATGACCCGCAAATGCGGTCAAAATTAGCCTACACAACATGCTTTTCCCTTGAAATAGCCGGTCCAAGGATAATATGTATGGCGTTTCGTGGTCACAGTACAAAATGGAAATCAAGTTGTCACGTTATTTTCTATTGCACTATGCTTTGGAAAATTTCATTTTTACATTACATGGGAATTTTATTACGTAACGCCAAAACCCGGCATAACAGACCTCAATATGTGTTATTATCATAATTGTACATGTACTTTGTAGTAAATACGTAGTTTCTGCACGCTAAAATATGATATGGATTTCACCATCTTTTATTCTGTTTATCATAAACTTAAATTTTTTACCATTTAAAAACAAATACATGCATTAAATACGGCTAAAGCCTTCGGTCTGATATGGGGGGGTCTCGGTAAGATATGGCATATGATATGGATTTCACCATGTATTATTCTATATTATATTGTATTTTAGTATTTGATGTGGCATGATCTTGATTTCTTTTTTTGGTATTTCTTTTTATACTTATGTTCCCTTGGCTCAAATGTTAAAAATGTTAAACGTGTACATAAATGTACATGGGATAACATGAAAGTAAAATCACGATGATTTGCCACTATTTGTGCAGTCAGATTTTGGCAATATAAACGAATAAACCCTGAGAGGCATGAATATAATGAAATAAAACATGGAAAAATTAAATTTTGTACTTCAGAATTCTTTGGCAATAATTAAGATGCCAAAAAATAATAGATGGGCATTATAAGGATATTTCACTGTACACGTATATGTAAATAAAAAGTATTGTTTACTAAACAGATTTGCAATTTAAACATTTATCCGTGTTTATCTAGATTTTTTTTCTCCAAATCTTAGGGCCGAATGATTAATCACTTAATTTGTAGACAAGATATAAAAAATCAGAAGCCATAAAAATCAAAATTAATATGATCTATGTTCAATTAAATCAGGAAGATGTGGACAGTGTAAAGAATGACCACGTTAAATGGAATACAATAAGAAGGATGGACTGTCCGTCAAGTGTCAGTAACCAAGAACTAATTAAAATGTCCAGAAAATTGTTCCTTTTTCTGGAAAGAATAAGAAATTAATTCAAGATTCCGGCCCATTTTAATTGTCTTTGTTAACCCATCCACATTTACAAAACAAAATAAAATATTAAATTAGCAAGCCAGTGGTCATTTTGCAAATACAAAAAAGAAATGCAGTGGATAAACTGGACGTTTTGTATCAGTAATATCATTTTTATTGACAGAATGAAAGAATAATAACATAGGTCAAGATGTGAGTGGACAACAGGACCGCTGGTCACTAAGGAGCAGACGACGATATAAGATATAAAACTACAAATATGACGGATTTGTCACCATATCGGATTTATCGCCGCCATTGCAGTGTCGTCTGCGCGCGTGCCCAGCGCGTGCCAGGAAGTAAAATGTCTCAAAAGAGTCACTTATCAGGTCAAAGTTTCAGGAAAACATTGATATCGGATGCATTTGGTGCATATTTTGTTAGACAAATTGAAAATTTATTTTCTTACTGTTATTAACTTTTTGACATTTTTCATAAGATGGCTTAATAATTACATGGTGACTAACTGATACTTAATAAGTGAAAAGGTCCATGGTCAAAAGGGTGGTTTTAGAAATGACCAGCCGCGATTATTAAATTAACACGTTTAGCTGACATCTTTAATACTTTTGTTGTGTTGACCCCCTCCCGGTATTATGAGACGATGACTGACATGGTCATCAAATAAAATTGTTCAAATGCCGAGTTTTTCAACATAATAAAATGAATTCAAAAAGGATCTTAAAATTTCAGGAATCTTCATACATCATAGTACGCAAGATAGAAATGTCGAAGGTTTATTTTGAAGGCCGAAAAACAAACCAAAAACAAAAATATTACAGCATATGTATAGTATTGGTATTTGACAACCAGTCAATATTCTTTCACTTATATCGAGTCGGTCACTCCTGGGGTAGTAGAAGAAACTCTGCTCACATTAATTCAGGATTATTGGAATCCAATGCAGGAGGCGAGAAGCGCTGGTTTATCAATAAGACCATTCTACCACCGAAGTACCTTCAAATACAATATGAGAGGAGAGATGCTAACTACAGTATAGCTGTAAGTTGGGATGGTTTTAATTTTGCAGAAAAAATTGTATTTTTCCTTTTTGAAAAGAAATATAGCTTCAGAATATTAATTAAAAAACCTTCAAGGTGTCTTTGATCAACTAAACTAGCGCCTGGGATTTAGCTCACGCGGCTTCAAAAATTGTCTCGTTCGATCTGACGCATAAAGGATATATTTTTCTCTCCAACACTGGAACGCAATATATGCACCGTTATAATTAATATTATAATACAATTAAGTCGTATGCATTGTTGTCTTAATAAGCTTGTCCATAATCAGAATCAAAACGATAAAATTTACGATATCGGGATAATTAACTTCATTTTCATTTACCAAATTATTTGCAATGAAAATTTGATATATGGCTGAACCGGACCATTACGTTTTTCACTTTTGACTTTTATTTAACATTTTTAATTTCTAAACTGATTTTATCGGTGTTATCTCATGCATATCGGGTGCAGTTAACCTGTGAAGCGTGAAACTGATAATGACTCGGTTGACATTTATTTTTAAATAATTCCTTAATTTATGAATAGAAAATTGGAAAAATTATTTAAAAATTTAAAATTAAATTGTCATGTGTGTTTGATATTGCTTTGCCTAATGGAGTATTACTTGTTTAACATGTTCTCTTCAAGACGTGAAAAGTCTTATAAATGTCAAAGCTCTCCAGATTTACGGTGGAAAAAATCTTGAGGTTGTTCTGTTCTGTATTTTAATTAAAATTTCCAAAATAAAATAATTGAATTTTTAATTGAAAATAAAAGGTAGAATAAATACAAATTTCCTCGGCTGAAAATTATAAAACCCTTTATTGCAAACAATTTTGTCAAAACCTTTCTTTTCTTAGAAACTATCAAAGGAAGGATTGGTTTTGGTAAATTATATACACGTACATTTATGTCTTCAGTAGTTGTTTTAAAAAAGCTTTATTTTATAAAAAAATAATAAAGAATTGGACATGATGAAATGATGAACTATGCGCTGAAAAATTATTAACAAAGCTAAGTGCTTTTTCTTGTCGCGAAACAATTTCCTTTTGAAATTTTGTTCTTGTTGATAAATTTGCAATAGAATAGACCATTCCAGTCTCGTTTAAAGTCTTTGGTTGAAAGTGCCCCCCCGGAAACGGACGATATCGTCGGTTACGTCACATAACCACCTTTTGTTTACGTCATTTTTCGTGGTATGTCCATTGTTCATGTGCCCGGAAATAGCGCGATCGTGACGAAATTTACATATCCCGTTGTTTCGCGGAAATTTGCCCCGGTGCTGTTTGTTGCACATAACCAACTTTTATGGCATCTATAAAACTTTATTGCCTTTTTCTGCCACAACTTCATACCTTGATGTGTTAATATTAAACATTTATAACTAATATTAGGTTCCTATCATTTACATTTCCAGATTAATAACTTGTAAATCATTTTTACGTTTTAATAGATTTCTAATTCACCTTTTTAAGTTACAGTTCTGATCAATTTTATTTCATATTCTTGATTTTTATTATGCGACAATCAATTGATATTATGAGCAGTAAAACTAAGTTTTTTGAAACCATGATAGGGCATTAACATTTTCTGATAGCAGCTATAAAGTTCAGAAGACTGCATTAATTTACAATAGGAAAAAATTATTTATTCTGAATAATAATAAAAAATTAGTAATACTTGTGAAATCGACCATTAATCGCTTTCTTTGTTTTTCCCAGATTTTTTAGTTAAACTAGCGATGATTATATTTTACAAATAAAACGTTTTATTTACCAAAAGGTATTGTTTTATTTGCAATTGAGATTTTGAAAGCATTTAAGCTCTTCTCCACGATTTTAAAGCAGTTTAATAAACGGACTCTACCTTTAACAAAATTTACCGAGTTCTTGAATTTGTCCCGTGAAAATTATCAATCGTTTTAATAAGCAGTACCCGATCTTATGCAAACATATTCACACATATATGAGAACCATTCATTACAACTACAAATATTTACATCCAATGGAATATCAATATTTTGGCGGTAAATACGTTGCACGTGCAGGCACTTAAAAATTATTTCTTAATGAAATAAAATATCAAGTTTATTACAGTGGAATTAGCTATTACTGATCAAATTTTATTTGGATTTTAATTCATTACCTAATCTATGGATAATTGACTTAATTGTCCCCGTACGTGCATGCATGTGCACTTAGTTTACATTTGTCAGTCATCTTAGTTACAGATAAAATTATATCTGTCATTTTGACGCATTTTTACTTTAATTATTACTTCAACTTATTTGATATATATTTATTTCAATTCATTTATTATTTATTTAAATTATTTTTTAATTCCAGCTTTATTTATTATTTATTTATTATTTATTTATTTATTTAGTTTAAACAATATTTATTCATCGTTAGATACAAATAATATAATTCATAACAAACTTTAAACTGGATTCAGGAACAAGCGTACTCGCGGCTTATTTCAACCCGTCTCCAGAACAACTGTACAACATAATGTAAAACAACCTTTATTGTCAACTGCCAACCCAAACTAATTCAATAAGACACTCCATGTTTTACGCGATTTTATTTATTTATTTCAG
This sequence comes from Anadara kagoshimensis, assembly GCA_021292105.1. NCBI lineage: Eukaryota > Metazoa > Mollusca > Bivalvia > Arcoida > Arcidae > Anadara > Anadara kagoshimensis. The sequence continues at coordinate 27,463,658 of CM037872.1, read as the reverse complement.
CTGGACTTTTTTCCAGTGCCTATATGAAATAGGAAACACATGAACTTCGATTCTCAAAATAAGTGTAAACACCATGTAATTTTCGCATTAGAACATTTTAATTAGATAAAAATAGAATAGAATTAATAAGGACTAAAAAATTACCTGCGTACCTACCTGAGCAAGCTTGATTGAATAGTATTTTGATTTTTCCAAAAGGCTTACTTCTTCTTTTTGTTAACTACAAGGTAGCAAGCAAGATTTTCGCCAAGCACTAGGCATCAAAAAATGAAAGTCATGGCTTCCTTCGGAAGGGACCTCAAAACCCGATGCCCCCGTGTCTCGGCAGGCGCGGTACGTTAACGAATCTTTCCTGCATATTGCCCTGAGCGCACCACAAAGGTAAAAATTTCTGCCACTTCACCTAAAACTGGTGACGTCTTGATATGAGTGAGAAATTCTTGACTAGAACGTAAAACCCCATTCAATCAATCAATCAATCTTTTAACTTGTCAGTAGTGATTAGAAAAAGCGCAATGACGTCATTAAACAAATGCTCATTGGGGTAACTGAAGATGACATTGCTCTCTGATGTCAAATGGTAAACACTTTCAATTGAGTTCTTTTCTCACGATAAGGCCAAACCATTTTTTACTTTGTTAAGCGTCCGCTGGCGGCTGGGGTTTTGGACTACAAATGTGAACAAACAAATATTTGATCAATTTTTTCTGTTTTTGTTTTATATTTTAGGGAAAAAAACCAATAATTTTAAGGTAAATTTTTTCACATTTTTAACTGAAAGTCTATATACGCATTCTCGTTGTCATAAAGTACATGTATTTCTGAAGCAATTTTACACCGGAAGTAATGTCCGTAGTGACGTTCAACGTTTATGCGCATTTGGATCCGCCATTTGCCTGGTTTAATCCCAATGCCGCCAACGTTTTAGGCTAATCACAGGGGCGCATAAATTTCCTCTTACGACCAGGTACAAGTAAGTAAAAGTTATCATTAAAGCGTAAATCACTGTCACAAAACGATGATTTGAACAGTAGGAAAGTATCCTTCAAATCAAACATGAACAATATAAAATTGCATAAATACCCAACAACTGGTAAAATCCCAAACGCAACATCGAAAATCCAATGTATAAAAAGCCACAAGCAACCATTGTTTTCCAGAACTGTCTTTTTCATTGTTTAATTGGGTAATTTGGAACTAAAACACAGGAGGGCTCTTCATTATCTAGAGATGTATTTCATTAGTAATAACACCAATACCGAAGGCATATTGAAGCTAATATAATGACCGTGGTTTCACCGTATGTGGATTATAAAAAAATAGCTTGGGGCAGGAGTAGCTTTCTTTTTTGTCGAACTACTCCGTAAGACTGGAATTTGTTGATAAACTTTGAAAAGAAAAATATTGATGTTGCTATTTTTGTATCTTAATTTCAACACGTTTCAAACCCTTTTTTGTTTCTTGTTTTGTTTCTTATTTAGGCAAAGAAAAAAAAACAACAAGGACAATCAAAGATATGTTGGACCAAGGCTTGCCATCATAAACATAAGGTAAAAGAACTTGGATGATCATGAGAATCAGTTATATTGGACTGAATATGTTATATAAATTCCTATATAACATATATATTTTTGTTTGCTTCCTTAAGTTAAAGAATAAAGAAATTCCAATGGCCAATTACCAATAGATGTACGTCAATATTTCAACCCAAAATTATCGCGGGGTTTTGACACACGAGTAATATACGAAATATCCACCAGTTACTAATCGAATTTTTTCACAGTCACTAAAATAAGAAACGTGAGGCTGTTGTAACTAATCCGGACTTGCTCATGTCAAGCAAAGCAATGGGACTTCTAGTTATTTGTTATAGAATTCACATAAATGTATGAAAGACTAAATTAAAAAAAAAGATAAATAAAATAAAAAACAAACATACTAATACATGTCCGAATCACAATCCAGAAGCAAAGTGAGGCTGGTTGCTCCGGAAAAGTAAGCATCTCCTGCTTAGTTTGAAAATAAACTAACAATACAAATAAAATCAAAATTAAAAGATTATGAGCTATAAGGTTTAAATTCTGATCTTTTAAACATTCTTAGAATCAACCACAAACATACCTATCCATTTTCAAATCACAATCCCGAAAACAAAGTAAAAAAACTGCCAAAGGAAAGTAAAACATATAAACTTCCACCAGGAAAGTAAGAAACATTTTAATATTTGGTTTTTTTTTAAATCATTAAATTATTCGCATGTGCTTCAGTTGTAGGATCTGAAAAAGGTTACCTGTAATCTCTCATTATATCTATCGAGCATGCTATTCATCTATTCAAATGAATAAAATTATACATTTAAAATTTAAAATAAATAAAAATAAACAAAATATAAACTACATGTACATGGACATCGTTGGACGGAATGTTTCTTCGATCGTTTTAAATAAATTCTATTTGTCATTATGTTTAAGTTATTTCTCAAAAGAAATCATATTCATCCAGAATCCTGGTAGTTTAATGCTTAAAAACTTGAGACTCGTTGTTCTATCGATTTACTATCGATTCGAATTATAATAAATTTCTTCATTACTTCTCAAAAAAAATGCAGTGATCATACTTCGGATTTTTTTTCAAACATGATTCTTCCAATTTAAACAGACACCAGTTTTTTATCGATTCAAGACTGTTCTATTTTTGTTATACAGATGTTGATGGGCGAGTATTTTCCCGCGATAATCTATAAAATGAACCGTTAAACGTTTCCAATGCATACACGGAGTCTTTGGAAGCAATTTCTTTAAATTATTGTTTAACGGTTGTTCAAAATTCGTATTAACTCGAGTAGTATTCAATTAATTTTTCAATCGATTTCAACGAGTTTGATAGAATTAGTAAACATTTAAATACTCTTCTGATTAATATGACGTTATTGACAATAGTCCATCCAGGAAACGAACCTATTTGATATTATTTAAAATTCATTTCCATGTTAAATATTTAACTCGGAAACACTTTATTATCTATTAAATTGTATATTTAAAATTCATTTCCACATTAAATATTTTTGTCGGAAATATTTTGTTTTAATCATTACAATCTTGTCATTAGACAAAAGATAACTCTATATAATCTGAATCTCATTATAACGTTTACTATATATTCCGTTACAGCACGGATATCATTTACAAGTTGAACTTCCGAGTCAAGTGTTGAAGGGTTGTTGGTCCAAACCCCAAAATTGCTTTTGAGATTTTCTGGCTTGATGAATTTCTTCTCCTTACTACTTTAATTTGACGGGTTGAGTACCGGTACCCATGGTAACTGCTGGGATCCTGTCTACTTTTAACGGCTTGATAACAAAGACCTATTGGGTTGTTGTTGTTGCTGCTGCTGCTGCTGTTATTGCTGTTGTTGTTTTCTGATATAATACGCATTGCACTTACGACGTATAACTTCTAAATGCTTTGATAATGCATAAAGATTTTCTTGTGATAATTCAAGTTCAAAGAAGTCAGTATAATGTACCACATACCGGGGGTAACAATGGTCAATGTTTCTTTTTTAATTTATCGACGTTTTTTTCAGTCGATTTAACCCTAAAATCAATGCATTCTTGAATTAATTGTTACAGGGGTACACAGTATTTTTTCATTCAATCGAATGTGCATATTACTATTGGTTAAGATTGACACCTGTCAATTAAACAATAAATCAACCGGTTTAAAATTATGTATCGATCTTTGGGTTTATTTTTAACATCTTTGAAAAAAAAATTTGTTTCATAATTTAGGTCCAAGCATTACCGATGAGGAATTGTATTCCGAAACGGCCGTCTAGTATTGTAACATTAAGACGGGTATAATATAAAAAATATATAGATAAGATAATAAATAGTTTATTATATATAATACATATCGTAATACATTCGAGTATACATATATATATATATATAAATACTCTAAAACATATTATGATATCTAGTCTTAAAGACTTATGAGACACTGTATGTACTTTTAAGAAGAACAATTACCTATAAAACATAGTTACATCCTGTAATAAAAACATAAAAAATCAATAAAAAACAGATTTACGCGTAAACATTTTTGATAAAATCAGACCTAAAATGACCTGCACTGCCTCATTCTGTAAAATATATTAATACTTATTTTCTATACAATATATATATATATATTAGGTCTGTCGACCTATAAGTTTAATATCCAGAAAACGATAATGAGTCGAAGCTAGATGACAGAGCCATGGGTACAGAGACTGAGAAGTTGTAGAGTTGAGTTGAGTAATGGTGTTTAACGTTCCAGTCAAGAATATTTCACTTATATCAAGACCGTCGCCAGCTATAGGCGAAGGTGCAGAAATTTTGCCTGTGCGTTGCGCTGATGGCATTATACAGCAGGGTTCTTCATCGTGCCAAACCCACCGTGACACGGGACCTCTTTTATTTTAGTTCCCATCCAAAAACCATGACTTTCATTTCGTAATGCCGAGTGCTTGGCGAAAGACCAGTCACTACCCACTTTCAAGTCTTGGGTCAGACCTGGTCGGAGCTCGAACCCACGACCTTCCACTTACAGAAGAAGTACTCCGTCAACTGAGCTACCGCAGTAATATTGAGAACCTGTAGAGATATGAATGGCTGATGTCTAAAAACAGTCAATCGGAAGCTAATTAAGAGCAACCGAAATGAGGTTCATAATCGGCACTAATCCGTCAGCTAAGTGTTAAACTTTCGAAAGATCAGTACTGTAAACGATTAATACATTGGCATAGATCTATTATAAAATTTTGAAAATTTTCTTCAGAAAATTAAAAAAAAAAAGATATGACGAAGAAAATTTAAAAAAAATTTATAATATCACGAAGAAAATTAAAAAAAATTATAATATAACACAGTGCTTTTCATGCGTTTTCTGTTTTACTTTGAAATGACATTTTAGAAACGCCTTCAATTCATTTGTTACATCAGTAATCAGTGGTTTGGTCAGAATTTCAATAATATTATTTAGATATTTCTTTTAAATATTTGGCGTCTGGACTTCAAACTTTCGTCTGTAAAAGGAATTTATGGCGGTAATTTGTCAATTTTAGTCATTATTTTATCGTAATACGTTTTATTGAAAAGATAGCATGACGACTAAACAAAATTTATTTTTCTAGTGCACAAGGGACATGCCGCTTATGACTTGGATACCAAGTTAATCTCGTGATACGAGTTTACTTTTTAATATCAGTTATTTACTTAAGACGTTAATTTTGAAAGATGAATCTATTGAACCGCAATTGTTAACGAGATGTGAGCGCGTGGATAATGATAAAAATAAACATGGCGTAGAGGGACTGTCTGCTCGCACGCGTGTACTTGTCCGACGTTTAAAAATGTGGCGATATTTGAAATGAAATGTAACATTTAAATTAGTTAAAAATGTTTTTTCTTTAAATGAGCACTTGACCTTCATTTTAAAAATCTAAAGGAGAAAAAGATATAAAATTTTGTTGGTGATATAATTAACATTTTCTATCTTGTCCTTGTTGGGTGCTGAAATTGGTAAATGGTTAGATATGTATGTAGAGTAAGTTTTGTTACTAAAATTCTAATTAAAAATGCTATGCAAATAGGAAGAAAATCTTGTATGGCAAAAAATATATGTTAAAGATATGACAGGCAGTTGTTGTGTATGGATCACTAATAAGATAGGTATTTGGAAATAGAGTGGAGAAATGGTGTTTTACGCTCAACTGAAAATCATTTACTAACAGTCAATCCTGTCTATATAGGCTACCCAGAGGAACCAGTAAAGGTGAACTTTATAGGCAGGTGGCCCTTTATATGCAGGTTCAAATAACATGAATGAAGAGCCATAGGGATAAAATTTGACTACCCTTTAAAAGCAGGTGGCCCTTATATAGAGGTTCAAAAAACAGGAATGAAGAGCAATTGGGATACAATTTTACTGTTTTTAATAGCAGGTGATCCTTATATAGAGATGACATTTAAGACAGGTTTTACTGTATATCCGATGGTCAATTCTGAAATGAGTGAATCAAGATACCCAGAGAAAATCACCTACATTCTCATACTCGCTAGGAATTGTCCAAGAGGGATTATAACAGGTAGTGAGAGTCACTGTGGTACGTAACCACGCAACTCTAGATAACAGCCACTTTGACATTTAAATGTGTGTGTGTCTATTGCTACATGAATAATAATCCATATACAGTCCAACCTGCCTTAAAGGCCACCTTTATTTAAGGACCACCTGCTTATAAAGGCCAGTAGAATTGTATCACTATTGTTCTTTATTCATATTATTTGAACCTGTATATAAAGGCAATCTGTCTATAAAGATCACTTTTACTGGTTCCCTTGTGTGGACTTTATAGACGGATTTGACTGTACCTCCTGATAATTTACAACAGTGCATGCCATTGAAAGACTATTCTTCGAGAACTTTTCTGTACGCAAGTTCGTTTTAGCAATTCTGTGGAAATATGCTCCAAAACTGAAAAGCAAACTGTGAATGCAATTTGACATGTAATGCCTTTGGTTAATATAGATTCAAAATGGTTATTGCAGACAAAATATTGTTAAATGTTTGAGTCATCTGGTTCCCATTTTACCCATGCTTTCTTGTAATTCGAAGCTTAATGGTTACAAATACTTATACAATGCATTCCTGTCGAAAGTTTAACACTAAGCCGAATCTGGAGTTCATTTGGTTCTCGTTAGCTTTATTTACACAGCTTAACAAATTTGCTATTTTATGTCTTAAATTAGCAGCTTTCGGTCAAAGGCTATCTACTGACCAAATCTTGGCCAATCGGCATTCGAGCTTTGACTCCTTTTTGTTAGCTCAATGCTTAAGTATAGATAGGATTGTACTGTACATGTATATCAAATTTATCAATGCATTATGTATTAGTAACTGTTAAAAAAGTTTTGAATTACCCAGCTCTAGGTCATCAAAATTTTCCAGCTGCGCTTTAACAAGAAGCCAGCTCTAGCTAGCATTCTGACGTTTTCTAGCTATCGATGTTGTTATTCCTGTTGAAACATGAACGGGATTGTGCATGTTCACCTAGCGTGTAAAATTCTTCAACACATTTAATAGGTTCTATATGACCGAATTAAATGTACCGTTACATTATCTCTGTATCAAGTAATTCCTACTACCCACGAATTCAATAGCATTAAATATCAGGGGCTCATTATTTTCCATCAATCCTGGGGTACTCGTCAATGCAATGGAGCGATAAAATGCAGCAGAAAATGAATGCGTAAACTACGATAGCACGGCAGTGATATGAAATATATTTTATATTACGTGCGTAAGTAGTTCAATCTAGTTTAGTAATAATGTTTAACATCCCAGTCAAGAATATTTCAATTATATCGAGATGTCGCCAGCTATAGGCGAAGGCGCAGAAATTCTGTTTGTATTTTGCGCTGATGACATTATACAACAGATTTCTTTATAGTCCCATGCCTACCTGTTTATTTTGAGTTCCCATCTGAAAGATTCGTGGCTTTCATTTCTTAATACCGAGTGTTGACGAAAGAACAGTCACTATCCACTTTCAAGTCTTGGGTCAGACCCGGTCGGTGTTCGAACCCACGACCTCCCACTTACGTAGCCAGCACTCTACTTACTGAGTAGTAACTAATACATGCGTAACTTATTAAACGCGTGCGTATTAACATATTGCGTACAAACATATTGCTTTTAAGGTACTTTAAACGAACAAACTTTATTACGAAGCTTTTGGCTGAGCCTTTACATGTACACGAAAAAGGTTATACATGTACGTACGCGCATGATAGATTAATATTATACATGCGCTCGTAATAGATTAATGCATGCGTATGTTATAGTTACTACGCACTTACTTAATAAGTTAATACGTGTTACTTAATAAAGGTAATTATATGATACATGCGTACGTAATATAATATAAAAAATATATTTTCATTAGCCTTGCGTATTTCCTATATCTTCCAGTTTACGACACTATAAATGCCAAACGACCGCATCACTGCGTTTGAGTATTTTTATCGGTGTCACATACCATTTTTTAAATATATTTTATAATTAATTTCAAAAAATGGTATATGACATCGGCAATAAACATCCCGGGGATCTTTAACCTGGCAAAAAATGGCTGCCCCCATATTCCCAAGTTGTTTACTTCTTGGGGTATCGAATGCCTATGTGTTTGATGATTGCTATCGCGCATTATTCAGTTTGTCGTGTAAAGGTTTGGCATTCATATTGACTATGAACGCCATTTCAAAACAGCTCAATTGTTAAATATGTACCAACGTAGTAAAACCCTTTCAAATACAACTATATACACGTTTGGCATGCATATTGACTATGAACGCCATTTCAAAACAGTTCAGTTGTTAAATAATTCATGTCACTTCTGTACCAACGTAGTAAAACTCTTTCAAATACAACTATACATGTATTATGTATAACAATATGTTTGACTTTATTTTTAACACAATTAATACACATGACTTCATTTGTAATATATATTGGATAATGTATTTAACAATATCTAAAAACTGCTAATTAATATAATCACAGGCATACATAAACATATATATCATAACAAGAATTGCACTTAATTAAAATTTAAGAAGACATTTCTTTTGAATAAACATTTTTCTAGTTTGGTTGTCATACAACGTCTATTAATTATATGCTACCCTTATATGTAGCTGGTTTTCAAGATACCAACAGATTTCAAGTCTTGTCGGGAAAAAATAACTCTATTTTGTCAAAAGTAAGAATCCGCAATAAAATTCCGAGAAAACGTAACCGTAAGTGAAGCCAAAAATCGAGTTGTTTGATGGCAGTTTCAATCACTCGGTTGTTCTTGTATATCCAGAAGTCGCAATTTTATGCTGCTCACATGACAAGACTTGAACACATAACATTTTAAAATAAAAATGAAAAATCCCTCTATTTCTCGCCTTAAATCCAGAATAGTTAGTTATAAGAGCCAATTATACTTCACTCTAATAAATACTTTTATCTAACATTAGACTAGTTTTTCTGTCCGATTTGACGAAATACAAGTTTTATCGAACACGCATGATACAGAAGTGTGGTGATACAACATTGGCGGTAAGGTTTACGTCGGATTTCTCTTTGTGACGGCATTTTGAAATCTCCGATTTGTCAAATGTAAAATGACGCCATTACTGCAGAACATATGTCATAACATAGTTCAGTGTTTTTCTGTGGTAAAATATTTTTTTCCATAAAGTGTTGTTTTTTTATTAGTTTGAATAACTTAGTTGGAAATGTTAGATAAAAATATCATATACACAGTGTGTATGTACAACCCTTCCTATCAGGTCTTGTCCTTTTTTGTAGTAGGCGTATCACTACGAGTCGCGCTCGCGCTCGACCTGATCCGGAGGGTTGTACATACACACTGTGTATATAATGTGTATTATCGTGTGCTGATTTTGAATTTTATTTTAAAAAAATGCATTCAAATGCATGTGCTGGTTTTGAATGCATTATTTTAATAAAACTTCAAAATCAGCACATGACAGTATTTTAGTCCACACCAGGCATTGTAAGGCAGCGACTGTATGTTACACGTGTATATCTTATACATGTAGATACTTGAATTCGCAGAGAGACTTATCATTTTCGTGTTTAACCATACAAAAATATATCAATGAATAAAGGAATGTTCATATAATTGGGACTAGACATCAGTAACAAATATCACTTTTATAAAAAAAATCACAATTCAATCGCAGTGTCAACACCATGATAAAATCCATCGTCTATTGTTTTACTAGATAATTTACAATCTCTTGGGTCTTCCGGCATCCATATTTTGGCTACCATTCTATTGTTTGGTCCTAATGATGGTCTTTTCTCGTCTCGCCATGATAAAGAGTGTCCGGTTAATGGCGGGTATCCATACCTTTCTATGTCATTTGCAAATATACCTATAATATAAACAAAGAAACATTTAATTGATTTTAAATTACAAAATTAATAAAAAAAAAAAGTACCAATAAAATAATTAAAAGGGTAAAAAGGGAAGTGAGGTTGGTCAAAGTGTCATTTAGTTTGCAACACTGTTTTAGATTTTTTTTACATTTTGCCCGTTTGAAAGTATTCTGAATGCACATCTACATAATTGGTAAAAATCATGTATGGAACACTATTGTGCAAGAAAATTAAGGTTGAAGATTTACACATTTTGTCGGAATCCTTGGCAACCTTTCTGGTAAAAGCTTACTAGTATATATTCAGTTACCATAGAAAATAAGTTTGCGTTTGTGTACTTTGTTTTCTTTCTTGATCCTTATGTTGCAATTGTATCGTGTTTCTGGTTGCGTTGGCTATTGCTTCGTAAATGCTATGTGTGATCATATACACAAGTTTCTCTGTCGTCTGCTGATAACACGTGCAAGAAGAAAAATCCAATTTAAATATCAATAAAGGAAATTTTGAAGAAGAAACGAGTTTGAATTGTTATAAGTAAAGTAATTAACAAATAATCAGAAGGATTTTGTCAACATTGAAATCGTCTGCTGCACCATTTATGTCGTCTGCTTTTGATAAATGGGTCCCTTAATTGGTGTTATGAATTGTCATATCAGTCGGCTAAACCGGGAAGATAGCTTTGATCACTATCTTATATTTATCAATAAATATTAAAGTGGGCGATTTAAGAATAATTTACTTTGAAATAATATCGGAATTATTTTAATTTGATCCCGATATTGTTTAATTTGAGGGACAATTAAGATGGGTACTCTTATGAAGGTACGCGTTATATGTTTGTTTATAATTCCTCTGAACTGCCGAAACTGTTTCTATGGAGATTTGATCCCGATATTGTTTAATTTGAGGGACAATTAAGATTGGTACTCTTATGAAGAAGGTACGCGTTATATGTTTGTCCTATGAACTGCCGAAACGGTTTCTACGGAGATTTGATCCCGATATTGTTTAATTTAAGGCACAATAAGTTGGGTACTCTTATGGAAGTATAGGTTATATGTTTGTTTATTCTGAGCTGTCGATGTTTCCATGGTGATATTAAATTTTAATTACCTCTTGTTTCATTTAAATAAATGCCTATTGAACTCATGAAATAAAAGATAATTTAAATTTGTTACTTTGAAATGTTAAAGATAAATCATATCCTATTGAATTCAAATTGATGACCACTAAAATGATAAAGATTATTTTGTTTCGTTTACGATTTTAAATTTAAATTCAAATTCAATTCTGATTCAAATAAAGGTTTATGAATCTCGAGAAATAAAACTAAATCTTGTTTCTATGACGATTTTCAATTCTTTGTGACGTATTCCAGTGATGTTGAATGAATATATATCATAAAATAAAAATGAATATTCAAATTCACAACAGTCAGTTTACAATCACTATTAAGTCAGTGAAGAAACTAGTTCCATGGTTTAGAATGGACAACACGGAACGAATTTCATTTGTACATGTCCGCTAATGGTTTTTTCAATTTTGATTCAAAACGCTAAGAAATGACAGAATCAATCCATGTTAACATTTAATTTCTAGATCGATCGATATCAATGAATTTTTTCGGGGGTGGTAAAAAAGAAAACACAATTATTCCAAGCTTATTCACCATAGGTATATTGTAGTTTTTAATAAATAAAAGTTGAAATAACCATAAAAATAAAATAAAATGAAATTAAATGAATGAATGAATGAAGAATCGGAACGAACGAATGAACAAACGAACGAGCGAAAGAATGAATGAATGAATGAATGAACGAAAGAATGAATGAATGAATGAACGAAAGAATGAATGAATGAATGAACGAACGAATGAATGAATGAATGGAACATTAAAAATTGTTTAAGTTACATAACAGTTTTTCAAACTAAAAGTCTTATCCAACTGTTAAACACTTGTATTGTTTATAAATACGTTACAATGCAATTTTGCTAACTAAATCTTGACTGGAAACAATTTATAAGACCACCTCTTCTTTGTGAATTTCACTCATTAACGATGCAGTCTCAGATTTTACATAATATGAATAAACAATCTTTTTAGTCCAAGGGAAAAAAACATGGTTAGGAAAAGATAACTTATGATAGGCATTTATGAGTCTTCCATGCTGAAATAATGAATTTTATGGGGTACATTTTTATCATGGTTCGATTATTCGGTATTTTTTTAAGATCAGGGTTGTCAAATTACTATACATTTGCTAGGGTGTATGAAACAGGAACTCGTGTAAGTTGAAACTACTTTTGTTCTTTTTCATACAGTAACTATGAATTTAGATAATTTTATAGTGAATTTAAATTATTTTTTATCTTAATTCTCAAAAATGACGTTTATTATTTTTTCTAACAAAAATCCTCTTGTTTACTAATGTAATGTCGTATGCATTTGGAGAAATGTCGGTGTCATATAACGTATTTTGAATGTAATGAATGATAATTTAGAAAAAAAAATTATATGACAATAGTAACGATAATAATGAAAGTGTCTCATAAGTCAGTAATGGCTGGCATTAACACTTTTAGTGAGAAAACTTTTCCAATTTTTATGTATGTATTTATTAGATGTGTATTAATGTGTGACACTATATAATAAAATAACTTAGTAGTATTAGTAGTAACGAAAATATCTTCGTTATTTCAGGTATTACTGGTTTTTTGAGTAACTTATGAATCCATAGAATGGAACAAAATATAACATTTAGCTGTAAAACATACATGTATCCTTGCAACCAAACCAAGGAACAATGAACGAACGAAATACTGAAAGAGTACAGCAATGGTTACAAAAACCCCTTACTTTGTACGAGCATTGTATCAGAATGTCACCATTGTTCCAATAATGCTACATCTAGTAATACATAGGACAGAAATTAAAATTATATCTTTTTCACATTTTCCTTCATGATTAAATGTTAAATGAGTTTTGCAATAGTTCTAAAAAAATCACTTAAAATATGACAATAAACATGACTTTTTTGCTTTAAAAAATTACATTAACCTGAATAACGACAGTTGAATTATAATTAGAAACGCTGAATTCCTATAAACTCAAATTATAATTTCATGAAAAATAGCAAAAAAAAATCATGCATAAAGAAATTGCCATGTCATATTATTCAGAAATTCAAAAAAATATGACATGACAAAAATGTCATACCTTTTGATCTTATATTGTCGTGTAATACTTCTGTCATATAGCCATATAACATTTTTAAATGTATCTTATGATTAAATTAAAGAAATGGTATATGACACTTCATATATTTAAGAAAAAATTAAAATGCAAAAAATACTTTAAAAATAAAAAAATAAAACATTTACATGTAAACTTATACTTACTACTAGAATGGCAGTGTATTATAACCTTCCTTGTATGTTCAGCATTTGATTTTAAACTATCTTTTGACTGCGAGTCCGTTTTCACAAGTTCAGATAAAAATGATATATATCCGATTGCTAATCTCAATGTATCTACTTTAGATAATCTCTTTTCGTAAGGTAAAGTTGGAATATGTGATCTAAGTCCTTCAAATGCTTCATTTATAGACTGCATTCGTCGTCTTTCCCGCAAATTTGCAGCAACTCTTTGGTGAAACGGCTGATGATGTTTTTTCTTACTACGAATTTTTCCATAAATGTCATTTTCGGTACACGAAGAATACGCAGAACTGCCTGAAACTTGTGACAAATTATCCTCTATGGATGATGTTGGGGATGGGGCCGAATAGTCATCACTAAACGTTTCGGCCATCTCTTCAAAATCATGTACTTCCATTATAAGTATTTTTTTTCTTTTTTTTTTTTTGAAAAAAATATTTTTTCAAAAATTTAATAAAAATTATTTTTGCCGTTATTTGTCATATTTTACGTTGCTGATTTTTCATATTGGTATTAATGTTCATCTTCTTATATTATAATATTTGAAACTATGTAAATATTCCACGCGAGCTGACATTATCATCGACCAATCAAAACACGACTGCCCCCAAGTCGCGTGCCATGAACTCGCGCAACTCTCGTGAATGGCCCGTGCAGTTTTCTGTTTTGATACTGTTGTAGATCATTCCGATAAGATATGTCAGGAATTGTGTTTAAACCGTTGGCCAGGTAAGAAATTACACACCACCTTGAGTTTAAATACACATTTGAAAGCTCAAATTACCAAAATGTCAAATAGGGTCCGCCCGACGGCAGAAAATTGACATTTGACCAGAGTGGCAATTCTTTTGTTAAAAGGTGCAATTTTAAAAAATAAAATTGAGATTTTGAGAAAAAGATATCATTTTGCAAATTTAAAAACATGAGTAAAGAAAAAACAGCTAGACGCATAATGTCAATAAAATCTATTGAAAATGTATCTTTTTTGTATAAAGTCATTATTGTTTAAAATATTATTCAAAATTATTATGTTATTATAGTAAAAATATGGCTATTAAGCGTGAGGGAGGGATACGGCTTTTATCTGAAACAGTTGCGCGTGATAATTACACCAACACCCCCGGTCTATATTCCGTGCTCCTTTGAACTGAAAACAAACAAATCGGTCGTGTTTAAAATAGAAAGGTAGTCGTTCTTTTATTTACTGATAATCATTAAAAATAGATTCATTGTAAAAAATTAATACCAAAGTCGAATTTCACGTGAAAAATTATTTCTAAACGCGCGTGTTATTACATATTTATGCAAAATGATAAGAATTTTAAAATCAAGACTCGTGCTAGATATATTTGTTGACAGGAAAATTATAGTTTTTATTAATTTATAAGAAATTTATAATTATATCTATCAAATTTCATAATTTTACAACAAAAATTTTTGTTATTTAAAATTTCAAAGCATTTTAGTGAAGCTGAATAAAATATTCCTTAATAATTATTGCTATTTAAATAATGATAATAATGTAATGATGTTGATAATAATAATAAAATAATAATAACAATAATTATAATGATACTAATATTATCATCATCACCACCGTCATCATCATCATCATCATCATCATCATCATCATCATCATCTTCTTCTTCTTCTTCTTCTTCTTTGAATTGTACAAAAGAAAGAGTGAGTGATCATGAGTGACTTATTTTTCAAAGCCACACCAACATTATTTCATCTACTTGAGCCGGGCTGGTTTATAAGAAAGACACGACAAGCATCGGGTTATATACTAGTCTTCATTACAAAGTCACGGGCGTTTCTTCACATTGTTTATGACAGTGGAACAAAAACAAAATCACAAATAGTATAAAATATCACAAATACCTATCGCGACGTACGGATATAAAATTATGTGCTTTATACTAATACTGCTAAATTATATAAATATAAATTATATGTTATTGCTGATTTTGAATTTCATTAAAATAATGCATTCAAAATCAGCACATGACAACGCTTAGGAGAAAAAAATCAGGTTTTCTCGCATATTAAAATATTAAATCATAATTTTGAATTTACTGAATATTTCTTTCTGTTATATAATTATTTAAAGTCATCTCAGTACAAGTTAAATAAGCTGACAGACAGATTTTATCAAATCGCGATAACATTTTTGTTAAGTAAGGGGAAGTAACTCTTATGGTACTGCATGTATTTAGTTTTTGAAACGGGTGGTTTGAAACACAATGACTTGTTTTATGTCAAATAAATGCTGTTATTGTTTGAAAAAAACGTAAGATTGAAACACGTATTCAGTTTTGATAAATCGGATACGGGACCGGAAAGGCGTTTTCAAGAGTCAACTAAAGAAAACCTATACAGAAAATAAGGTCCGATGATGAAAAAAAGTGTTTCAGCTTTCAATACCTACCCTAAATTTTAGGCATACCCTAAAGTTTTATTACCATGTGTTGTTTAAAGCCAAGAAATATGCTAAATACAGCTAATAAATAAATACAGTAAAACCTCGATTCATCGCCACCATTTGTTCAGTCAAAATTTGGCATTATAAAGGGGTTTGGCGATGAATTGGGGGAGACGGATAAAGAAAAACATGAACAAAATGGATTTTGGGACTTCAAAATAGTGTGGCGATAAGCGAGGTGGCAAAGTTATCGAGGGCATTATAACAAGGTTTTACTGTAAATAAATAAATAAATAAATAAATAAAAATAAATAAATAAATAAATATATATAAATAAATCACTTCAGACTTATCCTATGTTCATGGAGATGAGATTGGAAAACAAAGAATTTTTTCTAGGCCTAATTAAAGCCATAAATGATATTCTTGAGTACCACAGATCGTAAAAATAAATGAGAAAAATCTGAAAAATGATCTTTAAACACTGATTTTGGAAAAAATATTAAGTACACATATCCAGTTAAACATCAATACCGTATATGATAACATGTATATGTCTCGGTTGTCAATTGGTCTCTTTTATTTTTTTCTTGAAATTATTAATAATACATTTACAAAAATCTCGTGTAACATTTGTGAAGGGTACATTATTATTTATACGAAAATTAAAACTTACCATAAAAATTGCGTATTTATGTGCCACTAGTTGTAATTATAAATTAAATGTGCTACTGTTACTCGAGTGTCCGTCTGAAGTCGGGAGTTTTATAATGAGTGATCCCAATATTTATATGTCTTGTGTTATGAATATTCTATCATTACGTGTTGTAGGTTGCGTTGGCTGTTGCCAGTACATGTTTTTATGATTAGAATTCGCAAATTTCACTTTTCTGTAGTAAAATGTCTACCTTCAATTAGTTTTTTGATTAGTTATCTCCAATATGTGTATGCCTTGCATTAAGAATTTTCTATCGTTTCGTTTTCTAGGCTTTGTTGGCTATTACCAGTACATATTTTTATGATCAGTTGCACATTTCACCCTCTTACTGTAAAATGTCTTCGTTCAAAAGAACAATTACTGAAGTACTTAAGTGTCTGTACAAAGTAGGAAATTTTATAATCAGTGATCCCAATAATGATGAGTATTGTCATATTATAGTTTTTTTTTAATTTCCTGTATGAAGTGTTAAAAAATTATAAATAATAATTTTTGAATATTTCATACAAATAACAATAATAACAAAAAAAATAATATGACAGTATGTCTTTACTTGTGTTAAGAAAATTCTAACATTTCATATTCAAGGTTTTGTTGATTATTGCCTATTACATATTTTTCTGTTTCAAATTTCATTATTCCAACATAAGTACAGACGACCTAACGGACGTATGGACGATCGTACACACTCGTTAGTAACTTGTATTTATCAATAAAAGCAGGGCATTATTATCTTTAATTGGTTAGTTAGTTACGACATTTGGAGTCCTGGACATTTGTTTTCCAGAGATATTTTCCCATGCCGTATTGATCTTAAACCTACTCTTTAACAAACTCTGTTTACTTATGCTACCAGTTACTGTTAAATGTAAACGTATCCATTTTTAATTAAAAGCTGAGTCTGATTATTACGAACCAGGATTTGTGGTGAAGTGATCGCTCAGTTAATTGAAGGAGGTTCCAGGTTCGATCCCCGGCCGCTTTTTCTTCTGTCCATTATGATGTAAATGTACCGATTGAAACCACCTATACTTAATAAGATGTCATGATTGCAATGACTGACTGGGTTAAGTAGTGGATGAGTTGAACAGTGACTGGATTCAACAATATATGGGTTCAGCAGTGTCTGTATTAAATAAACAATGACTGAATCAAGCAGTGAATTACCGAGATGAACTGTGACATGGTTGAGCATCGGATATTACAATTTCTTTGTCTTACAATGGCTGGGTTGAACAGTGTGTTGGATAAACAATGACTGAGCCGAGCATTGGCTGGGTTGAACAATGTCTGGGGTTACCAATGACCAAATTGAACAGAGACTTAGTTGAGCATTGGGTGGGTATTACAATTGATTGTCCTCACGGTGGCTGGGTTGAACAGCGACTGGGTTGAAAAGTGTCAGGGTCGAAGAATGGCTTGCTAAAACAGTGGATGGTTTTAGCAGTGTTTGTGTCGAGCAGTAACTGGATTGAACAGTAACTTGATTGACCAGTAGCTGGGTTGATCAGTGGTTAGGTAGCATAGTGCACTGTCTTTACAATGAGTTTACCATTGTTGAAAAGTGGCTCGGTTGAAAAGTGGTTAGGTAGTGTAGAGGCTGAGCTGACGTTGTTGAATAGTGGCTTGGTTGAACAGTGGCTAAGTTGACTAGTGGCTAGGTGGTTGACGGACTCGCACTAGGATCTTTCCGAGCAGGATTTAAACCTGTGCGAGGCTCTGTTATCTGTAAGCGTACTCTTAAGCTCATTCAGCCAAAGACATTTTCGCAAGACGGGCAGTGTCTTGATCAAAAATAACTGGCTATTTGACAGTAATGGTGTGACTAAATTCTAAGAGTATTGTTTATTCTTAAGCCATGTTTACTGTTGACAAATATTGTCATCAAGCTATACAAATTATAAAATGAAGGAATGCCTCGTTTCTATACCATTATACATGTAATATAAACTGGTATGTATAATACATCATCCCTTTATGACTACGATCAGAAGTCGTACCATATTTACAATCACCCAGAACTTGTACCAAGGAACCCGGCGGTTATCAGCAATAATCGAACCATATTTACTGGTACCCAGAAAACTGGTACGATAACTGCTCTTTAATTCCCATATCTTCCATGTGATGTTTCTATCTCTTCAGAGCTGTTTTTATCAAATAGATCTTAACATTTAGTACACATATTATCATTATATTTTGTAAGCGATGTAGCATTTTACGACCCGAACAAACCACAGAAGTGGCTACGAATGTTTAAACAAGCCCGATGTTGGCCATGCAGATACAATAACAATAATATTTTTATCACGATTTATTTATAAAATTAGAAATTTTATTGATAAAATAAAGTTTCTGACCACAAATTGTTGGTAAACTTGTGAGCTCGTGGTTAAAAATTGTTTATCAATTATAAAGGAAACAAATAAAGAGACACCATTATTGATAAAATAATGTTCTCTGGCCACAAGTTGTTGTGAACTCGTGGTTAAGAATTTTTTATCAATTTTAAAGGGACAAATAAAGGGTACAGTTATTGATAAAATTGACCACAACATATTGTCGTTTCGTTGTAATTGTGGTTAGGATCCGTTTATCAAACAAAAGAAGACGCCCCTTAACTTATCAGCTATACTTGACTTCTACACGCCTCCTTACGTTTTAAGTTAACTCGTGATATAAGATACGAGTACGGTATCGGTTCACCCGTATAAGCACCACTAGCGTTCAAGCCGCGAAGATCTAGCAATTCTATTCTGTCATACATAACATTTTATAATCATTAGTACAAAAACTCCTTGCGCTTTTAGCATAAAACCATTGTCCCATCAACGTGAGGTGCTATGTATGTGTTTAAGCTGTCATGTACCTTTTTTCATAGAATAATACAAAAATGGCATATATGACAAAGGCACAACAACATCATCGTGTAAAAACAATAATGTCGCATACGTAGTACTTAACGAACCAAAAACGAAAGTCAAACGCCTAATGAAGCCCAGATTTCATTAGGCGTTTGACGTGATTAGGGTTTGCTACAGGTTATTAAGAAAGCAACTAGATTTCACCACAAATCTAGCAAAACGAAAAACGTTAAATATGATATTTAGATTACATTGGGTAATGCCATCATATACATGTTTAATTATAATAAACTGTGATTGCAAGACCAAAACTTTCTAAACTATTATGATTTTGGAACTTTAACTTTAGCAGCGAACCCACGGCATAGGGAATATTGTTACAGGATAACGTAACTGAATTATTATATATCTGGGAGCGGGTTGCATAAAACCAATAGACATTACATTATGAAATATATTCAGAAATTGTCTATTTACACGATTGTTGTAGCTAGCTAAACAAGTGTTGCTTACCCTTCCAGAGCATCCGGCCTCATATAGTTCCCTGATGCAAGTTCACGTGTGTAACGAAATTTGCAGGCTTTAAAAGTTTTTACTATGTTTTTTATTATGAATTTGATCCGCGTGTTAGTGTTTTTGATTGTCTTTTCCATTCCTGCTATAAATTAACTCATAATTAAATTATAATATAATTTATAACTGGTTAATAAAGATTGCAAGAAAAAGCAAACATATTGTGATTACTGATTGTAAAATCACTGACTTTGTATCAGCATTGGATTAAATGTCCAGTGGTGTAGCCAAGTTAAGGTACTACTATCGGACCAGTGGTGTGACAAAGTTAAGGTACTACTATCGGACCACTGGTGTGACCAAGCTAAGGTACTACTATCGGACCAGTGGTATGACCAAGTTAAGGTACTACTATCGGACCAGTGGTGTGACCAAGTTAAAGTACTACTATCGGACCAGTGGTGTGACCAGTTAAGTACTACTATCGGACCAGTGGTGTGACCAAGTTAAGGTACTACTATCGGACCAGTGGTGTGACCAAGTTAAGGTACTACTATCGGACCAGTGGTGTGACCAAGTTAAGGTACTACTATCGGACCAGTGGTGTGACCAAGTTAAGGTACTACTATCGGACCAGTGGTGTGACCAAGTTAAGGTACTACTATCGGACCAGTGGTGTGACCAAGTTAAGGTACTACTATCGGACCAGTGGTGTGACCAAGTTAAGGTACTACTATCGGACCAGTGGTGTGACCAAGTTAAGGTACTACTGGATGGTTTACTATCGGACCAGTGGTGTGACCAAGTTAAGGTACTACTCCGGACCAGTGGTGTGACCAAGTTAAGGTACTACTACCGGACCAGTGGTGTTGCGAAGTTAAGGTACTACTACCGGACCAGTGGTGTTGCCAAGTTAAGGTACTACTATCGGACCAGTGTGACCAAGTTAAGGTACTACTTTCGGACCAGTGGTGTGACCAAGTTAAGGTACTACTACTACGGACCAGTGTGACCAAGTTAAGGTACTACTACCGGACCAGTGGTGTGACCAAGTTAAGGTACTACTACCGGACCAGTGGTGTGACCAAGTTAAGGTACTACTATCGGACCAGTGGTGTGACCAAGTTAAGGTACTACTACCGGACCAGTGGTGTGACCAAGTTAAGGTACTACTACCGGACCAGTGGTCTTGCGAAGTTAAGGTACTACTACCGGACCAGTGGTGTGACCAAGTTAAGGTACTACTATCGGACCAGTGGTGTGACCAAGTTAAGGTACTACTACCGGACCAGTGGTGTTGCGAAGTTAAGGTACTACTACCGGACCAGTGGTGTGACCAAGTTAAGGTACTACTATCGGACCAGTGGTGTGACCAAGTTAAGGTACTACTATCGGACCAGTGGTGTGACCAAGTTAAGGTACTACTATCGGACCAGTGGTGTGACCAAGTTAAGGTACTACTATCGGACCAGTGGTGTGACCAAGTTAAGGTACTACTATCGGACCAGTGGTGTGACCAAGTTAAGGTACTACTACCGGACCAGTGGTGTGACCAAGTTAAGGTACTACTATCGGTCCAGTGGTACGGGTGTTGCCAAATTAAGGTACTACTACCGGACCAGTGGTGTGACCAAGTTAAGGTACTGCTACCGGACCAGTGGTGGGACCAAGTTAAGATCCTACTATCGGACCAGTGATGTGACCAAGTTAAGGTACTACTACCGGACCAGTGGTGTGACCAAGTTAAGGTACTGCTACCGGACCAGTGGTGGGACCAAGTTAAGATCCTACTATCGGACCAGTGGTGTGACCAAGTTAAGGTACTACTACCGGACCAGTGGTGGGACCAAGTTAAGATCCTACTATCGGACCAGTGGTGTGACCAAGTTAAGGTACTACTATCGGACCAGTGGTGTGACCAAGTTAAGGTACTACTATCGGACCAGTGGTGTGACCAAGTTAAGGTACTACTATATATTGGACCAGTGGTGTGACCAAGTTAAGGTACTACTATCGGACCAGTGGTGTGACCAAGTTAAGGTACTTCTATTGGACCAGTGGTTTTGACCAAGTTAAGGTACTACTATCGGACCAGTGGTGTGACCAAGTTAAGGTACTACTATATATTGGACCAGTGGTGTGACCAAGTTAAGGTACTACTATCGGACCAGTGGTGTGACCAAGTTAAGGTACTACTACCGGACCAGTGGTGTGACCAAGTTAAGGTACTACTATCGGACCAGTGGTGTGACCAAGTTAAGGTACTACTATATATTGGACCAGTGGTGTGACCAAGTTAAGGTACTACTATCGGACCAGTGGTGTGACCAAGTTAAGGTACTACTATCAGAGTGGCCTATTACCATCTAGTGGTACACAAAATTATATAAAGCACATTCATGTAGTTCATTTTTAAAAGTTCACGTGTTTTACTTAAGCTAGTTTTTTTCAAAAACTTTTTCTTTTGCTTTTTTTATTTTGATTTAAACCTGGACTGGTATGTTTGAGTTGAAAATACATGCTATAGCATTCAAAATTCCTGAGTATAGTTTATGTATATGACAAGAATGACAGAAAAACAAGAAGAAAAGAAGAATAAAATGTGATTTATGTTCAAACAAATCTTAACAAGAAAGGAAAATATAAACATATCATCTTATCTGATCTGGTAATTATACTTAAATAGTTACTACAAAAGTCTTGATGATAGAAACCTTGTTAACGTACTTACTAGTCACGTGACGATCGCCTTGGTGACACGCGCTCCATCACGTGCATTACCAAGACGACGACGCTCCAATCAAAAGTAAATACAACATAAATGACCGGTAAGTCTTTTATCTCTCCGGTCGATAATCAGCTTCTTATTTATTGCATTTCAAAAAGGTCTATTAATAACAAATTTTCACAAAGAAAAAAATAATGGAGACGGAGAGGAATAAACGATTCCGGAGATAACATCAGAAAGTAATTTGTGAGGAGAAAGTTCTTATAATTAACGTAAGAAGTCAATGAGAAGAAGAAACGGAAGTGAAATTGACATTTATTAGACGTGGCCATCTCCCTGTTATTATTTGTCTCGCTACATAAACTATAAACACACTTTTTGTAAATTTTCCTATCGTGTGCAGTTGGCAAAAGGTACTCGCAAAATTGGATCACGGAAACAACATCAAACGTAATGTGTATGTTATAACACATTTGTTACGAGTTCCGTAGCTAATACTTGTGTGATTAGCAAACATTAAAATGTCTAAAATAATTGTCAGCCGACGTGCAACGTGCGTGCGAAGTGATAAAGTTTGAATTATTTAAATATTAGAAAGAACTAATTTTGAAAATTGACAAACGTGCAAAAACAGAAGTCTTAATGTCAAATAAACAATGATTGTGATGTTTTTAAACGCAATTCAAATGGTCAAAAGGATGTCTACGGGTTTATCATGCAAACGACCTATATATATATAGCTACAGGCATATTCCGTGTATGTTTATACCGATATATGTAAAACCAGTATATTAAAAAAATAAAATGAAATGAAGAGGTAATGTGTGCCTGTCCCCCAGTGTTTTTGCTAAAATTTGATTCAGTTTCTAAGACATGTTATTCATTAAAAGTCATGATCAGTAGATATCTCTATAAAATGCAGTATAATTTAATATAAATTATAAATTTTATGTTATGACGATACGGTTTCCGGAAAATGAAATTTTTCCGTTTTCGTCTTGTTTTTAATGATCTTTCTTCCTATTTACCACACGGTAGGCTTATAGTGTTAATCATGGAAGAACAATACAACAAAATTTTAGACAATGGCATGTTTTGCTGTACAGAGCATGAAAAAGTGAACAAGAAAATATCTTGAACAAGCACGTAAATTTTTGTATACATTTGTATTTTAATTTTGGTCCCTCTACTTTTAAATTTGCTGCTAACGGCCTGATGGGTAACTTGTTAATTTTGTCAATACAGCATGGAATTTTTTTTTTTTTTATATGTTTAACTCGGTAATTTAACCTTGATAGCACTTTTAAAAAGGAAACGTACATGATGTACATTTCTTAGGATTATAAACGCGAGTGTCCATCACAAGTCGGGATTTTTATCATCAGTGTTCCCAATATGCACTTGTCTTTTCTTTGTTTTGTCTTGCTTGTCCGTTTTTCCACTTGTATTGTTACGTAGTCTTCGTTTAGATGCAAATTCCCTTCGTCTATTATAAAGCAGATTTGCATTTGCAAAGGAGAAAAGAATAGAAAAAAACGCACTTGGCAACAAACAATTCAACCAAGAACATAAACCAATGAGCAAGTTTATGAAATATTCAACCAACAAGAACCTTCTATTACATTTACACGTACTTTTGCAGGCTGTCCAATCAATTTTTTCATTTGTCCAGATTGGTATATTTCAGTGCGCAAGGTTGCCATTTAGGTACTTTTTTTATTCGTTAAGTGTTTGATTTTGGTACAAATTCCACACAAAATGTCCGAATTTTAGCAATTTTTATTAAAAAAAACCCGTTAAAATGGAAAAAATTCGTCTTATTTGTTTATCCGTTTTTATAGTATAAATCTGTCGAATTGGTCAGCCTGCTTTTACTCTCTAATGTTTATCACCTTCTTTTAATTGAGTTTGATCTGGTTTACGATTTTCCCCATTAAAACTAAATTGACCAATCCATAATGACTTCTTATCTGATCTGCTTCATACAAAGGCGGATAATTATATCACACGTGACTGTATAGTGTTGTAAGATGCCCAAACAAGATAACAATGTGCAAGAAAATGGACACATTTGCACTACAGAACTGTCGAAAGTTTATCACCGAGATAACGAAAAGAAATCGAAGCTTGGATGCGGGGTGGCCGATACATGGATTGTTAATGATCAGAAAGCTGCAACGGTGAATAGAGCAGTTGTCGTAAAGCTGTGGAAACAAGGGACCGAGCCGAACTGCCCATTTGGCTTAAACACTTAGCCAAGCGTTAAACTCCCAACAGGCATGAACGTTTAACTGTATGTGTGGCAATATGGCTTTTTAAATACAATTTATTGCCACATGTTATTAATGGAATGGACATTTAAAATATAATGGGTAAATAGGTAGAAAATGTTTAAAGATTTAACAAAGTCATATGCTGTTTACGGCTGTTTTGGAGGCGAACCAAAATACAACAGTTTTTTTTTCAGGGTGAAAACAAGTCATTATTACCCATAATACATCTAACGTTGTAAATGATATATATAAATTTTGAACATGACCGGTAAAGTTACCAAGTAATGACAGACGAAACATTGTTTATGAACCTTTTTTGTGGTTAGAAATTAGAAAGGTGATTTTTATGCCAGTGCTCATCTGACCAAAGGTAAATGCACAGAACATTGCAAAAGAATAAAATATTGGGTCAAATGGCTTATTATTATTATTATTATTATTTGTATTATTATAAAGTTTCAGTTTCCCGAATATATTTACCAACAACTACACATGTACGATGTCTGAAGAATCGGTTCAGAAATGGTCTTACCACAACTAGAACTACCAAAAGCTCTTTTATTTCATGCAATTTATTACAGTGATAATTTTAATACCTAATAAATAGCATTATATAGATAAATAAAAAAAAAATAAATAAACAAAAACAAACATACTAATCCATGTCCGAATCACAATCCAGAAGCAAAGTAAAAACTTTGGAACTGACAAGTTAGGTTAGACACGTGAACTTCCACCAGGGAAAGCACCTCCTGTTTAGCTAGCTACACCCGCCACGTGTGTAATCAAAATAAATAAATAATATTAAATAAATAAAAACTAAACAAATAAAATAATTGAAAATAATTGAAATTCAATGATAAAAAATGGTCCTTAACTTTGAAAGCGAGACAATATCAGCAGATGTTATCAAACTTGTTCTTTGATGGTCAGTCACTGTGAAATCGGCTGATATCTTAATTGGGGGATTATCGTCCGTAAGCGGCCAGTATTGACCAATTACTCTGACAATATTGTGTCCAGATGACCATCATGTACAGAACAATCATATCAAAGGTGTTTCTGTGTTGATATTAAGGGCAGGTGACCGCTGTCCAGTCGCGAGATATCTTGACCCTAACAACAAGAATCCTCGGGTTAAGGATAAAATTCCTTTGTCAAGTCAAGTATATGACACTTTGGTATCTCATTTAAACTCACCGGTTCTTCTTGAATTTGAAGTCACTTAATGATTTTTATCAATCGTGATTTAATATTTTCTTCTTTTTTATGTAAAATCTATAAATTATGAACATTTTTGGGAAAAAATCAATATATTTAATAAAATCTACGCTATAGTAATTTCACACGACCTACAAGGCTAGTAGTTTTTTTTTTTTTAAATTTCACCAGAATCCAAAATTAAGCTTAAAATGAAAAAAGAATATATGAAATAATAAAAAAAAATTAAAATAAAATGGAACACCGTGTATAAACGGCGTTTCACATTAGAACAATCCAATAGTAAAGCAGAAAACAGAGATTTTAAGTGCAATACACAATGCATGCACATTGTATTGTATGATCTGTTTCTGAAACACGACTTTGCGTACTTTACATTATCTCCACATCTACTTGGGTGAATCCACTTTTATTATTATTATTTTATATGACCCAATAATATATAAAAAAGCGAAAATCTCATTTTTTTTTTACCTTTTTACATAGGGATGTTAAAAGCTAAACTAAATGGTAGATGAATAGGTTGTCTAACCTAACTTGTCAGTTCTTTTTACTTTGCTTCTGGATTGTGATTCGGACATGGATTAGTATGTTTGTTTTTGATTGCTTATGGCTTACCTTATAGCTAGCTACATGTCAATTTTTTCAATACTGAAGCTGCCAGATAAATATTCATAACCAAATAATGTGATATAACATATTATACCAATACCAATGTTCATTTTACAACACAAGATGGCCGTTTCGGAATACAATTTTCATCAGTAGTGCTTGGACCAAAACTGTAAAACCTAACTTTCTTCAAGGGGTTGAAAAAATATCCAAATGACCAAAATATATTTAATCAAATTTAACAATGTAAATACTTGCATAAGGGAGTAAACTCTGGTTTTTTAGGGTTTCAGATTTTTGGATTTATAGCTTATACAAACGTAATTGCTCTCAAACAAAGTTTTCTGGAACAAAACCATTGGAAATAATAATCAACACGACACAGATATCATTTTTGCCATTATTGTTTGATCAGCAAATAACATGTCTAAATAACAATCCCAAAAGCAGAGACAAAAGTTTGAAAACTGGCAGATAAAGTTTAACACGTAAACTTTCACCAGAGAAGCGAGACAGGGAGCACCTCCTGTAATTTAGGCAAATATAAGAACGCCGATTGTCCTCCGAGTTGCACGTTGCTGCACTTACTCTTAAAGGCAGTTTTCAAAGGAAAATTACAAGGAGCATTTGAATGGACTCCGAATGTAGACTTGCAAATTAAGTATATGTATTTTTTAACCTTAAGGTAACATATTAAGCTTTACAAAAACATTTCTGGAAATTTTAAGAATTCCGATGAAATTGAAACAATCTGATCAAACGAGAAAACTCGTGAAGTAAAGGAAATGAAATTCATATGAAAAATTTCAAAATGTAAAAGAACAACCTTTTAAGTGATTAAGTAACGGGCTTCCTTTGTCCAGTTAAGGTCGCAGTCCTGAGGGTCAATTTCAAACAAGTGGTGTCCTGAGGTAGTACTTGTTGCTGTGCTTTATCAGTTTGAATAAGGTATACTCCATCATGCAAAGTATTATCCTTAGCTTAATGTGATAAGTATATTTTGGTCCTTTGGGTAGCTTCAATATCTTCAAAATAATTTTGGTTTCATAATTTTGGTCCAAGCACTACTTATGAGGAATTGTATTCCGAAACGGCAGTCTAGTGCTGTAAAATTAAAACTGGTATAATATGTAATTTGAAGAATGACACTTGAAATGATAGACGGCAGTTTCGGAATGCTGTACCTCACCAGTAGTGATTGAACCAAAATTGTGAAATCATAATTTTTTCAAAGGGTTTAAAATATATCCAAAGGACCAAATTTTAATTACCAAATTTAGTTAAGGAAATACTTTGCATAAGGGAATATACCTTAGTTTGGTTTTTTTTAAAACTTGATCAATTCAGTTTTATGCATTGCATAAGTAAATGCAGAAGTTTGATAACAACATATTGGAATATAACACAGACCAATAATCAATCAACGTTTTTTCAGTTTTTTTTAGAAAAAATCTTAACACACAAAGACAGATAGATGTAAGTTGCCATCAAGTGAAAAACAGTGTTGAATGCTTTTCAGTTTATTTTATTTTCAATTTCTTGCAAATTACAAAGACCGATATTACTCGCCATCAAGTGAACAACAGTGTTCCAGAAAAACCGCTATGACCTTGTGAGGAGTCGCTGGCAATGGTCCCTCTGTTGTCCCCATCTCCCTGTATATAAATCCGGTCTCCGAGGCCAAGTGTTAAAATAGATACTTTGGTTGCAGATGCTATAAAATGGTAACGCGAGTCATATGATCCATCAGCATGTAAAGTTGCCATGGCTACACCGTTTTTCTCTAGATGTGTTTTTATTGATGCAGTGAAATCAGCCGAGATTGTCCATGCAAATAAGTACGTTCCTGCAACAGGAGCTTGGAAAACACCTAAGTTGCTGTCGTATGCGTTACCTATGTTAGTCAGCACTTTATCAAATTTTACAACAACTCTCTCACCAGTATGTTCATGATTTCTTGACAATATTGCGTCAAAGGCTACGTTCATGCCTTCAGACATATCAGGGAGCCCTAAAATGTAAAAAAACCACACATGTGGTTTCTAATTTAATTGATAGTACATATATGAATGTGAAATTTGCAAAGATCTTTATAGAAAAATCAAGTGGCCAGAGTGCATATTGGTATCGCTAAATTACTTCATTTCAATCGAAATCGAAACCTATTTTGCAAATCCCTGATTAAAAATTACATGATGAAACTGGCCATGTTTATACCGGAAGTGATGTCTTTTATGACGTCATGTAATCAAAAACAAACATACTTATCCATTTCCGAATCACAATCCAGAAGCAAAGTAAAAACTTTGGAACTGACAAGTTAGGTTAGACACGTGAACTTCCACCAGGGAAGTGAGGCCGGGTGCTCCGGAAGGGTAAGCACCTCCTGTTTAGCTAGCAACACCCGTCACGTGTGTAATCAAAATTGTGTGAAAGGAACATGGAACTATGAGACGTCAAATATATCCAAGGCAATCCTAGACACAGAGACATCAAACTTATCAACAATACTGTGTTGACGGCCATAAAACTTTTTGAGGGCCTTGATAAGCCTAGGCTTGCAATATCCCTGAGTCAACAATTTATTTGCAAGCAGCCTACTTCGTTGTACAAAGTCCCCGTAGTGGGAACAAGCTCTACCATAGCGTATTAATTGGGAAACAAATACACCATAAGCAGGAGAAGCGGGTATATTGCTGCATAAAAAGGAAAGTTGACAATAGAAAAATTGAAGTCATCACGATTGTCATAAAGTTTCAAATGTAGCCTTTCTTGTGCGTCATAATTCAGGTATAAGTCTAAATATGAAGCAGAACTTGAGGAATCAGTTGTGTCTTTTATTTCAAGCTCACTAGGATAGATGACATTTACATAGTCTCCAAATTTAGGATTGTTAAAAGACAGAACGTCATCTATGTATCTGTATGTTGAGTTGAATGATTTGGCGACAGTTTTCTCTCCAGATTTAACAAGGTTCTGCATAAATTCTGCTTCGTAAGAATAAAGAAACAAATCAGCAAGCAACGGTGCACAGTTTGTATCCATTGGTATACCGATTGTTTGCTAAAAAACTATATTACCAAACACAACAAATATGTTATCTATCAAAAACTCCAACATTTTGTTGATGGTATCTTCAGTATATTTTTGTTTGGAATCCGTATGATGCTTGACAAAATAACCAGAATCCCTGTTCAGCACCAGATATTTGTATCTTGGCTTACCGTTTTTGTAGAAGAAAGACAAGTGAATAATTTCTTTAAGACGTTCTTTCAATTTAGAATGAGGGATTGTGGTGTATAGTGTAGAAAAATCAAATGTTTTAATACTTTTTACATGAGATAAAGTATTATTAGAAGCAAGATGTTCAAGTAATTCTTTAGAATTTTTGAGAATCCACATTTGGTTGATTCCAGATGTAGAATATACATTTTCTGAATAAGACTGAAGACCATCTTTGTCAAAATTTGTGTTAGAGTTACCGATAATGATTTAGTAGTACATTTAGATGAGCCTGCTATATATCTTTCCTTGTATGGATTTTTATGGAGTTTAGGAAACCAATACAAGTAAGGAAGATCAAGATCTTCATCTTTAAGATTGATACCGAAAGACTCAAGAACTCCTCTATGGTTGGAAAGAACTTCATCTTTGGTAAAATTAGTTCTAGAATATGCAGGGTTATTTGATATATTATCTAAACCAAGCTCTTTAATAAGACATTCAAGGTAGAATCTCTTACAAACGAGAATAATGTTGTTGGAAGCCTTATCAGCTGGGACAACAACATATTTGTTGTGTATGTCTGTAAGAATTGCCTTGATTTCTGGATCCTTGAGTACTGAAGACGGTTTAGTACTCATCGACCCTTTAAGTTTGGCAATCCTAGTTTTAACGAAAGATCTCACAACCTTTATCCAGTCGGATAAGGTATCAAGCTGAACATCTTCTAATTTAGCCCAAAGTCTGGCGTACTCCTCAACGGAATCCATGACAAGTCGGAAATTCTGTCCCCAAGTAAAAGGTTGAGCTTTTCTATATTTAGGACCTTTTGAAAGTAAAATTCTTAATTTGGTGTTCTCAATTATATTGAGATCACCAGTAATTACATGTCCAACAATTGCAAAATTTAAGGTCTTCCCTTTACATAGATGCTGTATGATAATGGGGATGTTTATAGCTATTTTCCGATACTTGGAGTTTGGGTTTTGATAATAATTGGCTGTCATAAACTTTACAGTGAATCAGATATTACTGTATGGTTGATCACTGATAATTTCTCATATTTATCACAGATAGAACAAAACAATAGGATTCGCCGCTGTACCACGTGATCAATACCTCTTAACGTTTGTGCGGAACGTTTTAGAAAACGTCAACCTCACAGATTTCCTGAATGACGTCGTTTTCGCGGGAAAACGTCATCTGATGCTATTCCATATCAATTGGAAATAAGTGTTCCACACACACGTTAGAGGGTATCACGTGATACAGCGGCGAACCACATTGAAGTAGTAAATTAAAAATATGTCAATTTACATTTGATCTGGTTGATCACATCTAACTACAAAAATCCATTCAGTAGTTGGACGGCACTGGGTTATCAAATCCATCTATAGTACAGATCTGTCAAAAGTTTAACATTGTGCAAACGAAAAGGAGATGAAGCCCAGTCGTCGTGTGTATGAGATTTTTATACGTTATAGTGTTTTCCTTCGGGATCTGTGGTACTATGATGCACTATAATAGCAATGGTCCCGAAGGATAACATAATAAGGTACATGTATTTAGTACATCACATGGCACTTTAAAGCATAGTACATTCTAACCACTGTGTACAGACAAGGCCTTTTCAATTCTATAGTGTAAATTCTGGTCCAAAATGAATTTGTCTGGGTCCTCGTCTCCGAACCTCGACGTCATGTTTGTTTACAAAATTGCGTTCTCGTTCCAAAGATGTCGCGTGCAAAAAGTAAAGTACCCGTCTGGAAAAGCAATAGTACCTTGCCGTCAACGTTTCTTTACTCGTTGCTGAGGACAGACGGAAAGTATACAAAATAAAGTGCATGCACATATCCAATCAATTTTCTACAATTTACCAGGTGATGTACTAAAGATAGATAGTGACCGAAAAGCTATTGTCGAGATATAGCTATCTAGGGTCCGAAATGAGCTGCCAATTCGCTATAGCTATAGGGTCCGAAATGAGCTGCCAATTCGCTATAGCTATCTAGGGTCCGAAATGAGCTGCCAATTCGCTATAGCTATAGGGTCCGAAATGAGCTGCCAATTCGACTATAGCGGGACTGAGCTAGTCGTGGTATTATTGTGTTGTATATACATGTAGTAGATATAATAGAGTGATTTACTGCCAGACATTCTGGTCCGGATCTTTTAGCCTTGTGATAGAACGCTCGCTTTTCACCCGGGAGGGCCGGGTTCGATCCTCAGCCGGGGCACTCGGTGAGGAAGTGGGTTTTTTCTGGTGTTTCCTCCCTCCTGTTACACGACACTTATTCGTTAATTTGGTCAGTGTTCTGTTCTGTACTTCACAACATGCTCTTTACTGACACAATGGCCAGAAAAAACTCTTAATACTTTTACATTACATAACAGAAAGTAGTCATTATAATGTTAAAAATAGCTCTCATATTCCAAAAACAAGATAACCTTTGTTTCTTTACCTAGAGCAAACAGTTCTTTAATACCAATGCGTACGTTACAGCAAACATGTCCACAATTCCGAATGCTACACTAGAATCAAAATACCAATTATGTGCCATTATATCCCCGAAAACCAAGGGGTAAGGCATAATGTTTAAGCCTTTTGTCTGCCATTTTCCAGAAAATTATTGACCAGACCATTATGAAATCTAAAAGGAACAGTCTTTGGGTGGAGTAGATGTATCTTTTGTCATTCGTACTTTGGTCATACACATGGTTAGGGGTTCCAAGTTTTAAAAACAGTCTTTGGTGGGGTAGATGTATCTTTTGTCATTCATACTTTGGTCATACACATGGTTAGGGGTTCCAAGTTTTAATAACAGTCTTTGGTGGGGTAGATGTATTTTTTGGTCATTCATACTTTGGTCATACACATGGTTAGTGGTTCCAAGTTTCGATTCGTTTGGGGGAGCTTTTTATGTAGTATTTAATTTCAGTTATAACTTGTTTTATTGGTGTCAGAGTAAAATGAAGATTTACGCCGCCAGTTAATCGGTACACCAACGTCTTGTTTGCAAATATTTTAATTTTTAAATTGGCAATCCGCTTAGGGTAATGAAAGTGTTTCTGAGAGAGAGAGAGAGAGAGAGAGAGAGAGAGAGAGAGAGAGAGAGAGAGAGAGACTTACGTTTTTGTAAATGTTTTCGTTCGTGCTTCTGATTCTGTGTAGAACTCAGATTTAAACCATTTGGTTTAGTTTTAAGTCTGGTGTCTGCATATTTTCTTTCATTATCCATATATTCCTTTATCTCCTGGCGCATCAAATCCCGTAGTTCAGTTTTTGATATGCATATACGTTCTTCGTCTTTGTGTTTAGCATAAGTAACCCAAACAGTAAAAAATAGAGGGATCAAAACTTTGAGACTACTCCGATACATAGCTTCTAGTATCTGCAATTAAAAGCATAAACGCTTTATCTGGAAGAGCAACTGGTTCACAAATCAATAAGCGCTAAAGCACGATTCAAAGAACTTCAAAATCAAACACTTGTAGCAATTAATTACTGCATGAACATCTAGCGACACACACACGCACACACACCTACTCTCTCTCTCTCTCTCACACACACACACACACACACACACACACACACACACACACACACCTTACTGGTCTTTGCGCAAGGTGAGAAACTGATAAACGCAAAACATAAATTATTTTATGCTGGACCCATTCATGACAACGATACTCACATTGAATAAAGGTTGCTACGCCAAACAACGAACCACTAATACTGAATGCACAATAATTATCTGTTCAGACGTGAACTGTATATTAAAGAACTGTTATCTTTGAAACCGTTTTTGTGAAATCAGAAGTTAAAGGTCGGTATATAAGCAAAACAACACATATGTCGTTTTCTGACGTAGCTAATCGCACTCGTTTATTGTGCGGACGCATACATAACACTCGTGTAATTTATCCGTCCGCATAATAAACTCGTGCGATCAGCTACGTCAGAAAACGTATGTATCACATACCCTACCAAACTAAATGAAAAACTTTCTTTAATCTGTCAATGAATTCACAATCAACTATTTTTAGATCCGATACCTGACTGGAAAAACTGCTAAAGAAGTAATTAAAAACAACAAATAACTCTTCGTTTAAACATCATTGGTTAACATTTGACTAATACCATTGTAAACACTGGGAAAATATTTAAAAACAAACATTGATTTTACATACATAGGGAGATTTTTTGAGAAATGATGGGTAAATAATGAAGTTTAGAACACAGGTCAGGTAATAATATATGGTTGTAGCCAGGTATATCCTTTAGGTACGACAATGGTTGTAACTAGGTACATGTTGCTTAGCTAAAACATTGGCCATGGATAGAGCTGTATATGTTTTAGGTAAACTCTGGTCTCAAACAGGTAGCAGTCAACTGGTGACGTCATATTTAGACAGACAGCCATACGTCATAATGTCGTATACATGTATGGTCGGTCTGTGCTGTTCTCAGCCTGTGCAGGTTGTTTTATATATACATGTAGGTGTGTATGTGAGAGGTATAGGTGAGTGAACGTATGTGAGTATGTGAAAATATGGCAATTAGTTAAGGTTTGATTTCATGCAGGGTATGTTAAATAAACATTGATATTCTTTGTATGCCGGTGTTTGTTCCTTATGACAAAAATTCACAAAAAATATATGTTTCAGCTGTAGCCAGTTACTTGTTTGTTAGCTATAAACACTATACTATCGGTGTCATTTAACAAACTGATAGCATACAACACAACACAACTACTTAGTTGAATGTAAAGTGCTTCCTCGGGATACCACATGTTTGAAGTTGACCCTTATGTCTAAAGATCAAAGGACTGTGACCTACACTGGACAAAGGATGACCGTTACTTTATAACTGAGAACTATTTCACCTTTTCCACTTTTTATAATTCATTTCATTTTCATTACTTTCAGTGGTTTACCCATTTGATCTGATCATTTTATTTTTATGATTTGCTGTTTTTTGGAATTTAAAAAATGTCCAGATATTGTTACCAGGGCGTTTTCAGATTTTGTTTTCTTGTGCAGCTCATTTTTGTTACCTTTCATTTATAAAATTAAGAAAGCCACCTCGTGATATATTCTTCTGCATGTGAACTCTGGCCCGTGTATTATTCGACGATATACCACGGGTAAATGTTGATCATTTCAATTCTAACATGACTTAAATAAAAATTATTGGGTGGGAGCTTCGGCGCAATTGAAATACCACTACTTTTATCGTTTCTTTACTTATTCAGTAATCCATTTGGAAAAACGTTAATTGAAACAATTCGACCGTTGAGGTCGCCTCCATTAAAATAAATGAATTTTAGTGAATGAAAATTACGTCACAAACATTCTTTGCGACACATAGCATGACATCATAAAATAAACAAGGTGTACGTCATTTAAACGGAACAGCCATGGGTATATCGTTTGTTATACCACGGTTAGATCTCTCCATGTTTCATATGAAGGAAAACGCAGGTCATGTTAGAATACTTTATAATTTTCCATTGCAAATTTCAGCCAACCCAATGCATCTTTAGTTCAGGGGTGCATTAAATATTTCATAAAAAATAAACCCTCAAAAATTTTATATTAGAAGCGTGTTACGTCTACATGCAAAAAAAAACCAAAAAATAAATAAATAAATATATAATTTTGTATTATTTTGCGTATTATTTACCATGTTCCTTTCACACAATTTTGATTACACACGTGGTGGGTGTAGCTAGCGAAACAGGAGATGCTCACCCTTCCGGCTTCCGGGGGACCCGGCCTTACTTCTCTGGTGGAAGTTCACGTGTCTAACCTAACTTGTCAGTTCCAAAGTTTAAGTTTTTGATATTGCTTCTGGATTGTGATTCGGGCATGGATTAGTATGTTTGTTTTTGATTCTCAGGAACTTCTAAACGACATTGGGGCTAGCGCTTGAAACCAAGATATGTATTGTAAATTGGCCAGACTGATAAGAAAAAGACATTAAATAGGTTTACGTTCCAAAAACTTATATAGACTACTTCATGCATTATGTCTGGAAGAAATCTGACAATCTTTTTCACTCTATTTCTTGCATTTATTTCTGTAAGTGATGCCAAGCAGAATGATGAAGAACTCATCACCATATCAAAAACTGAGCTAAACGATCTGATACGTCAGCAGATTGAGAAATACATGGAAAGTGAAGAGAAAAAATCAAAATTGAGTTGGCAAGATGCACCTAATCTAACTACTAATCATGTGAATAATTTAAAAAATCTACAGAAACGTAAGCATCTCTCTCTCTCTCTCTCTCTCTCTTTCTCTTTGTCTGTCTGTCTGTCTGTCTGTCTCTCTCTCTCTCTCGTGTGTGGATTTTTTTGTAAAACGGGACATTGTGGGACATTGTAAGATAAACAATAACATGTAGTCTGTTTACCTGCAACGTGGGGATAATTTCGTTTAAATGATGGGGAAACATTATTTCCAGAGAGCAAACAAGTGCAATTAATTAAGTGTATTTATTAACTGTGAATCCTAAACCTGCCCGTGTACTGGATGGATATTTTTAATAAGAGGTTAAGTGGACAGGTCAATATTGTTTGCCTATATATTTGCCACTAGATCCTGAGCAACCAATACAAGATCATGAACAACCGTTACTATAGTATTTACTTTCGTATGTGTTTATAAATATTCTGCAATGCCTTCAGACTGTAAGGTAAAAATGTTACTTTTTTAAAATAAGCTTACTTTTTCTACCTGAAGTTTGAATCTCATTTTTATCTTTTTTTGTACAGGTGCATCTGAAGGAATAAATTGCGCTTTTGACGCAATACTGTCCAGTAGCCATGAACAAGCAGGAAGCCACTTTATTGTCAAATTTGATAGAGTGCTCACGAATGTAGGGAACGCCTATGACAGAAACATTGGTATCTTCCAAGCACCCGTAAGTGGAACATACCTATTTTCATGGACAATCTCGGCCGATTATAATGCATCTATCAAGACACATCTAGAAAAAAATGGTGCCATCATGGCAAGCTTACATGCCGATAGCTCTTACGGGAGCCCTCACCATTTCATAGCAGCTGCGACTAAAGTTTCTATTTTAACCCTTAATGCCGGAGACCGAGTTTATATTCAAGGTGATACAGCTAGCCGAGGTACCATAACAAGTGACAACGTAAAAGGTCACAGTGGTTTTTCTGGTGCATTGCTATTTAACTGAATATAAATGTGGCTTGTCAAAAGAGAATACTTTTCAAAATAAATTAACTAAATGATTTGTTAGTTTGTTGTTTTTTAATCATTCAATTTTATGGTCGTCATCACAATATTGTTGATATGTATGATGTCTCTATCAAAATTCCACTGGATATAATTCACATGCCATAGCTCCAAGTTCCTCTCATTCTCAATTTCGATTACATGTGCGGCGGATGTACTGCTAGCTAAACAGAAGGTGGCTACCCTTTCTGTAGCACCCTGCCTCAATAATAAAATTATCATTCAGGCCAGAGCCCCCAGTCTCACTTCCCTGGCAAAGATTAGTATGCTTATTTAACTTTTAAATATTCCATTTCTGTCGAACCTATATCATTTACCCAATGTAATGTAAACATGTTACAGTTATAATATGCATTTTATTTCGATCAATTTGTGACAAAAAGTCATTTGCCATTTTCTGCTCTAAATCTTTGAGCGGACGTTAACCCCAAAATAGCGCCAGTTTTTATATTATTTTCACTCTGCATGTTATTTAATTTTTTCGGGGAACTGTAAATCATTGTTAGAGTGTTTATAATTTTATTATGTTGGCGTGTGCATTATTATGATTATTTTCGCATAAAATAAATATAAACACATGTATTCCATGGAACATACGAATGCAACATATGTCATGCGAACATTTGAAATGTCTTAATTTGGAAAAAAAACTATTTGAAAATTAATAAAAACTCGTATTTGATTAAAAACTACTTTAATTTCTCTAATTGTTCATTTTAGTTATTTGTTTTTTCTTTCTTGCATACTGCTAAACTTGATTTAATACACGCGGTAAGACCCATATAAAAGTAATATTGTTATTCTTGGAGATGGATGGCTGTTGAATTCCGGGTGGGTAGCACTGTACATGTGTTTTAGTGTAGCATTGTTTTTCGAGGAAGACTTTTACATCCCACTCAGAATTATTTTTACACCCAACTCATATAACATCGTTAAATTTTAGAATAATGTAAGAATATTTGTTTTATTTCAAATCTCATTGAAATAGTCATCTGTAAAAAGTATTTAGACTTTCAGATTTACATTTGATAAAAGTAGGGATCCAATTTAATTTATTAACAACAGCGTAAAAATAATACAGATTTCCTCGTTTCTTATAAAAATAATGTCATATTTTTTCATTATGAAAAGTTTGAAATTCTCTAAGCGTTTTATAACATTTCTAGTACAGAATGTTTTAGATATTGTATTGCCTCTTATACAACTCTAATATTACAATGTCTATTTATTTTTATCAACTTTTCATCATTTTGAGTCTCGCTATCACTGTCAGATAGCATGCTGTTGTTCTGAACGTGAAGATCAGTGTAGTTTTTTCATATCTTAGCCAAGCAAATAGGACGGTCTTGTCCGATTGCAAGCAGAGATTGTTTCGAGTTTATTTTAACTTGTCCAAGCAGATATGGTTTTGGAATTGTTTCTAGTTTGACCGAGCAGATACGGTTTTAAAAAATTTACTAACTTGACCAAAAGGTAGGATTTCGAGCTATTTCCTAACTTGACCGAACAGCCGATGTTTCGTGCTTTTTCCTAGCTTCAACATCGAGCTTTTTCCCCAATCTAACCAAAATGCAATCAGATAGGGTTACACGTTTTTTCTGAACTTGGTCAAGCTGGGATACCAAGAGCCACTGTGTTATTTGTCTTGTTAACAAACAAATACGCAATAACAATATCAATAATAACTATGATGACACTTGTCATTTTGACAAGATTAAGATAAAATTTACACCTGCCCCCTAATATAATAGGATAACATTTCGTATCCCCGTTATCCAAATAATGA
This sequence comes from Anadara kagoshimensis, assembly GCA_021292105.1. Classification (NCBI taxonomy): domain Eukaryota; kingdom Metazoa; phylum Mollusca; class Bivalvia; order Arcoida; family Arcidae; genus Anadara; species Anadara kagoshimensis. Next base: position 27,424,591 of record CM037872.1, on the reverse strand, counting down.
ATTAAACCCGTTAACAGTTTATAGATGGTTTTATATGATTGGTGTAAACTGTCCAAATAGCCATGGTCATAACGGTTATCCCTGCATGACACGTCTTTATCAGTGATAAACTTTTTATCATGTCATTGAATTCATAAAGAGGAATTTATGCTGATAAACGAATAATTGGGCGGGGTTATGGGAAATTGATGAAGTGGAAATCTTAAAATGCCTTGCTTATTTATTTCCCCCCCCTTTTATTTATTTTTTCATTTATTTATTTTTTTTTTTCATTTATTTATATATTTATTTCATCGAATTGAGTAATTTAACATCGTGTAAAATTGGTAACTTTTAATATACATGTATATTAATATAGTCACACGATTGTGAGACAAAAATATTATTCCGTCACGAATAACTGACAAAACTTTGATGATGTGACGTAAAACAGCATTAAATCAAGCAATCAAACAACAAACAAACTATCACACGCATTTGTGTCAATAGATGAATAATGCGCGTGTGTGGTCGCGAACTTTCTGATACACTGTCTGCCCAATAATCGATGACAACAACACAAAAGATCACTGGCAAATATACATGTAACTGAATAAGTTGATAAAAACAAAATGTTCTGAACATTATTACCTGTTTGGTAATCGTTACGTATGTGTAAACATTATCACGTCATTAAGAATTATTTAAAAACTCAATTAAAATTTAATTGCGAGAAATAAGAAATTCAAACTTTTGCTATATTACTCACGTGTCAAATTATGAATTATTTACTATTTCAATTCAAATTTTAATTACTGGGATTAAATAAAAACGAAAAAATGTGTCAAAATAATTGTATAAATAATGTATGGAATTCTTATTCTCAATAATGTTTCAGTTGACTTAACGTTACTGTAGAACAAAAAATGCGTGACATTTCAGAAATTTTCATGAATGTGTTAAAAACCAGGATACAAAGAGTGCCACGGGCAAAAGTATCCACTTAAAGTAGACGGGAAAACACTTCATTAGACCTGGCACCCGGCTGATATTCTGCTCATTATAAAACCAGGGCGAGTGTCTTTTTATTTGAGGAGTCGTGTGTTTACTGTTTACCTCCAGCATCTCAATAGCTTGGTATCAAATATTGACCATACCACAAAAATAAACATATAACACCGTGTCATCGATCGTTTCTTTTATTCATAAGGCACACTTTGGAAAGATCAAGATTTATTCTAGAAATTAATATATATGATAACGTATGATAGAAAGATATTTGATTTGGAAATTTTTGAAAACTGCCACTTACCTTTATTTTTTTAAAATTGTATCGTTCAAAATATTCAGAAACTGGTAGATGAATTTAGTATACATGTATTAAAAATGGTATATGACAATACGAAAAGACAGGCAAAGACTTCCAATGCAATTTCAACAAAATTCTAATTTTGACTAATGACTCGATAAAATTAGTTTCGAGCATTTCTGTGATTTTTCATATAGAATTTGGTGAAAGTAAATTATGTTAATATTAAAAATAAATAAATAAATAAATAAATAAATAAATTTGGTCTATTAATTTCTTTCTATTTAATTTGTGAAAACAGAAGTCCATTAATACTCGGGATACCAAGATAATGATTTTCTGGTGTAAAAAAAATCATAATGTTATTCTAATCATATTTAAGATGTGATAAATGTTAAATTTCTCTTTTTTATGTCGATTTCACTTAAAATTACAGACTAGAAGTAATTAATGAATATAAAATGTAATTTCTAGATTATTCATGTTTCAAAACCCGACACACCCCTTTTTACGAACGATAAAAGAGAGAGAAGAAAATTGAAAACACATTTGAATTTACGCGGAATAAAGTTAGGAAGGTGGACGCGAAAGGCTGCCCATTGTATGCTTAGCACAAAGCAAATTATCCTGCATTATATGACTTAAACGGAGATAGTCAATCTCAAGTGTTTGCTTTCTTGGTAGAAGACAAAATTGTTTACACATTGAAATAATAGTAATACAAGCGTGGTAAACACAAATTGTGGTTCTTATTGACCCAAGAAACAAACAAAAGCTTTTATTTCTTATACATTTAAAGAATAAATGTTGATATTAAAAGCCTTTTAATAAGTATTAAGTTAAATTGATACTACAAAAGCGTTACTATAGGGTTTACACAATACGAAACTAAGGCTTGTTTTCCGCCGCACAGTTTGAGTTCGAAACTAACAGAGGATGCGTTTCTGCGTATCTTTTGAAAAGTGAGGAAATTGTATTTTTCAACCGTTTACGGTATTTTCTTTGATGGATACGTTATTGTAAGCTGTTTAAAAATGTAAATAATAAAATTCAATTTATCGTTTAAAATGTAAATTATTTTTAAAAGCGTTTTAAAAAGTAAAATTGATTTTGTGTTAGTTTCAATAGAAAGTTTTTGAGTTTTTGATATTAAATTAATATAAATTTACGGAAAAGGTGTAATTAGCCTTATAATTCGTTACTATGTGTCACTGTACTCTGTCAACATCCGATTTCCTTACTGAAGAGATCGGCTGGTGAGATTTTGGTAGAATGAAAAGACTGGCTGTTTTAAGGCTATAATTATTATTTTGAATTTCAAAAAAGTAAAAAGTGAAAAACTAAAAACGTTAAGATATTTCTGAATAAACTGTCCATTATGTCACATTGGTACAATTATTGGACAAATTTTAAAAAATAAAACCAGGTACATTTTTTTAGATATACATGCGGCACCCGAGTCTAAATTTTTGTTTTGCATCTAAGAAATTCATAAAATTACCCAGGTTATATTCGATTTTTAAAAAGATATTTTTCGTTGTCAACATTAAAAAGAATGCACATGAAAATTGCATCGGTGGCTGAATGATCTAAATGGCGTGTTTGTGAATCATAGTGCCTCTCAACGCCTGGGTTCTCGGGTATATACTAGTGTGAGAAAGTTTTCTGTTGGCTACCTGAAGATCGTTTGATATAACTTTTAAGTGAAAAAATCTTGACTTTGGTGTAAAACATCATTTCTTCTTACTTTATACATGAAAATATAATTCTGTAAGCTACATTGTGCACGCTGACACCTTAAATTAAAGTTCAACATGTTCTATGAATAAAAAAACAAACAAACATACTAATCCATGCCCAATTCACAATCCATAAGCAAAATATAAAACGTTGGAACTGACAAGTTAGGTTAGACACGTGAACCTCCACCAGAGAAGTGAGGCCGGGTGCTCCGGAAGGGTAAGCACCTCCTGTTTCTCATATTTCTGTTCTATATTGCCTTATCGCTTTACTTTCATAAACGCCATTAAAAGATTTTGAAATATTTGAAGCACTCAAACCATATACGTAAGTAAGAATTCCCTCAAAGCTTAATTCTTCATATCATTGTAAGGGACTAGATGAGTAGGTCTCACAGCCTTCTAGAGTTTCAGTAGAAGTAAGTAAATAATTTAAAATAATAACATAAAACAAAACAAATTTAAATTAAATTAAATTAAATTAAATACATGTAAATACGTTCTAAAATCTTTATTTCTCTGCCATGTACTGATTTTGATTGCATAATTTTAATAAAAATTCAAAATCAGCACATGGCATCTCTTGCCACTTCTATCGTATTGAATCCAATGATATCGATCTTAGCAAAAATCTAGATTTTGCGAAATTTAGAGATACACAGCTATCAACATTTTACAAACATCATTTGTTCAGTTAAAAAATAATATAAAGGTTTCATTAATACTGTCTGTAATGGAGTTCGTTAGTGTACCACATAACCAATACCATTTATCGTTTGTGTGGAACGTTGTCGAAAACGTTTACGTTACGTCGAAATTTCCCAGAGTAACGTCATTTTACGGGAAAACGTGATCTGAAGCAATTCCATCTTCAATGGAAAAAATTGTGCCGCATAAACGTTATGGGGTCTCATGTGGTACTGACTGGCGAGCCCCATTAACTTTGTATTGCTATAATTGATATTCGCAATGTCATGATTCGTTTCGTAAGCGAATTGATCAGAAAAATTATATTTTTCTAAAGCAGAAGATAAGCAAAAACTGCTTTCGGAAAAGCGTGTTGTCAAGTAAATTGCTGAATTTGTTAAAACATTGGTTATCCGGATGAGCTTTTTTTATTTATTTATTTTTTTTGATGTACATTTTAACGGTTGGAATTGTAAAATGCAAACTGGAAAGTGCAGTTCTTGGTGGAACTTGATGGAACAGATTAAGTATTTCGCAAAAAAAAAAAAAAATATTTTGCAGGTTTTTACAAAGAACATTTTATTCGTCAAAAAAATAATGGACAAAAATTGTGCACTTCCGTTATTTTGATTTCGAACGTTTTCGAATACTTTGTTTAATCAATTTAGTGAGATAAAAATACCAACTTTATTCTAGGACTAATTTTGATTAAATTTACATTGTTACAAGTGGACTTATTTGCAAATGCTACTTATATTTTGGGGGGTACTCATTGTTGTACTTCGGTAAGACATATGTGAACAAAAATAAAACAGTTAAGTGTATTACAATTTTAATTTTACTTACAAATATGACTTGTCCAGCGTCTGTGTATATGTGTTTTTTTAAATCTCAAATTAAATGATTCCGTTTCCACACTGAGTCAGGGCGGTCACATTTACAGTGCGGGCCAGTCGAAAGTTTAACACTAACATGACAAATTATTGCCGAATCTCTATATATCTTGACAGGTTTTCTGTGGCTGCTGTCTATCTCTCTGTAGTGATTCAGCCACTAGCTTGTCATATCTCAGCCACCCAACAGCCGAGTTTCGGCTTCTTTTCGTTAGCTTAATGTTAAACTTTCGATAGGTCTGTGTTGTATATATTAACACAATCGTATTTGGCGGTGGTGCAGTTTTAGTAAGGTCCTCACCCACACCCAGGGTTCATAAACATGCAAAATGTACTATAGCGCCTAGTTTTAATCGGTATCGTGGATTGTTTCCCTTGGTTGTTCTCTAGATGGCGTTGCACTTGTGTTGACGCCTCAATTCTTGTAGAACAGGTGGTTTGTCACGTAACATTTACTACTGTGGAAATTTAATTAAGGACAACTTCGAATATTGCTATAAAATGGCTCTGAGAAGCCTTTTAGATCAGAAATATCAGCAAATAAAATAATCAAAATTGCATTGAAGATTTTCATCTGGTCTAGTCGGGAGCCATTGCTTTCCATAGTAGGAGAACAGACGCTGGAAAGTGGAAATATTACAAATAAAATAAATAAATAAATAAATAAATTAATTAATCATAACTATAATATCATAATCACTTACAGACAAGTGAATCCGCCTCAATTAACGTCATAAGCCATAACAGCCAGCAACGTCAGTTCAGTGGTGACGTCATAATTGCCGAGAATAGTGTCATATCCGAGCACAGAATCAACCATCTCAACGAGACTGACCGTCCCTATCCCTTATATATGTACAAACTACTTTATATCTAGTGGATCGGGGAAATGTCTTATACTGGATGTGTAAGCTTACTAAAATAAATAAATAAATAAATAAATAAATAAATAAATAAATAAATAAATAAAAACTGTTGTTTTAACTTGTTTTACGTTTTTCTATAAGATACATGTATTTGATTTTATATAGAACAATCGTTTGTCTCTGTCCTTCTTCTGTTGCAATAAAACTTTGTAACTCTTATTTTTTTTGGTCAGATTTGGGAAAGAAAAATCTCACACAATGTTTATTTTATTTATTTATTTATTTATTTATTTATTTATTGAAATGAAAATATACATATGAAAACACTATCAATATGATTGTATTACTTACATGTATATGCTTTTTACAATGTTTTAACAAAAGAAATTGACATAATTTAAAGACGTGATAGCCAGAAAACAATCGTAATAAACGCTTTCTTGTCATTTCTTATTTCAAAAATAAAATTATATCAAAATGACCATATGACATATTCTCATATTCTTGAGTATTCTGTGGGTAAAATTATTTTTTCTCCATTTGGTTTAATTCTGAAATCTACAGGTGTTAAAGAGTCACAACTGTTAAAATCCTCAAAAATAGTTTCGCCTGAATATTGATAAAAATTTACATTTAAATTACAAGATGTTAGGAGTAAATTTAAAGGTACGATTCTGGTATTATAGAGAGCACTTTATCATGTAAATTTACCTAAGATATCAAACATAAGCACTTTTGTGTCAAAACGGGCGTTTATTTATTTACTTAAATAATCCCAATGTTTCGATCTCGTGACATGCACGCGACTACGCTCTGATTGGTCAATTTGGAATAATTCCACGTGTATAAACTGTTCGGTCTCTGGGACTAGTGGGTTATCACCGGTAAGGTCTTTAAAGCAAGATAAACGTGAAAAATCGTCAATCACCACTAAAAATTTTAATGTGTCTTTAATTTCATACCTGAACGGGTTTAAGAAGAATAATATTTAAAATGATGATGGAAACATATTTCACAAGTATAGAGGACGATTTTCTGGATTTTTATGACCCGATGGAATACGCTGACAGTTTAGATTCGGGTTGCTCGAACGAATCGGACCAAGAAAATTCATTTACCGTGACGGACAGAAAAACTGGAAAAAGAAAGAAAATATTGCAAAGAAAAGCCGCAAATCAAAGAGAAAGACGAAGAATGAAATCTATTAATGACGCTTTTGACAGTTTAAGAGGTTGTATACCTGCACACGTTAATGCAGATAGACGATTGTCTAAAGTGGACACTCTTAAATTGGCCATTAGGTACATTGGCTATTTGTCCGAACTTGTGGAAAGTTGCAGTGATATTTCAGACGATGGGCAATATAATAAATGTAGCAGGCAGCAAGAAAAAATAATCGTCAGGTGTCATTTTACAGGTAATAATAATAATGATGATAATAATAATGCCATATACTTTTTTATTTGAAAAATAAAAAATGGTATATGACAATAATAATAATAATAATAATAATAATAATGTCATGCGCCTTTTTCAATGCTCTTTATGAATTATGCCATTTAAAATGTGATTTATTTATATTTTTGTGTAAATCAAAAGGAGCACATCATCATCATCATCATCATCATCATCATCATCATCATTGCCGTCGTCTAGTACATTTGGCGTTTTTTTAAAATTATAATTTAGAACGTTTACGGTTTATTCAGCTTCAATTACTTTCTGTGCAAATGCAGTTAATTTTTCTACCAAATAAAACTGAGAATTTTTACAGAACAATCACTTCTTTTAAATTCGTTTTGTTTTATAGGTACTTCAGAATTTTTTTTTTTTTTTTTTTTTTTTTTTTTTTTTTATATATATATATATATATAATTTTTCGTTTTCGGTTTATTCCAATTTCACGATGATTCTTTTCATACAGCTGATATTTCTACCAGGTAGCTCGGGAATTATTTTTTAAATTTCAAATAAGAATGTTTACAATTTTTATGATTTTCGTGAAATTCTTTACTTATTTTTTCTGCTAAATAAAACTAAGGTACAAAATAATAATAATATAATAATAATAATAATAATAATACGGCGAATTTGCAATCGTTGCAAATGCAATAGTGAAATGAATAGTTCCTAAATTTTCATAATACCCGGTATACATATATAATTTTTGGCAGATGATTATTTATGATGTCTGAAGACATTCTTAAGACGTTCTCAAGTAATCTTGACTTTAAAAAGAAGTACTCCTCTAAATCAAATAATCTGTTTTTATTTACACAAATTATAACAGGAGGGTTTTAGATAAAATTGAGATAAAAATCGCGTATTTGTAGTTTTACGGATATAATACTATTTACTTTATTTACAACTATGAATGGATTAAGGGATAATTTGTTGAGTACTTTTTGAGAGAGAGAGAGAGAGAGAGAGAGAGAGAGAGAGAGAGGCTGAAATTGAAGCAAAGAAAAATACAACAATGTATAAAATTGGGGAAGATGTAGACTTGGAGAGAGAGGGGTAAATCTAAAAGTATGAATAGCATTATAAAATGAGAGAGAGAGAGAGAGAGAGAGAGAGAGAGAGAGAGAGAGAGATAAACCTAAAATATAAATATCTTTATATAATGAAAGAGAGAGAGAGAGAGAGAGAGAGTATTAAATCTAAAATACAAATACCATCATATTATGAAAGAGAGAGAGAGAGAGAGAGAGAGAGAGGAATAAATCTAAAAACCAAAAAAAAAAAAAGAAACGCGTGTATTAATATAATTTGAGAGAGAGAGAGAGAGAGAGAGATAATTTTTAGAGAAATACAATGTACATGTATTAAATATGAGAGAGAGAGAGAGAGAGAGAGAGAGAGAGAGAGAGAGAGAGAGAGAGAGCGCAATGGTGCAAAGAAGTATCAGTACATGAACTGAACTTTATTCATAAATGCATCGATCATTAACTTCATTCATTACTAAATCATATGTTTAAGTGTCTAAGTAATATAGCATGCTAAATCAAATGCTTGTTATTTATTATTTTTTCTGTTTATTTATTCTGTAAATGAAGTGGAAAATAAAAAAAAAACATCGTTTCAAGCGATCACCGATCTTCTTGAAATTGACCTTTTATTTTTTGTCCAATTGTTTAAAAGACATTCTAACTACCATTGAACAAAACTATCAGAAACCCTATCATCTTTAACAAGCATATTAAACTGTTTTATATCATCAGTTCATTATTTTTATTTCTCACCTTCAAGTAAAATTTATAAAGCTATAAATCACAGGAAATATCCCCCAAAAAGACATTTGGACTCCTTAATAGGAATTTTATGTTTTTTAAACCACACGTTGATAAGAAAAAATCGTTTTTATATGAAAATCGCATAATTTGTAAATTCCTTAAATCATCGTTATCAAATAGTAATGGTTTAAAACGGGTCACAGATCAATGGACAGGCACAGTTTTCCTAGGGTTGGGTGCCGTAATGGTATTCGTAACGGTTTCTAACGGTTCACAGATCAGTGGACAAACAGATGATCCCTGGGGGTGGGGATCATTATGGCATCGGAACTATATTGTTGGTGTTAATTGGTCTTTTTTTAAGGACAAAAAGCTTTATGAACTTAAAGAACATTTACACAACCAAACCCGTATATAGCTATCATTCCACGAGATGATGATGATGATGATGATGATGATGATGATGATGATGATGATGATGATGATGATTGATTGGTTGATTGATTGATGATGATGGTGATGATGATGATGATGATGATGATGATGATGATGATGATGACGACGACGACGATGATGGTGCAAGCCCAAATCACTATCCCAAACGCAAAGTAAAAACTTTGAAAACTGGCAAATTAGCCACATATGATTAAACACATAAACTTTTACCAAGGAAGCGAGTGAGACCGGGTGTTCTGGTACCCACCTCCATTCCACCTAGAAATGATTAAATAGTATTGAGGTCATATTACCCTAATTTATGGTAGAACTTCGATACAAAAATACTCTAACCACATCACCGAATGCCACTTTAACTACCTGTTCATCCCTCTCTCCCTCCATCCATCCATCAATTAATTAAGTAATTAATCAATCAATCAATCAATCAATTAATTTTCCTCTGTTCTTTATATTGTTGCCTTGCTTTCAATTGTTCCAAGTGGCTTTGTCAATAGCCAAAAAATATTTTTATTCATTTCAAATTGAATGCGATCAAAGCAGAAATAAAAACTATTGTTTATAAAGATAGCATTATCTGAAGCGAAATCACATTGAATCTTAACAGTCAATCCTATATGAACTTTTACTCTGGATGTCAGACAAAGTTCCCAGATAAACCAGAATTATCTAACGCAACATGCCTTATCTCCAGTACGGGTTGGAAACTGTCTGTGACGATTTTCATCTCGAAACTTGACTAAATTTCTGAGGACCCATTACATACTAGTAGTTTAGGCTAAATAATATTTAAAAACAAAACAACCTGTGCATTGGATTAAAAAAAACAAGTGATGGGTTATATTAACACGTTTGCAAAACATCTATACATTGGATTCAGACACAAATGCTGGCTTATATTAACCAGTTTCAAACAGTCTGTAGTCTTGATTAAGGAACAAGCGCAAGCTTATATTAACCTACATCTAACACAACTGTATATTGGATTCAGGAACACGCCCTAGCTTATATTAACCCATTTCCACCACAACTGTACTCTTGATTTAGGAAGGAGCGCTAGCTTACATTAACCCATCTCCAACACAACTGTCTACAATATTTAGGAACAAGCGCTGGCATATATTAACCTGTCTCCAACTGTCTACAATATTTAGGAACAAGCGCTGGCATATATTAACCTGTCTCCAACTCTACACTTGTAGCTTATATTAACTGGTTTAAAACACAACTGCACACAAGATTCAGGAACAAGCGCTAGCTTACACCACCGTTTTCTGATTAGCCTTAGAATAAAAGATGGAATCTTAAAACTGAAAATAAACATGTACTTGGCAACGTTAACAACCAACGTAATTGAGAACCATATACTACTGTAATATATGATAAAAACCTCAAACAAGACAAAAATACAAACACATATTTAGACCAGTGTCACGTGTAACGGTACATTGGAGAAAAGCCGCAACAAAAGACCCTCTCACTGCTAATTGCCAAAAGCGCTAGCGTACACCAAAAGTATAAATGGTACAGTGTATTTATATACTGGTGATATCACGTATGCATGTAACTAGGTAGATTCGAGATATATACGTGATGATTTTTTGGTTCAATTCTCTCTATGAGCACTATGCCAACATCCCTGGACATTTACAATCATAAATGTAACGTAAATCCAAAATCACTAACAGAATCACCCTTTTCTATATTTCAGATCTGCCTCAAGATGAAAATGAAAATTATGAATTACTTGGACATTCTCTTTCATGGTTCGACGAGAAATTGCCACAAAAAACAATAGACAATAAATTTGCAGCAAAAATATGGGTCCCAGAAAATCCAACAGAAGCCGATATGATTAATTTGTCATCATATACAAGCTCTTATTCCGGTTGTTCCTGAACATAAATTTAGTCTGTATTAAATCCTGTCATTTTCAAAGAATGAACTGCTTTTTGCTCATGAGACGGAAGTGCGAATTGAACTGTTTTGCGCATGCGTAATTGGATTTCCAAAGGCGAAAATAACATGAAGTTCATAGTTTTTGAGGATCTAGTTGTTTTTGCATGCGGCCATTGTGTTCCGCCTTCACACAGATTTTGCCAATCAAATTATGATTTGCTCATGCGCATCGTGTGCAAAGCGGAAGTTGGGCGTTATAAATATAAATATATATTTTTGAAGACATATTTTATAAAACTTTTATAATGACATGCTGGTCGTGTCCGTGTTATCACAACAGACAAATAATTTATTTTTCTATATTTAAATCACATTTTGAGCTATTTGAAACAACATTGACCTGTCCGCTTGACCTTTAATTTCAATATTTATTATAGACCAGCGCATGTATTAATATTTATGTAACGCACCGTTGAGAACATGCATTTTTTATGAATTAACTGCGCATTCTAACACTTTTTATGGATTGGGTGAATCCCATGTCTCTAATGAAATTGAAGGTCAAGGGGTCAAGTCAATGCTATTTCCCTATACAACGAGGAAAAGAGGAGCTGGTTTGGTTGTATATATTATCCTTTAGCTGGTTCGGCCCTTGGTGGAAATTGTATCATTTTCCTCTGGCTGATTTGACTTTTTGGCGGAAGTGGTTTATTTTCCTCTGACTGGTTCGGTCTTTGGCGGAAGTTGCATATTTTCCTCTGGCTGGTTCGGCGTTTGACGGAAGTTGTATATTTTCCGCTGGCTGGTTCGGTCTTTGGAGGAAGTTGTATATTTTCCTCTGACTGGTTCGGTCTTTGGCGGAAGTTGTATATTTTCCTCTGGCTGGTTCGGCGTTTGACGGAAGTTGCATATTTTCCTCTGGCTGGTTCGGCGTTTGACGGAAGTTGTATATTTTCCTCTGACTGGTTCGGTCTTTGGAGGAAGTTGTATATTTTCCTCTGACTGGTTCGGTCTTTGGAGGAAGTTGTATATTTTCCTCTGGCTGGTTCGGTCTTTGGAGGAAGTTGTATATTTTCCTATGGCTGGTTCGGTCTTTGGAGGAAGTTGTATATTTTCCTCTGACTGGTTCGGTCTTTGGAGGAAGTTGTATATTTTCCTCTGGCTGGTTCGACCTTTAGCGGATGTTATGTTTTTTTATCCTAAATGTTATTTACTGTTATATACAAGACAGTTTTGTCTGATAAAGATAGTTGGCTGTAATGTCATATCAAATATATTGTATTGTTTATTCCAATGATCTCGCTTTATAAAATAAAATTCTATTTGTTTATTGTGCTTGTTTTCTTTATTTTTTCCGTCACTAAGATGCCAATTTGTTAAACAAAATGTCCAATTTTCCGATATTTTCCCTCTATAGAAAATCTGGCAGTATGGTTTTGTAAGGAACCATTTATATTATAGTGGTTTCACAATCATTCCTTATCTAAGATTTTCCTTAACTTAAATTTAGCAAATTTTAAATCTTAATAATCTTGTTAATTTTTTAGATATTGAGTTATATAATAATAAGGTGAGATTTTGAAAATCAGTTCAAGCTAATAACATTTGTATTGAATTTTTGTCAAAAATATTATCTTGTCATTCCGAAAAATAGCCAAAATAAGGTTAATTTAAGTTAAGAAAAATCTTAGTTAAGAAATTATTGTGAAACCGGTGCCAGGTGTTCAATGTGAAAGGGAGAGGATAAAGCAATAACGTTGACTATTTAAGATTCTTGTACTCGTTCAGTTCTGGGATGACGGAGACAACCGGAGTGTCCGAAGATAACCTGTGGTCTTCAGCAAACAAACTGGCATACATTTACAGTACAGACCTGTCGAATGTTAAACACTGAGCTAAGTGGGGGCTCGACTGCCATGTGGACAATGTATTGACAGAAAAGATACTGAGATAGGGATAGCAGCTGCAGAAGAGCTGCCGGGATATAGCTAACGAGGGGTTAAAATTAGTTGCTTAGCGTTAAAGTTTCGACAGATCTGTACTTGTACTTTCTTTCGATTTGTCCGGGAATCGAACCTGCTAAAAGCGTAAAGTTACCAACATCACTACCCGTGCGGATAGGTTGCGCCCGTGACGATAAAAGCGTTGTTACCACCCTTACCCGTGTGGATGGGTTGTGCCTGTGACGCTAAAAGCGTTAAGTCACCACCATCACCCGTGCGGATGGGTTGCGCCTGTGACGCTTAAAGCGTTAAGTTACCACCATCACCCGTGCGGATGGGTTGCGCCTGTGACACCAGTGGATTAAAATCCCGAACATATAATAAAAGAGATACAAACACAAACTAAAACCTTTCTCGTCCCGATTTTGAACGGGCATCGAATAATAAGTATATGGTAATCATTTGGTTTTTATAGGTACTGTTGCTGAGTTTGGAGCCCCACCTAATCCTCTTAGTCACAATATGCTAATGAGCAGGGTTTCTCTGGATTATAAGGTCAACCTTATGGGCAGTTAGGTCAAAAATGAATTGTCTTTGCATTAAGGCCCAGCGTGCGCATGCCTCATTGGTTAATTCTATGCTTCTCGGTGTGTTTACTAGATGTCAGTATACTGTGACCGAATGGTGTTCCATGGAAATTTCTAATTCCTGCAAAGAAGAGAAAAGTAAATACTAGCAAACAAAAACACGGGCAAAAACGGAACGAAATAAGAACAGAGACACGCATGAAAACACAGGGTTATCATACTCAGAACACTGATTATAAATAATGGTGTGTAAAGACTATGTGTTCGGCGATATTTATTGCCATACTACATGCATATGCCCGTTATTTTTAATGTCTGGATGAAATAGGAGGTGCTTACCATTCCGGAGCACCCGATCTCACTTCCCTTGTAGAAGTTAACGTGGTCAACCTGATTTGTAATTTTCAAAGTTTTTACTTTGCTCTGGGATTATGATTTGAACATTGATTAGTACGTATATGTTTGTTTTTATTTCTAACAGCACAATAATACAGGTATACCCATAAATTACTTTTAAAAACTTTGTCATGGTTTGATTGTAATCGTGGCAACCAGTTGCTGTGTCATTTCTGTCCGGCATGTTCCATTGCATGCAATCTATCTTAATAAAAAATAAAGTACATACACTCTCCTACGTAATCGGTCCCATACAATAGAAATCTAAAACAAACATAATTATTCATGTCCGAATCACAATTCAGAAGCAAAGTAACAACATTGTAACTGACAAATTGCATTTAGGTTAAACACGCGAACTTTCACTGGTAAAATGAGATCGGGTGCTCCGGAAGGTAAGCACCTCCTGCTAAGCTAGCTACACCTGTCACGTGTGTAATCAAACTTAAGTGAAAGGAACATGGAACTATGAGACGTCAAATATATCCAGGGCAACTCTGGACATAGAGACATCAAACTTATCAACAATACTGCGTTTTCCCCTGTAAAACCTTTTGAGTGCCCTGAAAGTCAAATCTTTCTTTTCCAGTAAAAATCAGACTCTAAACGTTTCAATATAGTAGAATGTCAGACTAGACTCTCTTTACATCTCTCTCTCTCTCTCTCTCTCTCTCTCTCTCTCAATATTATAACTGGCCCTAGTTTCGCCATCATTTCTTAACTAAGATTTTCCTTAACAAGTGATTGCCCGGAATTTAAGGCGTCATTTTAAAGGTAACTTAAATATTATAACATTGCTGTTTTCTCAAAAATGTTTATTCATAGTTCCATAAGAGATTGTCGAAAATTGATACTTTTAAAAAGCTCGGTTAAGAAGTATTGTGAAACTGGAGCAATGTGTTACTTTAATAAAAACGGTAAATACTTTAAACGATTTCTCTCTCTCTCTCTCTCTCTCTCTCTCTCTCTCTCTCTGAATATAGATGATATAACGGTTAATAATTTGAACGATCTCTTTCTCTCTCTAGCTCTCTCTCTCTCTCTCTCTCTCTCTCTCTTTGAATATAGATGATATAACGGTAAATACTTTGAACGATTTCTCTCTCTCTCTCTCTCTCTCTCTCTCTCTATCTCTCTGAATATAGATGATATAACGGTTAATAATTTGAACGATTTGTCAAGTAGCACCCGTATACCTGTTGTAATAGAAACGAACTCAAAATAATTAAAGATGAAAAGTAAATACATTTAAATATTTACTTTCACAGATCAATATTAACGATCGTGTAAACATCTTTGTTTTGTAATAATGACCGACATGGTTAAACAAAACCTTCTTTAAGCTATTAAACACAGCATATAAAGAAATTACAGATATGCTTTACACAAAAACCTACAGAGAACATGGTGTTCGATTTGGTCGCATTTTCAAATTAGTTATTGTCCCCGGAACGGATCAATGTTGATTAAAGAAGGAAATATCGGGTTCATGTTATTATCAAACCTTGAGGCCTTTTTTCCCTTTTCCTTTTTTTAAAATTACTATACTGCTCTATGGTGTTTCATTAATCGGCGAATTTAAAGACCAACATTGTTAGATTTAATTGTTGAACGGATATCGCCTCAATGATACATCTGTTATTTAAAGGGGAAAACTAAAATGAAAACTAGACTTGATATTCTGATACATTCTATATTTTTGTTTTTGTTATTCAAGACAACAATTTGTAATATGGGTGCGAGATTTTTTTGGTCTGAAATGAGTGTTAGCAGTTTAAGGCCTGGCACCGGTTTTAGAAATTTTTCTTTACAGATGAGTTTATAAGCAGAGTTTTATTTTAGCACAACAGTTTTAAAGCAATTATTAACACAACCGTTTCTTAACTGAGGGTTTCCTTAACTTAACTCTAGCAAATGATACATTAATAATTTTGTAAATTTTTCAGATATTCGGGAATTTAATGTGCCATTGTGAAGAACAGCCAAGACTCATTCCAGCTATATCATGTTTTAATTTTGTCAAAATTTTTATTAATAGTACAATAAGATGTTAAAGTTGTCAAAATTTGTCAGATTTAAGTTCAGGAGAATCTTACATATTTAAAGGAATGATTGCGTATTTGAGGCCTTGTTTCATAAACAGAAATTAAGAATTTTAAAAAATTGCATAAATAAATATATTCATCTTTTTTATTTGGATTTGAAAACAGTATTATCATTATTTTAATTTTCTGTAAGTAAACTAAACTAAATAAATAGATAAAAAAAATATTCCTCTATCGCCTAAAAAGGGTCGCTATGTTCTAAAACTGCTTAAAACTCGCATTTTCGTACAAGACATTTTTTCTTTATGTTTTACAAATTGTAATTAGAAATTCATGTGCGTTCTGTCATTTTTATAGCTCTCTCTCTCTCTCTCTCTCTCTCTCTCTCTCTCTCTCGTTTCATGAAAAATGGTACGTCACATAACATATTTGTTATGTTTCACAGAAAAAACCTTGACAATTCATAATTTTATATATTAGCTTGGTCTTTAGCGAACAAAAATGCAGTCAATGACGTGTAGCTTTTTAAAGATATAACATACAGCGTCTTTGATGTTAATGTTTTTCTGGAGATGAACAAAGTACTAAGCACTGTACTGTCTATCGGTCTCAGTATGCATTGTAATTCTTTAGAGAGTCCATAGTTATCATATTATACCAAGATGGATTTAATAAAGGTTTTTATTAAAATCTCTTAAACGCCCAGGTAATTTGGAATATTGATTTAATTCTAGGAGAAATTTTTAACATGTATAAAGGTGAAAGGGGAAAATCAATAAGGGGTGGGGGTGGAATAAATATCGATCTTAAATTTTAGCATTATTAATGATTTTTTTTATTTTATTATATTTTTTTATTGTGAAACAAATAAAAAAATTGAGACGACCAAGTGGTTTAATAATGCCAAAATGGCGAAGGGGATGGGATCAATATTTTTTGGGGTTGAAGAGGGATAAACTCGTTGACATGGAGAAACAGTGTTTGATATAAGGCAACCAATATATTAATGCTTATTTCCGAACAGGTGGCGCGCGTCCTGAAAATAATCCAGGATTCTGTTAAATTATGGACATACTAGTGATATTTTTTTTTATTGTTTTATTAAGTTTATTTATTTGATTTTTTTTTTTTATTTAAACTGATGTATTTTTATACATGTATGCAATCATGTCTTTAAATACTTATATTAGAAATTTAAATTAATTTTCGTTACGCGGATTATGCAAAATACTTCATAATTCCCTAACAAAGATTATTATCATTTGTTATGATTCATTTACAACACTTTTCAATTACAGATTAAAACAATTTAAACAACAATATAGCCGTAGCCAATACTAGTATTTGATTTTTATATAGTTCATTTACATCAGATAATGCAAACATCATCATCCAATAATACGGTATACTGCAGCAAACAATCCAATCTACCCCAGTCCACTAAGCTAACCTTTCCTTCAGATCTTTCTGTTAGACTTTCTACTTTTGAAATGATAGTCCCTGATTTGTTCCTCTGCCATGCCTCTGTGACAGCTTTGAAGTGATAATCCTTGATTTAGTCCTGAAACCTTTGCCCTGTGACAGCCTTGGGTTCCTCCTCCTCCACCCCATCATCATCATCATCATCATCATCATCATCATTATCATCATCATCATCATCATCATCATCATCATCATCATCATCATCATCCATCCATCCATCCATCCATCCATCCATCCATCCATCCATCCATCCACCAACCACCACCACCACCACCACCACCACCACCATCATCATCATCATCATCCCTATTTTGACAATTTACCCGTTTTTACGTGACACATTTTTACCCATTTTTTGGGATATTTTCCTGAAAATTTTTCTACATTATACTTTTTCATACTTTAATTTCCCCTGAGGTAGATGTCATGAGCCTGAATAAAAACAGAGCAAAAAGACTATAAGTAAGCGGTAATATGTGAATTTTTATAACTTTTTTTGTTGTTTTTCTCAGTCAAATCAATGACGAAGACATTTTGTTAAACTTGTGCTTTTCTGGTGTTGTTTTGAACAAAGAGGACTTAAATACAAACTTTTTACCAGAAAAATGATTGTAAAATTGTGTTTTTTAAGAATTTTGAAAAGCTAAATTAGATATGGAATTGGCATTAATTTTGTAAAGTCAATTTTTGTATACCTACCCCCATTTTCTCCAATCTTTGGCTTACGCTATTTGTCTTTTTCAGTTACAGGAATTTAAAATTACAATGCTCAAGAACTACATGTCATAAATACCTCATTTTGCATACAATATAATGTGACCATGACAATTAACAATTTCCACCAGTGTTGCATACAAATGTATTTTGGAAATTATTTGCAAACGCGATTTTAATAAGATTGGAATATTAGATCTGAAGCATACGACCTTTAGTGGCTTAAATATTAAAAGTTGAGTTAAAACAAACACACAACACGAAAGTTAAAGATATAAGAACTGATTTAGCGGATTTTTGTCATTATATAACTGGTCAAAATAGAACTATGTTATAATTTTGATTTTCACGCATAAATAAAAAAGTTGAGTAAAAGCTAACAAACGGAACGAAAGTTAAGGATAAGAATTAAATATATTCGGAGAAACTCGCTTGAATCGTTCTTTAAATAATCCGAATAAAATTATACCAATTTTCATTTTTTCCCCCGCATAAATCAAAAAGTTGAGTAAAAACTAACAAACGGAAGGAAAGTTTAAGGATCAGAGAGATGACTTCGTAGAACATTGCTTGCATCATTATAGAATTGATCCAAAAAGAATTATACCAATTTTTATATTTTTTTCTGCATAAATAAAAAAAAGTTGAGTAAAAACTAACAAACGGAACAATGTTTAAAAGTAAGAAACTAAATCTTTAAAGCTACTCAAAATTCTGAAGTCATCATTATGTAATGAATCTATATAGAAGTGTATTGAGATTATTTTCTTTTTTGCTGGGCAGATGTTCAGAGCTAGTATAAAGTCAAATTTTGACGCAACTTCAAATTTCTATAAACTGGTATTATACTCAGATATCGTAGTGTACTATTGAATAGCTACTTGACTTGGGTATTCATTTGAGTTTAAACTTATAATTCAAAATTGCATCAAAATAACCGTGACTTTTAACCTGTAAAACAAGGACTTGGAGAAAAAACTCATCGAAATCTGAATTACAAAATTTCGCCATTATTAAAATATTTGTTTAGGGTTTGTATTTATTATTATTATTATGAAATCATTATTTATTTCAACAAATAATGTCATTGTTATCATAAGTTGTTATGCTTGCTAAGAGACGCGACATTTGTACTCACACACTTATTACTTATAGACGACACGCGAACGTCGCGATCTAGCAACTTCTAATGAAGTCCAAACACTTAATGAAATCCAGACTTCATAAGGCGTCAAAATTACACTAGGTGACGTCTTATGGAGTCCGGACTTCATTAGGCGTTGACAATTAACGCCTAATTCATGAATTCCAAATATTGGAGCTGCTGATGAGAAGTCAAAGCAGTCGTTCAATGTTATAACTCTACAAAGAGATCTCGATTGGAGTCTCAAACTTTGGACTTCATTAGGCGTCGAAATTGTCATTCATTCTGCGCTTCTATTTTCGACGCTTAATGACTTCTTTAAGCGTTGGACTTCCAGTGGCGTAGCGTGCATATAAGCCAATAATTCTGTGCTTGCACATAATTTTTTGATAAAAAAAATTCAAATCAATCCAGTCTGTCATTATGTACAAATGTAAATAAAATACGAAATATTGAGAAAATAAACAATGATTTTTTTCAAATCTTAAACAGAAAATTTCGTTTCGCTCCTATACTAGTCTAGTAAGTAGTTATTAGCCAATGTGTTCGTCTAACTCGGATGATAAGCCGTGTACATTTTCCTGGGTTGCATGCGAGCACAAATACCCAGATGCAGCTCAAATTATATAATTACTACTGAATGTTTTAAGAATGAAAGTGTTATTACCATACTTCAGAGTAAACAACTTCAGTTTCCCAATTAGGTAAATTAAACTTTAATCCGAGACCCTATATGAATTCAAAAGAGAATAATAGAAGGTGGACTGGTTGATAGATTTGTAGAAATCTAAGCCAATCCAGGTGTAGACCAAGCTCGATGTTAACTTTTTGTTAAGCGAGACATTATTCCGGTTAATCCATAATCCATAAACCCAGTAGAAATGTCTACATCTTTGATCAATAGAGTTGTTGCTTCACACATTACATCAGAGAGCAAGATTGATTGATTGAATGAGAATTTACAAGAATTCCAAGTGAAGAATAAATAGTGGGACGTCACCAGCTGTAGGTAAATTGACAGGATTTTTTTTACCTTAGCAGTGCGCTCAGGGCAATGTGCAATTCAGATTCTTTAATTTTGCAACACCCACTGTGAGACGGCCATCACTTTTAATTTCACGTCCGAAGGACCCGTGACCAAAATAAAACCGAATTTTAACCCTTTTTATCCTATAAATATTTATTTAGAATGCAGAAAAATGCACTAAATTGCTCCAGTTTTTCAAAATTTTCCGGAGGTGGGTGGAACATGCATCTGTAACAACTTAGTTAGGACGCGACTACGGCGCGTTTGGTGCCTTTGGCACCAGGCTTGCACATTCAAGAGAATTTAATCGAGAAAAACGTTCGATCTAAAGTTATAATATGAAGAGTGTGTTTTGTCAATTGCGAATCATATTAAACGGAAAGCGTAAAATGTCTTCACGGAAAGCATAACACAGCTGGTCGGAAAGCGTAACATTTATGTCACTCCGCTTAAACGAAACATTAAATTTCGCTATAAGCAGAGTAAAGCGTCTGTCTTCGCAAGTTTATGAAAGTATAGACTTTTCTTAATAATTTTGAGTAGAAACATCATTAGAATCCAAACCCGTTTTATTAAAATCGGCTGCTAAACAAAAGGATCTGCAAAAATGGAACTGTTACAGGTGCGTAAAAAAATGAATATTTCTTGCAAGATCTTATATGAGGCAGTTAATTACCATCAAATATAATGCGAATAACATTTTGCTTTCTGCTAAAGTTTCGTTTTTGTGAAGTTATATGAAAAACCGTGTTCTTTGCTCTTTGACGTAAAGCGTAACGACCAAAAATGTATCATTTTACTCGGACGTAAATTAAAACCGACGAAATACTCCGACGTAAATGAAATACGGTGTATCAGGATTACCCCCGTGTATAACGCATTCATTCATCAAAACGCGTACGGTCGCAAAGACTGTGGGCACATTTTGTATTAAAATAAGGACTTTTCACACCATCTCATTTATTAACCCCCTCTGTCATTTTATTCCCTAAATAAATGCGTGTTACAATGTTTGCCTATGGGGTACTAATTGCAGAATCTGACTGGCTAGTTGAACTTGTACTGAACAATATAACCTGATGCTAATCTAGCCTTTGTTTTAAATTGGGCTCTTGATCAGTCCATCAACATTTTTTATGCCAGGGATTTTAAACTTTTCCCGTAAAACGTTTGCTGAAAACTGAAAGCTCATGGGAACACTCTAAATCACAAGTTTGAACAAGATATGATGGAATTGCAGCACATATGATGGAATTGCAGCACAGAGAGAGAGAGAGAGAGAGAGAGAGAGTACTTCTAATAGTTGTTTATGATAATTATTAATAACCTGTCACGTGACCTCCTGTTCAATCGTGACAATTGTTAATACTTAATTCTTTATTTCTCCATAAAAATTTCTGTCAGTAAATTTCAAAATTATATTTTTATCCATTAGCTGTTTATTCTTATAATTTAACAATAAGCCCTTAAGTATAATAACATCATAAATTTAGCTATTACCTCGCTAATGGTCCCTTCGATTGGTGTCAGAAGTAGCAATTTAGCCATCTTTACGATGTCTTGAGTTGTATTTTTATGTTACTTTTATGGCTATTTTAAGAGAAAGGCGATCTCCAATAATTTGACACACTCGTTAACAAGTCATGCATTTCCCGTTTGTAAAAATGACATATTTAGTTAAATAAAATAAATAGGTAGCTAACAACGCTATGTGAGCGACAAAATTGACCGTTTTCAAAGAATGCAATCTCAAAAACTTTACGTGAAAGGGGAGGTAAGCCATGTTTGAAGCCTTAGTATAAAACACACACAGCAATAACAACAGCGGTAATAATAATAATAATAATAATAATAATAAAAACATGGAGAATGCGTGTTGGCGTGTAAAGCTTTTTTCGTATCTTGCGCAATACAAAAAATATTAACGAATTCTATTGCTTTTGATTAACTTTTATGAAATTACGAAATAGAAATGAAATATCTTCTCACGACAGACACAAAACAATTGCAAATTATTGTTTTAAACAGAGTCTGCTAAACTGAGACAGGGGTCTGTATTTCACAGGTGATCAAAATGTATTGGGATTGTGTCTACCTTTTTCAATATTAAGTGATTACAGTAAAACCTTTCTCTGCACCTTCGCTTATAGCTGGCGACGTATCGAAATAAGTGAAATATTCTTGACTTGGACGTCAAACATCATTACTTAACTCTCTATGTTGGACAGCATTAAACTAAAATATTTTGTCTCTTATATCACTGTTATGTGTTTTTTTATCAAAAAGTAGGATATGCCATCACTATAAATTATTTTATAATTGCTAATTGAAACACCACTACGGTAGCTGAATAGGTGCTCACTGTGGGAGTTTGTGGGTCCGAATCCCGACTGGGATCTGACCAAGACTGAATAAAGATAGTCTTTACTTCTTTAGAAGAAATCTTAAAAAAAAAACAATGCTCCGTGTCACAGCGGGCGCAGCACGTTAAGGAACCATCCTTGCACATTGCCCTGAGCGCGTTGCAAAGTTATTTTTTTTCTACTTCACCTAAAGCTGGCAACGCCTTGATATCTTAACTAAGGAATGATCGTGAAACTGGGGTCAGGGTTCATCAGCGTTTAGACAAATATGGATTTGATTCAAAGTTTTATTTCATTTTTCGGCAAGAAAACCAATCGATTAATTATTTTTATCTGATGTACATTTTACCAAATTAATTTTTTATGATGAAATATCGAAATATATTGGAAGTGTCATTATACCAATGAGTATGAGGCAAGTTGTCGCCTCAAAACTAAGAAGCCATACCCATGTGGGGTTTGACGAAAACATTTATCCATGTCATATATATAAACTGGCAGCTCAGCACCCATAGCGTTTCAGTCAAGAATGAATACTCATATAGAAAGAATATTTCACTTATATCAAGGCGTTACCAGCTTTAGGTGAAGCAAAATCTGTTTACCTTTGCAGCGCGCTCAAGGCAATGTGCAAGGATGGTTCCTTAACGTGTTGCGCCCGCCGTGACATGGGGCATTTTTTTTTTAAAAAGATTTCTTCTACAGAAGTTAATACTATCTTTATTCAGTCTTGGTCAGATCCCAGTCGGGATTCGGACCCAGATCCTTTTCTTTGTACATTTTTGAAATATATTTAAAAAAAATAAACACTAATGTTTTGAAGCTCTCGAGCTGATCATAAAAATGGCACCTTAAGTTCCTGAATTTAATAAAATTATAAAAATGTAAGATTTTCTTTACTTAGATAGCAAAATTGGCGATTTCTTTTGGAACAACAAATGGCCATTGTTTACAAAACAAATAACAGATGTTATAAGATTAAAATGATCTTAAAATGACAACTTGAATTTCTATATATCCTTACAATTAACAAAATTATCAATATTCAAAATTTGCCAAATTTAAAGAAAATTTTAATTAAAAAATGATTGGGAAACTAGAGCCTATATTCGATCATCCAGTGAAAGGGAGATAACTCAAACAGATAATGTCGGCTGTGACGTGTCCTAGCTATTTCGAGGCGAATAGATTCGAAGCTGCATATACACGACGGAAAGCACTAAGAAGTTTTAATTTTACATATGAAAATGTCAAGATGAACAGCATTAGGTGTAAATGTGCAAGTTTTACAGATTACAGTTGTAATGAAATAATTATTACATTCTTACATTCAGCCATTTAGGATTTGATAAATGTTTAGTAAATGTAAAAGTTTGTACCTTTGTAAGTTGTAAGTGAATTTAGGTAATAAAAAGAATCATTAAAAGACAACTCATTCTATGATAAATAAAAATAGGATGAATATGGTGTTATGCTGTCATACCATATATAAACCCTGGTACTACACACATACTCACACACAAATCGACTCGTGCACGCAGACACCACAGAGGTACAACAGAAATGAAGACAGTCCGGGACCTGCAGTCCAAGGTTGTATGGAGCACCTCAACGGGACAGACAAATTTCTACACGAGCACACATCGCAACATCAACATCTGCTCCAGATACTAATAAATCTGGTATAACCAGCACATCTGAGTTGTTCTACGACATTGTAAATATTACATGAAAAATTATAGATTGAATAGTGGAACAGTCACTACCTATTTTGAAGTCTTGAACCCACGACCTCCCACACACACATTGCAATCACTCTACCACTTGAGCTACAGTGGTGATATTGACATTAATTAGCGATTTAAAACACTAGTTCACAATGTCACAGATAACCATTGCAGAACACCTAATCCATTGGCATGGAGCTAGCCAAATTACACATGTGACAAAAATGTTTTCTCACTTACGGTCGTCGAACCTTACATCAGTTTGAAGGCATCCCTGTCGCATTAGCATTATTTTAAATTGACGATGAATGTTTTCAACATACATGTATTTGATGTTTCATCCTAAAAAGAAATGTGATTTATTTCACATGTTTCTTTACCTAAACCATTGAATAAAAACATTGACTGATGGCCATAATCTCCCAATGTTAATTGGCACAGGTGTTGACATTTTTGCGATCGAGCTTCCAGTGAAAGGGAGATAACTCAAACAGTTTAACATAGAGATGATAAGAAATTCTAACTCGAGAAGTGTAAATTTTACAATTTCCCACTATGGCCATGGAGACTTTTACCTAAGTAAGCTGCTTAAAAATAAACTGTTGACGCTGGGAAATTGCAAGCTCTCAAAAAGTTTTGATGAGTATGATGTCTCCATTTTCAAAACTGCCTGGATATATTAGAACTCCCCTGTTTCTTTTTATTCTCAATGTTTATTACACATGTACGCGTGGCGGGTGAAGATCGGCTTCAATCTCCCGGTGGATGTTGACATGTTGATATATAGATGACATTCTATCTATCTCTTAACAATCCAAAATTTAGAGACTATGTGAATGTCATCTGTCCTAGTGAGCATGAAACAAAAGATTACCGATTTTAAGTTCTGCTTAATATTTAGACTTTGCCTCAATTATGATGCACACAAAAGGCTACGTTTGAAGCTGGAGACACACGTAATGACTTACAGTTTTCTTTTGTCAACGTTCCGTTCATATGCAGCATTGTCACCCTTCAAAGAAATTTCTCGCATGCTGATTGGTTAACTAGCCGGGGTACATAAAACTATGTTCGGAAATCTGCCGGGGTAGATGAACGCATGCGACGTTTATCGGTAAAAGGGAAGAAACTCGTACATCGTGGATGTCTAGTTACGGTAAACAAACATGGCTACAACATACGCAAATCACACAAAACACGAAGTGAAAGTTAAAAAGATCCAACTGGTAACGCTTTAAAGGGTGTCAAAAACGTTATACATGGCTTTGGCAGGTTGACGTATTCAACTTAATTTGCCAGTTTTCAAAATTTCTATTTTGCTTTGAGATTGTGATTTTGATATGGGTTTTGGATGTTTGTTTTTGATATCCTACTAAGGTAATATTCAATCAGCAATTTCAAATTTTCCTGAAAAAAGTTGAAATTGTAAAACTTTGTCAATATGTTTTTGTATGTCTTTCGGAAACCGAATGAAATAACAAGATGTTCATATAATAAACTCGTTATTATTAAAAGACTTACTATAGGACGGGCATTAAAGCAATTTTGAGACCGATGATATTAAAATTGGTAGAAACCAGTAAAAAATAAAGTAAGGTAAGGTAAAATAATATCAACTAAGTGGATGGAATCTTTGCTGGTGAACTATGTATATAACTATCGATTCCCGATGAACACTCAGAAGGCAATATATTTTACTGTCATATAAACATTCTTAAATAAAAAAACAAACATACTAATCCATACTGTCCGAATCACAATCCAGAAGTAAAGTATAAACTTTAGAATTGACAAGTTAGGTTAGACACGTGAACTTCCACCATGGAAGTGAGGCCGGGTGCTCCGGAAGGCTAAGCACCTGCTCTTTAGCTAGCTACAACCGCCACGTGTGTAATCAAAATTGTGTGAAAGGAACATGGAACTATGGGACGTCAAATATATCCAGGGCAATCCTTGAAACAGAGACATCAAACTTATCAACAATACTGTGATGACGGCCATAAAACTTTTTTAAAAGTATTTGTTTGTAAAGTTTAAAAATTCTTAAAACTTAAGTTAAACTTAATCGTTCAAAGTATTGCCTTAGGTGGATTTGGTAAAATACATTTTTGTCCTTCAATTTTTCTCATTTCAAGATTTTAAAAATGTTTGGATTTCAACACAATTTTGGTCCGAGCAATACTGATGAGGAATTTTATTCCGAAACGGTCATCTAGTGTTGTAAAACTAAAACAGGTTTAGAAATAATAAAAACATTATGAAAATATAATATTGAACAATTAAGTGATTTCGGAAGTTTAATTTCTTGTGTAAATTTTTTAATTTGTAGAATGAAAATCATGAACGATGAGTAAAACACAAACAAATTGCAAAAAGTAAACAAATTGCAAAAAGTAACACTGTAGTCTAGTATAGCATTACATGGAACTCTAGGGTCATTCTGAAGGAACGACAATTAGGTCCATAGGAATCCAAATGGTTTGCTTGTCCTTAGATTTCTTAAAAATAGCGTCAAGAAGATAAATAGGATCTCTAAATCGTTCACCATATATCTTCATGCAAAATAATTTTTTCCATGAACACTAAAGAATGCATTAGAGAGACATCATGTGCTAAATATCAGTATTTGGATGTGTTTTTGTTTATATAAACACAGTAAAGAACTATTTTACACAATTTTAGTTCAATACAAAATGGGAGTCGGAACTCTGCATCTAATGCATTTCGCCTCTTGATGTTCGATCGCTCGAACCCACCTCCACATGGCTCGAATATTTGACCGATGTCCACTGGATTTCGAGTCAACGAAGTTCTCTGATATTTAATTTTATCATCGAAGGAACTTGAACAAAGTGTCTATTCTTTTGTACTAAGTTACTTTCATTTTTGCAAATGTGTTCTTTACATCGTCACCATAAATCTTCATGCAGAATAATTTTTCCATTTTAGGAACACTAAATAATGCATTAGTGAGAGATCAGTGTTTAGATGCGTTTTTGTTGATTCTAACTCTTTCACAACGGGCACTGCATTTACGTATCTTTAAAAAACTATTTTACACAATAATAGTTCAATACAAAACGGGAGTCGGAATTCTACATCTAATACATATCGCCTCTTGATGTTCGATCGCTCAAAACCACCCCATCCCCCCATGGCTCGAATATTTGACCGATGTCCATTGCACCTCGAGTCAACGAAGTTCTCTTATATTTAATTTAATCCATCATCGAAGGAACTTGAACAAAGTGTCTATTCTATTGTACTACGTTACTTTCATTTTTGCAAAAGTGTTCTTTTTATTAAAACTGTGATACATCGGGGTATTTCGATTTCTCTTTTGAAAGGAGGCGCAGTAAGTTTTGTTGCTTTACCACATTCCAAAATATCCGATCTTTGTGGTTTAGCTTCTACAACGACGACATTGTAATCTTCTTTGTCTTCATCTTCAGTTTTTCCAAACACTATCCATTGATTCTGATACAAATGCAGAAAGTTGATTTTTTCTATATTTTCCTTCTCTAGCATTGGGACTGTTTCAAAAGTTTGAGAGTCTGTATCAAGTGTGCCACCATTTCCTTTGCGGTCTTTAATCAATATATTTAATCTGCATGCGAAAGTAAATAATTTCGAGTCAGAAAAATTGTAACCATCAAGTTTTATTTCTGTGCAAGAATCTGTCAACACGTCAAAAATAACAACTGACTTGTTTTCGACAAATTTATCTGATTCATTTGGATATTCCCCTCCTATTAAATAAATTTTACTATTCACAACCACAGATGATGCATCACACAATGCATATGGAAGTCTTCCAACGGCACACCATGCGCCTTGAACAGGATCATAGCGTCTTACAGCATCAGTCTTTTTAAAACATCCCTTGTTTTCATTCAAAAGTGTGTCATCTCTCGACGCTCCTCCTAATAAATAAATATATTTGTTAATAGCTACCATAGAATGACGATAGATAAAAAATGGCTTTGTATATATCCAAGTACCCTTTTCCCGTAATAACGTAACATCATCGAAGGTGTCTGCGGTCCACCAGACATATACTATTGATGGGTTATATAGACAAACAGCAAAATATGTTTCTTTCTTGTATGGTAAATCTTTAAGCCTGTACCATGCCTCTTTTCGAAAACTAAAGCCACAAAAACGCCACATCCTTTTGTAAAAAACCATGAGAACATTTTCAAACTCTGATCTGGTCGTGTTCGTTTCGTAGATAGAAGATCCGATGCACGTGCTGGCTGCAAATGATACTCTATTGCATGTTCAAATAACGTAGAAAACTCTCTATCACTGAAAATGGTTTTATATTTTTGCTTCAGAAATACAAGACATTCTCCTGAACAAAGAGGCAATCGAAAAAGGCTGTATATACGGGCTTTTGTTTCCTTCGTGCTTTGTTCTAAATTTTTGTGTCAGCCATCTAAGAAGAAATTCAGTTCCGATCCTCTGAAGGTAACGAGCTCTCAGGGACTCTAATATTACTCCAATATCGTCTGCTGTTGCTTCAAGGAGAGATTTATTAAGAATCATTTGATCAATATTTTTTGTTACGTAGTTGACGGATGTCTGTCAAATTTTGTAAGCATAATTTTTGCCCAAGATGCCAAACTTCAATGCAGTTATCCATGGTCAGTCCTTCTATCAAAAACTTGATGCAGGCCTCTTGCAGAACTTCATCTGAGTATAATGGGCTATTTCCAGCAAAGCGTGTGCGTTTTCTTCACTCAAAATATTTTTCCAGAGTACAAAAAATCCAGAAGAAGTCTAAACTTTGATGCATCTAGAAAATCTAATTTGATGATTTTTTCATTTTGATTGCGGAGTTGTGTCGTAAACATAGTTTTGAAGTAATCGGATACGGCACTCAATATGGTTCTATGACACGGGAATTGTTTATCTTCAACCTCAAACACAACATCACATAAGCATTCTCCTGAAGAAGCTTTTCCATTCCATGTAAAAGTGATATGGAATATTCCTTTGTCACATCCATCGCAGACTAACATCTAATGATCTGAAAATAAAAAGAGAACGAAAACTTTTATTAAAACAAATTTGCATAAACAGAACGAGACTTAAAAAGCAACCACAATGTTTGCGCATGCGACATCATAAAAATATTAATCTAGGCTTTATAATCGAGTATGACTTCAAATAATAGTCTAAAGCATCAGAGTATGAACTATGGATCCTCCCAGGTGTTGTTAGCTAAACAAGTGTTTACCCTTCCGGATCACCCGACCTCATTTACCTAGTGAAAGTTCACATAATTTGCGAGTTTTAAAGTTTTCAATTTACTTTGGGATTGTCTTTTGGGTATTGTCCGTTTGTTTTTGATGAAATATATGAATTTTGGACTAACGGTTGTAAAAAAACGTAGAATAATTACGGATGACCAGAAGTACAACACTGAACACTGAATCAGTATCCGTCCACCGTCGGAGTTTTTGCAATCAGTGTTTGTGTAATTGGCTTTCCGTAAGCGAAAAGGTCCCTTAGAATCCATCATAATGAAGAACTAGGTAACAAGGAAAAACAAATATGGTATATTACGAAAAATGGCTTTGTGTTTTTTATAAAAAAAATTCTCTACAACTACTCAATTGATTTACTATTCTTACTTTTTCACATAACACAATGTTGGTGCTTCAAAATTATAACAAAAAGTGAAATTCTTACATCTTTACTTAAGGACCATTTTTTACATATGGATGGTCGTATTTATGTTGTCTTTTTTGTTACTGTATTGTTGTTTTGTTAGCATTTTGTAACATCGCTGTAGGAAAGTACTAGAAACTACCACATACGGGTTTACTTCATTTTGATAGCCTGGCCCAAGGTTTACTATCATTCCGATATTAAGATTTCTCTTAAATTGAATACGGCAACTTTTGATTTTATTTAAGGAATAACTTGTGTTTTTAACAAGTTTATTGAGTCATAACATGAAAAACGCTCTGCACATTTCATAATGCGCGTAGCGGTGGCGAACCAAACTGATCTTGAAAAAAACTTAAAAATATATTCCATTTAATATTCCTTCAGATTAAATATTGTTTCCACATTTCCCAAGTTAAAATCGTCGGTAGCGGACATATGCATGCTGGTCAATGTTTATGGTTTGATTTTAGGCGATTAGCGATGTAAACAAAGTACAGTATAACCTGCTATAGAGTCCACCTCCATATAAAGTCCACCTGTCTATAGCAACCGGTCTGAGGTATCCCCAATGGATTTTACAATATAATGACCCTGTATATAAAGTCCACCTGTCTAATGTGAATAGAGTCCACCCTTTTCAGTCCCAAATGACTTCTCAACCTGTCCATAAAGTCCACTTTTTCAGTCAACTTTTTAAGTCTTTAGAGATTTATAATTTCTTAAAGTTTGTGCAAAAAATCAACTTTATTCTTATATTCTTGATGCAGGAAGATTAGAAATATATAATTATTATAATTACAAATCTTTGATCAGTGTATAGAGTGACAATCAAAGTTTTCAATTTTCCATTGTAAAGAATATAGTTTTGAGTTATAATAAGTAAAAGTTTCAGAAAAAACCATAAAAAGTAATTATTCTCATGTCAATGACTGAAGCCATTAAATCAGAAGGTAGAAATAGTCTTCGTTATTTACAGGTAGTATGTTGTACCTGTTATCTTAATTAGTGACACCCTACTTCTTAAGAAAACAAAGACAATTAGTCAAGTGTATACCGATACACTAACTATGTTATCAGATGATTAAATACACTTTTCAAATATTTTCTGTTATAAACTCTAAAAGGTAAATAAAAAAACTATTTTAAAAAACTATAATCAAAATAATTTTTAACAAATTTAATAAAATAGTATTTAAATATGTACTACATATGTTTCACTCATTTGTAAATAATATCAGCAATACATAATAACTTGTTCATAAGAGGCGACCCTCTATATAAAGTCCACCTGTCTATTAAGTCCATTTTTGCCCAGTCCCCTGGGTGGTCTTTATACACAGGTTATACTGTATTAAAAAAAGAAAAAAAAACCTTAAAAATTCCACGTACATGCGAGATGAACGATCCATTTTCTGACCCCTGACCCAGGAGATCGGAGTGAAAGTAGTTCACGACGTTGCTATGGTTGCCTTATTTTATTGGAGTATAACATGAAGAACGAGCACATGCACTTACGTTGTGTTTGTATTACAGCGTGATACAACAGAATTTAGAAATTATTCAAAAACAAACATACTAATCCATGTCCGAATCATAATCTAGAAGCAAAGTAAAAACTTTGGAACTGACAAGTTAGGTTAGACACGTGAACTTCCACCAGTGAAGTGAGACCGGGTGTTCCAACAGAATTTAGAAATTAGATTATTTTATAGTACTACAAATGACGTTTCATCAAAATTAGAGTATCAATGTAATAAGCTTAAAATGATCTTCAAAATGAAACCTTAAATATATAAAACATATATATATATATATATATATATATATATATATATATATATATATTATATATATATATATATATAATACAGTAAAACCTCGATTCATCGCCATCATTTGTTCAGTCACATTTTGGCGTTAGAAGGGGATTTGGCGATAAACTGAGACAGTCAGATAAAGCAAAACATAAACAAAATGGATTTTGGGAGTTCAAAATAGTGTGGCAATAAGCGAGGTGGCAAAGTTATCAAGGGGCATTATAACAAGGTTTTACTGTAAATAAATTAACAAAAGTATTCAGCTTTCAAATTTGCTAGATTAAAGTTAAGGAATGATTGTGAAACTGGGAACTTAAGCATCAATGGCTATTTCTACTGTGAACTTCAATTCTGTATTTGGATCATGCATGGTGATGCGTCCTTGTTGCCAAGGGCATTATTTACTAACCACAAAAGCAAATTGGTCAACTATGTCACATCATAGGATTATAAAAAAATTATATGCAACATTTAAATAATACGGCAGCCCAGTTTGTAGAGAGATCGTTTCGGTTGTTAGAGATCGTGGGTTTGAATCCCTGTCAAAAGTCGACCACGTATGTCACAACGTAAGATTTAAAACATGTATATATTGAATAATTTGATTTTTTGTTTTTAAAACAACAAATAAATTTGATAATAAAGATTATATGATTAATTGTTACATGGTTAAACCATACCTGTAATGATATATAGCCCTTACAGTCGTTGTTCCTTTTTTTCAACCAACTAAGCAATATACACAAAGTTAACCTAGATCGATTTTCGGAAAATCTCTACTAACGTACAATAAAATCGATGCGGTTATTCTATTCATTAAAATGTAAATGTTATAGACTGACATGTGAGTTCCTTTAAACATGAAAGTTCACCCGGCCGTTACAATTAAAAATCTTGGGTATAAATTTCTGCTTGTTAAGTTGGCAGCAATTAAACAAAACGGTAGCTCAGTTTGTACAGTGCTCGTTTTGTTTGTTAGAGATCGTTGGTTTGAAGCCCAGTCGCAAGTAGGTCACGTATGTCACAACGTAAGCTTAGCATGTATATATTGAATAATTTTAACTTTAAAAAAAAAATAAAAACAACAATTGAAATTGATAATAAATATTATATGATTAATTGTTACATTGTTAAACCATACCTGTAATGATATATAGCCCTTACAGTCGTTGTTCCTCTTTTAAACCAACTTAGCGATATACACAAAGTTAACCTAGATCGATTTTCGGAAAAAATGGACTAACTTACAATAAAATCGATGACAATTATTCTATTAATTAATTAAATGTAAAGTTTCTTCAAACATGAAAATTCACCTGGTCGTTACAATAAAATATCTTCCGTACAAGTTTCTGCTTGTTACGTTGGCAGCATTTAAACACAAAACGGTAGCGCTCGTTTTGTTTGTTAGAGATCGTTGGTTTGTAGCCCTGTCGCAAGTAAGTCACGTATGTCACAACGTAAGATTAAAAGCATGTATATATTAAATAATATGAGTTTTTAGTTTTAAAAACAATAATTAAAAATTGATAATAAACCTTATATGATTAATTGTAACATTATTAAACCATACCTGTAGTGTTATATAGCCATTACAGTCGTTGTTCCTCTTTTAACCACCTATAATATACATGTACACCAAGTTAACCTAGATAGATTTTCGGAAAATCTCGACTAACTTACGATAAAACCTATGACAGTCATTTTAAAGTTTAAATGTACACATTACGTCATAAAATGCTGATAAGCGAGTTTATTTTAATATAAAAATTCACCTGGTTGTTAAAATAAAAAAAAATCTGCTTCTTACGTTGGCAGTATTTAATAGCAACGATATCACGACGGTAGCACGGTTGGTAGAATGCTCGCTTCGTTTGTGGGATATCGTGGGTTCAAACCCCGGAGTGGATAAGACCTACATGTAGACTTGAAAACAGACGACGTCAGTAGCACGATCAGGTGCACAAATGAGTAAATAGCGTCATGTTGGTGTATATTTTCCAAAATTTATAAGTACAATGTGGAAAGTTTTATATCATCAGAAAGAAAAAAGTTCTCTTTAAATGAGGATTTAAATAATAAATTTTCTGGATTGAATATTTTAACTTTCGTGATTTTTTTTTTTTTTTTTTTTTTGAAAAAAACGTGTCAGAATCCCGTGTAACACGTGACAAACAATATATATGATTTCGACAGTTATTGTTCTTTCGCTAAGCAGAGCGGGTCACGGGTTCTATCGGAAAAACCCTAAAACCGATGTTACAAGTTTGTGAACTCTCCCTGCATATTGCACGTATTGCAAAAGTGAAAATATCTTCCACTCTACCTATAGTTAGTGATGTATCCATATAATTGAAATACATTTGTATTCATGACTAAGACGTAAAACACCATTTAATCAACCAATCAATCAATCAATCATTCAATCAATCATTCAATCAATCAATCAATCAATCAATCAATCAATTAATCAATCATCATTTAACGAAAGAATGAATAAATGAAAGAATCAATCAAATAGCCACGTGAAAGAATGGTATGTATTTTTGTTGTATCAGAATGTTTTCCTGTTATTTGCTTATTGTGCCGATAAAAATGTAAAAGCAATCCGTGATGTTAACCTCAGTTCACAACGAGTCGTGGAACAAGAAAGTTATTGAACTGGAACTAGTTATTGTTTAGATATGAAGGATGGACACTTTAGTGATCCAACAAACACAAATCAAGAAAACCCCCAGAATGTAGTTTTGGGACCACCGATGGTAAAATAAGTAGGATTACCTAGTGGCGGGTGTAGCTATCTAAACAGGAGGTGCCTGCCCTTCCGTAGCACCCGACCTAACCTAAGTGTCTAACCTGACTTCTTAGTTCTAAAGTTTATACTTTGCTTCTGGATTGTGATGCAGACATGAATAAGTACGATTGTGATTTGGGCATAAGAACGGGATAAGTACGTTTGTTTTTAATGGCTATACTTTACTCCTGGACATCATTTTGCCACTATGACCGCTGTCCGTCCACAGTAGAAAGCTCAGACTCTATAAGTCGTATATGGTCTTGTTCATTTATTATTATTGTTCCCCAGACTAAGTTAGGACATTACAGTATTTCTTCTATCACTTTGAAAAGTATAAAACAGATTTTTATGAAACTTTACAGGAACAGTTAATCTGTGGATAGAGGTGTGTCATTGGCTATTCGTATTTTGGTCATGCACGCGGTTTTTAAAACATGGAATTTACAGTTGGGTTTTGTTTGAGGGGGACTTGAAAAGGTACATGTATCTTAATTCAAACATAACTTGTTGATTTCATTTTATTTGATGTAATGGAATCTAACAATGCAGTAACTCGTGAAATATTTCAATGTACTCGGTAATGATATTCTAATTGCACATGACTGTGAAGTTCCATCGATTATATATACAATAATAGTATAAGGCAATCCAGAATTGTCACCTTTCAAAAGAGATGTCGCCCGAGAGTATCGTTCACATACCTAGAGAGCAGTTATTATTTTATTATAACGATTTTCCTCGCTTGTACCATATTCTCACCGGTTGACAATAGTATTGCCACATGGCTGTGCCAAGATGACAGACGTTGTCACATGCTGACAGTAATATTGTGGGAAATATCAAATTTTTTACATGTCATGTAATTAAAAAAAGGTTCAACAAACTGCGTTTTAATATTTACGAGATATAGTAAGAGCTGTTATAACGCTGCTGGAAACCTTGTAACAACACTAAAGTTAACCACAATGAAATGTTTTGCCTATTTTCAGAGGACATACACCAATATTATCAAGTCTATGAACAGCATTTTATATGATAATGTGAACCTATGGCAAATATAAATTTGTAAAGTTATTTATGGTTGGCAGTGTATATGCAGGTTGCAAATATATTTTGCTGGATCAAGTTCCAAATACATTACACACATATGGGTCCATCTCGGAAAACATAATTCTATTAGCAAAGTAAACACTATGATATGCCCTGGATATATTTGAGGTCCCACATTTCCATGTTCCTTTCACACAATTTTGATTACACACGTGGCGGGTATAGCTAGCTAAACAGGAGGTGCGCCCGGTCTCATTTCTCTGATGGAGGTTAACGTGTCTAACCTGACATGTCAATTCCAAAGTTTTCACTTAGCTTCTGGATTGTGATTCGGACATTGATTAGTATGTTTGTTTTTTGATGAAAACTGGCAAATTCAGTTAAACACACGAACTTTCACCAGGGAGGTGCCCCGTAAGGTAAGCACATCTGCCATGTTTGTAGTCAAATTGAAAATGAAAGGGACATGGAACTATTGGACGTAAAATATATTCAGAATAATTGTGGATAAGAGACATCATACTTATCATAATGTTGTGATGACTAAATTTTAAACAATGGCCATCACCACAAGCTGTTTTAATTATAAATACAATAGCGTTCGAAGACAACATTGCAAATAGCAATAACAAACAAGAAAATTACGTGATTCACTTATTACCCTTTTCTGCCATTTATGGAGTTTTCAAAGTTTAGCAATGTTTTTGAACAACTTAATTTTTACCAGCGTAAGCAACGGAGAAAACAGCTTTAGTTTAAAATGGGGCGGGGTAAAATCAATGCCGTTTACAAATTGGTGGATGTATTTTTTATTTTTAAATGTGTGTTATTATATACCACTGAGGCCATTTGTTAATAGCACCAATTTGTCAGACAAAATTTGTATTCTGTGTTTTAGACAATATTTTATGGATATTGCAAGCTTAGGATTATCAAGGCCCTCAAACAGTTTAATGACCGTCATCACAATATTGTTGATAAATATGATGTCTCTGTATCCAAAATTATCCTGAATATATACACGTGACGGATGTAGCTAGCTAAACAGGGTGTGTTTACCCTTCCGATGCACCCGATCTCACTTCCCTGGTGGAAGTTCAAGTGTTTTAAATAATTTGTCGTCTTCAAAAATTTTATTTTGCTTTGAAATTTTGGTTTGGACATGGATTGATATGTTTGTTTTTGATTTCAAGTTTTATTTACTTGTTTTTGTCTCTGGTCGCGTTGGATACGAGATGTCTAAGATGTCTAAATGCAATAAATACATTAAAGATGCACATTTGTTGATAAATAGATTTTATTTTGTGTACACAAGTTTGGAATTCTCCCCCTAAGAATTTTTAATATTGTGATATATTTTCAGAAATTTGCTTCTACCAATCGACAGTTGCCTTCTTGAGTTGGGCGGGCATTTCCAAACTTTGAGATCCTAACATTGTGATTGTCTTTTAACTGGTACAACGTCAACAAAGACTGAAATAAATAAATAAATAAATAGTGGATATAAATAAATAAATAGATAAATTAAATAGATAAATAGATTAATAAATAAATAAATGGATATTTAAAGGGGAAATAAAAATAATAAATTAAATTGTTAATTCACAGTCGGTATTGGAAAGGTGCCAACGAGTTGAAGTCGCAGCTCGACTGCCAAGTATCTGACTATGAATAAGAAGAAACAATCGCAGGGGAAGAAATATTACGGATTTTCACGGCGACACTGGTACCGCGAATATATCTTCTCAGCAAAAATTATATATTTCCCTTGGTTCACTTTTGCTACAGTCGGAATTGTGAAAATTTCTTGCCGTAAAATAATTTAGCAGGTCAAAACCGCAAAGGTTTCCTACAGCTAATATTTCTTCTTATATAGTAAAACTGAATAGACAGATATCAGGTGTGGAGTTATAGGTAATAAGATGTCGAGATGAGCTGTCGACTTGGCACCAATTTCGTTAAATTAGTGTTTAACTTACAACATGTCTGTATTGTGATTTCAAGAGGAGAAATAACCTGTATGAGATTGCTTAAATTTGGGTTGAGATTTTAGAAAACACTCAACTGCTGGGATAAATAAGCTAAACAGTTATTTGTTTACCGTGGCTCAACCTCTCTGAAAATATACATGTATAAAGCACTGTGTTTTTACGTTTTTCTGATAATAATTTTTGTCGGTGGACAATATTTTAGCATTATAAAAATCTACATGCATTGAAAAAGATATTAAACAATAATAAATCGAACAAACTACGAATTCGGCCTAAGTTGGCATAGTTAAAAGAAATTAAAAGACAATATAGGCTATAAGCCGAAGTTTCAGACACCTATACAACCGAACTGTCTTACGTCACTTACAAAAGGATTTATTAATTGATTGAATGGGGTCTTAGGTCCCATTTAAGATTAGTTCAATTATATAAAGATGTCACCAGCTATAGGTGAAGTGGCAGAAATGTTCACCTTTGCAATGTGCACAGAGCAATGTGTAGGAGGAAGTGTTCTTTAACGTGTCACGTCTGTCGTGACACGATACGTCAGTTCTAAGGTCTCTTCCTAAGGACACCGTGGCTTTCATTTCTAAATGTTGAATGCATGGTGAAAGAACAGTCAATATTCATTTGCAAGTATTTGTCAGACCTTCCCAGAGTTTGAACTCACCACCTACAGCATCATAACCGAGCACATTATCAACTGAGCCACCGTACTGGTACTCACCAAAGGAGAAATCTTTATTGGTCGCTTCATGCTAATCCATCTTATATTTTCGTCACAAGGTGGCGTTGTCATTGATCCTAGATATGTGAAGAAATTCCCATCAAATGGTAACAGCGCTGCAAGGTTGATGTCTGCGGGAATTCCAGTGACTATTGATATAAAATACCAAAAGTAAATAAAACAATAAACATTCCAAAACTACGAAGTTTTTTCCCACAAATAAAGGCTTATAATCATATTGAGAATTCACGGTGGAAATTGGAATTCTGTTTTCTATTAACAATAAAAAAAACTTCCGTAACGAAAAGAAATATTCATGCCTAGAGGATAAATTCAAAATTTAAAACGGAGTTGACTCTTTTGATTCGACAAGGAAAACTCTACAACAGGTAGCGACAAAGAATAAAAGAATACCTTTCACAGGCTTCGAGGCTATGTTGCAGATGTTTAATGTCTCTGTGTCCCGCATTGTCCTGAAAATATTTGACGTCCAATATTTCCATGTTTCTTTCAATTTTGATAACACACGTGTCTGATGTAGCTAGCTAAACAGGGTATGCTTACCCTTCCGGAGCACCCTGTCTCACTTCTCTAGTGGAAGTTCACGTGTTTAACCTTACTTGTCACTGTCAAAGTTTTTTTTTTGCTTCTGGATTTTGATTCGAACATAAATAAGTATGTTTTTTGTAGAATTTCACTGGCTACGAGACTACCGGTATCTCCAGCTGCATTCTTAGGTAACATCGTGGAATTTCCCACGCCTACCAGGAAACTCCCCTTTTGCAACATCAGTATACACCATCGCACCCCTTTGTTTATCACTACAGCTGTATTCGTCCGTAAGGAATTTCCCGCAGCCAACTCCAGCCGGATCCGTAACGGCAAAGCATATACAAAACCTGGAGGCCAACTCCAGATGGATCCTGACATAGCAGGAAGAACCCGAAACCTCGAGACTAACTCCAGATGGACTCTTCCATATCAAGGAAGACCCTCACAGATCCAGCTAGACATAACTGGTGTTCTTTTTTATTAATTATAATATTTTATGGAAAATAGTCCTTTTTTATGAAAAGTGCTCTTGTTTGACCAGTAAATAACAAAACAAGATTATCTAAAATCTAAATAAACCGAAAACCACAAGAATTTTTTCAATGATTTTTTAATGATCTGGTTTGATAGATTTTCTTTTGAGACTGGCATTTATCAGCTATTAATACTATCTATCATAATGCTTACTTTTTTCGTTTTTAAATTATTTGGGTACATGTACATGTGACTTCATTTATTTGTTTTATATAGCGACTGGACATGAATGTCGAAAGCGGAAGTATTTCTAAATTTCCAATTATTAATTTCTTAGATATTTATTCAATGCAAAACGTAAATGTCTATAAATAGCGTTTATAGTGCTGTTATGTGCTGATTTTGGTTTTCTTAAATTAAAATAATGCATGACCTGGCAGTGGGATAATTTTCAACTGCGTGCAATGCGTCTTGTTCGGTTTGCTTTGCATGACGGTAGGAGTTATAGCGCTTTAAACGTCATTTCTGGACAGCTCAATAATTATTAAATTAAAACATTTTCATACTCCCTCATGCAAACAAAGTATTTTCTGAGCTAAATTTTGTGAAATATATTTTGGTCCTTGGGGTATCTTTTCAACATCTTTGGAAACAAATTTGGTTTCACAATTTTGATCTAAGCACTACTGATGAGGAATTGTATTCTGAATCGGCCGTCTAGTTCTTTCAAATTAAAACTGGTATATTAAGCGTCATTTCTGGACAGCACAATGAAGTATTTTCTTAGCTAAATTTTGTGAAATATATTTTGGTCCTTGGGGTATCTTTTCAACATCTTGGGAAAACAAATTTGGTTTCACAATTTTGATCTAAGCACTACTGATGAGGAATTGTATTCTGAATCGGCCGTCTAGTTCTTTCAAATTAAAACTGGTATATTAAGCGTCATTTCTGGACAGCACAATGAAGTATTTTCTTAGCTAAATTTTGTGAAATATATTTTGGTCCTTGGGGTATCTTTTCAACATCTTTGGAAAACAAATTTGGTTTCACAATTTTGATCTAAGCACTACTGATGAAGAATTGTATTCTGAATCGGCCGTCTAGTTCTTTCAAATTAAAACTGGTATATTAAGCGTCATTTCTGGACAGCACAATGAAGTATTTTCTTAGCTAAATTTTGTGAAATATATTTTGGTCCTTGGGGTATCTTTTCAACATCTTGGGAAAACAAATTTGGTTTCACAATTTTGATCTAAGCACTACTGATGAGGAATTGTATTCTGAATCGGCCGTCTAGTTCTTTCAAATTAAAACTGGTATATTAAGCGTCATTTCTGGACAGCACAATGAAGTATTTTCTTAGCTAAATTTTGTGAAATATATTTTGGTCCTTGGGGTATCTTTTCAACATCTTTGGAAAACAAATTTGGTTTCACAATTTTGATCTAAGCACTACTGATGAGGAATTGTATTCTGAATCGGCCGTCTAGTTCTTTCAAATTAAAACTGGTATATTAAGCGTCATTTCTGGACAGCACAATGAAGTATTTTCTTAGCTAAATTTTGTGAAATATATTTTGGTCCTTGGGGTATCTTTTCAACATCTTGGGAAAACAAATTTGGTTTCACAATTTTGATCTAAGCACTACTGATGAGGAATTGTATTCTGAATCGGCCGTCTAGTTCTTTCAAATTAAAACTGGTATATTAAGCGTCATTTCTGGACAGCACAATGAAGTATTTTCTTAGCTAAATTTTGTGAAATATATTTTGGTCCTTGGGGTATCTTTTCAACATCTTTGGAAAACAAATTTGGTTTCACAATTTTGATCTAAGCACTACTGATGAGGAATTGTATTCTGAATCGGCCGTCTAGTTCTTTCAAATTAAAACTGGTATATTAAGCGTCATTTCTGGACAGCACAATGAAGTATTTTCTTAGCTAAATTTTGTGAAATATATTTTGGTCCTTGAGGTATCTTTTCAACATCTTGGGAAAACAAATTTGGTTTCACAATTTTGATCTAAGCACTACTGATGAGGAATTGTATTCTGAATCGGCCGTCTAGTTCTTTCAAATTAAAACTGGTATATTAAGCGTCATTTCTGGACAGCACAATGAAGTATTTTCTTAGCTAAATTTTGTGAAATATATTTTGGTCCTTGGGGTATCTTTTCAACATCTTTGGAAAACAAATTTGGTTTCACAATTTTGATCTAAGCACTACTGATGAGGAATTGTATTCTGAATCGGCCGTCTAGTTCTTTCAAATTAAAACTGGTATATTAAGCGTCATTTCTGGACAGCACAATGAAGTATTTTCTTAGCTAAATTTTGTGAAATATATTTTGGTCCTTGGGGTATCTTTTCAACATCTTGGGAAAACAAATTTGGTTTCACAATTTTGATCTAAGCACTACTGATGAGGAATTGTATTCTGAATCGGCCGTCTAGTTCTTTCAAATTAAAACTGGTATATTAAGCGTCATTTCTGGACAGCACAATGAAGTATTTTCTTAGCTAAATTTTGTGAAATATATTTTGGTCCTTGGGGTATCTTTTCAACATCTTGGGAAAACAAATTTGGTTTCACAATTTTGATCTAAGCACTACTGATGAGGAATTGTATTCTGAATCGGCCGTCTAGTTCTTTCAAATTAAAACTGGTATATTAAGCGTCATTTCTGGACAGCACAATGAAGTATTTTCTTAGCTAAATTTTGTGAAATATATTTTGGTCCTTGGGGTATCTTTTCAACATCTTTGGAAAACAAATTTGGTTTCACAATTTTGATCTAAGCACTACTGATGAGGAATTGTATTCTGAATCGGCCGTCTAGTTCTTTCAAATTAAAACTGGTATATTAAGCGTCATTTCTGGACAGCACAATGAAGTATTTTCTTAGCTAAATTTTGTGAAATATATTTTGGTCCTTGGGGTATCTTTTCAACATCTTGGGAAAACAAATTTGGTTTCACAATTTTGATCTAAGCACTACTGATGAGGAATTGTATTCTGAATCGGCCGTCTAGTTCTTTCAAATTAAAACTGGTATATTAAGCGTCATTTCTGGACAGCACAATGAAGTATTTTCTTAGCTAAATTTTGTGAAATATATTTTGGTCCTTGGGGTATCTTTTCAACATCTTGGGAAAACAAATTTGGTTTCACAATTTTGATCTAAGCACTACTGATGAGGAATTGTATTCTCTAGTTCTTTCAAATTAAAACTGGTATATTAAGCGTCATTTCTGGACAGCACAATGAAGTATTTTCTTAGCTAAATTTTGTGAAATATATTTTGGTCCTTGGGGTATCTTTTCAACATCTTTGGAAAACAAATTTGGTTTCACAATTTTGATCTAAGCACTACTGATGAGGAATTGTACTCTGATTCGGCCGTCTAGTTCTTTCAAATTAAAACTGGTATATAGTGTAATTCAATGATTGATAAAACGTTTTAGGAAAATATTTGATTCCTTAAAACTATTCTGAACACCTGTATTATAAACTGCAGGCATGACCGAAACCCTTC
Source organism: Anadara kagoshimensis (assembly GCA_021292105.1). Lineage (NCBI taxonomy): Eukaryota > Metazoa > Mollusca > Bivalvia > Arcoida > Arcidae > Anadara > Anadara kagoshimensis. Next base: position 27,381,475 of record CM037872.1, on the reverse strand, counting down.
AACAAGAAGTACTACGGTTAAATCGACTTTGTGGGACCCAAGCGGTAATGAAACTGACAAAATTCCAGAAGATTAATTAAATAATAGTCTCTTAAATTAATTTAATGACTTAACAGGAGACTTCAAAAGAATTCACCAGAAAATGAAAATTATATGACGTTTATAACTAAAGTTATCACAAGGTGCAATCTATCAAGAACATAAATTACAGATCTTTATAATTTATATACACACCGTTTGGTTTTATGACTCTGCTAACAAACTCTAGAATAAATCTGTCAATTTCTGTCAGGGAACTAGCATCAACCTGAAAATTAATTCAAACAATGCTTTATCATTTATTTGTTCATTATGACTTGCGTTCATTTCAATTAACCCGAAATTAAGACGTGACTAACATAATTCAAGGTTCATTTTCCGACGGAAATTCTTCTACTCTGAGAGAGAACTCGGTAACGACTGGTTTAATGCACTCACTTAGGCTTACGGAACCAAGTTTCTCTAGTTATCCGGTGGCTGAGTGGTCTGAGGTGCATGCTTACGGATCACAGCCCCTCCCGGGTTGCGAGGCCGAGTGATCTTAAACGCCAACTCACGAATCGCGACATGGATTTATGATCCCGGGCTGAGTGACTAAGAGGTCTAAAGCGCACACATACGGGTCACATCGCCTCTCTCACTTTAGGTTCGAATCCCACCACCGAAAGATACGTCGGTTGTTTGTTCTAAGCACACCAGTTTTCCCCACTATCTATCAAATGATCGCCTCGATTAAAGTAAAAGAATCATTACAGTTTACTAGACGTCGAATTGAACTGACGATTTGGAACTTATCCGTTAGCTTAGTGTTAAACTGTCGACACGCCTGTATTGAATGTATCTTTCCCCATATGTGTGTGAGTGTGTATGCGTGGGGGTGGATAAAAAATCCAGATGGATACATACCTCCATAAATACCGATAATATTGCTCGACCATCAGGATGTGCTATAGCAGCATTCATTGTTCTGTATTTATTGTTGATGTGCATCAGTTGTATCTAGAAGTATAAGGAATATAAATGTTTTATGATATACATACTTGATATGTTAACATACAATATTGCATTTTATCCCACCTCAGATAAGTAACCTTATATTGGGTTATATTAGGTCACTAGTGATTACCTTCCTTGTCCTCAAAAATATTCGCTCAGTAGTGATTACGTCCTCTGTAACCGGTTATAAACAGTCTGCAGCCACAATGACGTCGTCAAAGCAGATGTGCTAATATTTTGACATCTTGATGATCAAGACTTCGGTGGGATTAATTCGTTACACGACAGAGTGATTTAGTGAACTAATACGGAAATACATGTACATATAAACGGCTATCGCGTCGTCAAAGTATAAATTTTAATAACTCCATATATTTCCGTATTAGGTGTAACTTATAATGTTATACACTTTTGTTAAATAATTCAACGTATCCTCCATCGTCTTTCCACTGCAGTAGCTCAGTTGGTAGAGTGTTTGCTCCGTAAATGGGAGGTCGTGGATTCGAACCCCGACTGGGTCTCACCCAAGACTTGAAAGTGGGTAGTGACTGTTCTTTCGCAAAGCACTCTGCATTACAAAATGAAAACGCTTCTTTCGGAACTTAAAATAAACGAGGTCCCGTTTCACGTTGGCACGATAAATAACCCTGCTGTATAATGTCATCAGCGGAAACTCGCAGGCAGAATTCCTGCACCTTCGCCTATAGGTGGCGACGTCTCGATATAAGTGAAATATTCTTGACTGGGACGTTAACCATAATTACTCAACTCAACTCCTCCATCGTCTTGACATGTTATTTGTTATTATGTTTATCTTGGTTATGTCATAATTAAATGTATTTGTGCGTGATTCCATTAACCGGAACACTCCTCGATTTCTTGGTGGAATTTCAAGCGTCTGACCTAATTTGTCAGTTTCAATTTTTTTTTAAACTTTACTCTTGGATTGTGATTTCGACATGGTTTAGTATATGTGTTTTTATTATGGTAATGGTATTATAAAAATTGCATTTGTGTGTGATTTCATTGATCGAAATACCCGGTTTCGATTTCCTGGTTGAAGGTCACGAGTTTTACTTAATTTAGCCAGTTTTCAAATTAAAAAAAGTGTTTTTCTTTGCTTTTGAAATTTAACATGGATTGGTATGTTTGTGTTTGATTTAGATATCCACAAAAACATTATATTGACATGGCTCTGTTGCAACGCCTATTGAAGTCCGATGCCTTATGGAGTCCGGACTTCATTAGGCTTTGGACTTCATTAGGGGCTGTTACTGATGACCAGATGCTGTTGTATAATTTATCAAGGTCGAAATCGAGATAACAACTGCATTTACTGTCTCGATAGGCTTTGAGCCGAAAATTTAATTTGTCCTTTGCATACAAGGTGGTCAAGGGTACACCGAAAAAGCAAAGTATGCGTTGATAATATCTTAGCATAGCTTTAAAAGTGCGATGACTACATGCTTATGCTACAAAAATAAGAAAAATGATATGATATAATTTATAACTACGTTATTTTCCTTCATGCAAAGTTCTGCTTTAGCTTGAACATTTTGACCCTTTGAACATACATGTATTCTCAAACTGTTAAGAATATATTGGTTTAATAATTTAGTCCAAGCATAACTGATGAGGAATTGTATACCTATAGGGCCGTCTAGTGATGTTTAATTAACACTGATATAATATGAAATGACGCTAAAATTGACACAATCATGTAAAATAACCAATATCGCATACTAACCTCAACGGGGTAAGCAGCGTTGTCTATACGATGTTCTGATCCACTCTCCAAGTCTTGACCAAAGTGGAAACTAAATGAATATAAACTGTACGTATCTGTTTTCTTGGCATATGGTATTCCTGACAACCCTTTGTTCCTGGGATGAACATAAAATACCGCAGTATGAGCTGAAATTATAATACATTGAAAAGTTACAATACACAGATCTGTCGAAGTTAAATGGGTTAAAATGTGTTTGAAGTGTTTATTGTGTTTGACGCCCAAAGTCAAGATTCTTTCACATATATCAAGATGGTCAGTGCTTGTATGGTTAAAAAATCCGTAGTACGAAGTGAAAAACTACCTATTCCTACATGCAAATTGCCAAACTTTCTCACACTAGAATCTGCTCCGATTGATACTTTGGCAGCTAGAGACACTACGATCCACAGGCGGGAGATTTAAACCACTTGGTCCTGTTTGCAAATAGGAACGCTGTGGTAAATCGCATTACGCTATAAATCATGACAGTTTATTTTCCGTTGAACGCACTTTCAGTACTGTGTTGACAAAAATGCGGAACTCGGTAGCCGAACGGACTAAAATATCGGTTTACGGATCACAGCAAATTACACTCTCCAAGTTTGAACATACTCGGACAGAATCCAGAGTGGGAAACTTTATCAAAACGTTTTCTTCAGGTCGCAGGGTTTTTCGGGTACCCCAGTTTTCCTCACAATCATAGAGCCGACCAGCCTAATATACATTATTACATAATTAAATGAACCATTACTCAGCTCGAAATGACATCTCTGAATTTGCTTCTTTAAAATATACAATACCATTGTTCATTAGGTTTCCCTGCATTCGTCCAAGATCGCTGTAGTAAATCTTAAAAGGTCTAGTGTATTTTATCTGGCAAGTCTTGAAGTCTATCGGGGATTGCTGCTTCCCACCGCATTGTGGCCAGTATTTGTGCCAATGTTTCGGACCTGTGAAATACAGAAAATAATACATGAATACAAATAAAATCACTAACAATACACAAAGAACACCTTGTTGTCTAATAATATGTAAGAGCCACATAGAACACACCAGGAAAAACTATGAAAAAGTAATCATACGTACATTGAACAATTAAAATTACCAAAATAAAAATAACATAAATAATTGAAACATTGAAACAACTGGCTTTTGCTTTTCATTGAACATGATGACTGCTGATCAAAGACAAACATACTTATCAATGTCCAAATCAAAATCCAAAAGCAAAGTAAACACTTTGAGACTGGAAAATTGAGTAAAGGACGTGAACTTCCACCTGGGAAGGGAGACCGGGTGCTTCGAGAGGGTAAACACTTCTAGTTAAACTAGCCACGTGTAAAATTTAAAAATGATACTACTACTAATAATAATAATGTTCAGTGACTTCTGCTATTCCACCATTTCAATCATATCTATCCAAATTTAGTGGTCAACCATTATGAATTCAAACACTAGCCAATCAAGACTTAGTATGTTTCATGAAACTAAACTATGTCTTGTATATCTTGAATTCTTTTGTTTTCCAGAATTTGACGTCTAGGAACTGACTATCAGTTACGTCAAATAATCTGAACTGTTTGATGACTTCGTTTGACGCTGTTGCTAATCACGCCTTTGATCTGTTGCCCGGATGTTGAACGCATGCCAGACTCTATCGGTTCCCTATCGCTTTCTATAAATGACTGTGAGTTTTTACACCTTTATTTATACTTAAAAAAAATACCAATCAATGTTCAAATCACAATCACAAATCAAGGTAAAAACTTTGAAACATGCATTTTAAGTTAAACACGTGAACGTTCACTAGGGAAGTGAGACCGGATGCTCCGAAAGATTGGTATATGTAAGCCATAAACATTGTCAAACTTTTCTAGATAAGTTAGAAAAATTTCGTGGAAAGCTTAAATGTTACTTCAAAACTGTAAATTTTGCGAAGGTAAAGTAATAATACTTTAAATCAAAAATAATAAAATGACGAAAAGAAATTCAAGAATGTAACAGGACATAAACAAACCAACAAATAAACAAACAATCAAATATTAAATAAATAGACGAACAAACAAACAAACACATAAATAATTAGATAAATAAATAAATAACTGTAACGTATTTTCTCTGTAAATTATCCGATATTTCCATTACAATATGTCTAAAGAAGCATTGAAGAAAACTACTCGCACATTATAATCATTTTTAAATAGAAAAAACTTTTTTCAATATTTTTGACATGTGGGTTTATAGAGTATGACCTTACCTAGTGGTGAAAATTTATCGTACGTGAAAAAATCTGTTAACAAAAATAGTCCGGGTATCCTTGATATGGGATCAAACCTTGGAACTGTGGTGCACAAGAAGAGTTTGAGGCAACACAATAAAACGCACAATTTTCGTCTGTTTATCAACATCATTACACACATATATGGCCGACCACCGAATTTATTTTGTTGCATACAAACATAATTTTTTGGGACTCTTGCATAAATTTAAATAAAGCTATTTTGAGATAAGGTTGGCTATGCTGTGTGAATTTTAAGTATTCTGTCTGTTTCCGTGTAATTTTGAATTCTCACATACGGGGCATTTGAGGACAAACATTTATGGTAAAAATGAATATAAATAACTTATAAAATATGTAGAGCATTCAGTTTATTCATAACCTCGTATGTAAAATGTGAGCTATTTTACAAAAAAAAAAAAAAAAAAAAAAAAAAAAAAAAAAAAAAAATAAATAAATAAATACAGGAGTTATTACTGTTCTTTTTGAACTATTTTTTATAAGTTTTAGAAAATTTTACATTTCATGGAAAATAGAGACATTTTACAAAGATTTTTTTTTACAGAAAATGTTTTTTTTTTCTTTATAAAATTACAAATTTGCTTATATTTTTATTTTTTTATTTTTTTGATATGTAAAATAAAAACAAAGAGAATATAAACGTAACAGAATCAGAACTAGGGAGGTCCCCTGCTGAGGGGGGAGGGGTTACCATGATAAAAAAGAGAACAATATAAATTCAACATCAGTGCGCGGTAGTCAAATTGTAATAATTCTTGAACTGTAGGTAATATAAATAAATAAATAAATATTTTTTTTAAGTTAATCATAAAATAATTGACAGAAAAATAATGAAAATGAGATAAATAAACTAAACAACATATTAAAATAATTATGAATCCTTTATTCTTCAGAAAAATTCTTCAACTGCCTTAGATATTTATAATGATTACAATAATTGGGGAAAAGTGGATTTTATTTTATTATGTGTAGGTGACGAATATATGAAAAATTTGTGAAGTATGTCTTTGTTACTATTTTTAGACAGTTTACCATTAATCTTCTTGATGGTGAAATGACATAATGATGACATAATTTGTCTCGGACACTAAAACATACACGTTTCCTTGACTCACAGTACAGACCTGTCAGCAGTTTAACACCGAGCTAGCGAAAAGGAGCCACCGAGTGACCGAAATATGGACAGCTAGGGACAGGAAAGCTGCCAAAATATAGATGACAGCTGTCTTAAAGCTCTCAAGATACATGCATATAGGTAAGACGGAGAAGACGAGATGATCTGTAGATTTGGTAATAATTCGTAAGCTTAGTGTTAAAATTTCGACAGGTCTGTACTGTACAGCATATTATAGAAACAGCATTAAAAATCTTGTAAAACAACGCATGTTGAATCGTAAATTATTTCTACCCTAGTGAAAACAGACAATGGAAGTTTTGTTGTCAAGATTTGGATTAATAAAGGGCAACATGTTGGTCTTAAGGACACTGGTGGGCCATGTTGATGAGCATACACTTAAATTTTAACGACAATAAGACTTTTCCAGTAACACCAATACTCAAATGATTGGTTTTAACGCCTAGATAAACTTGATAGATCGAACGTTTTAATAACTCCTAATGAAGTCCAGAATTTGAGGCTCCAGACGAGAAACCTTTTTGGAATTACAAAATAAAATTATTCTCAGAATTGAACGATTGTATTTCTCGTCTGGAGCCCCAATCTTTGAACTTCATTGGACATCGAAATGTTTAACGCCGAATGAAGTTCGGACTCCATTAGGCGTTGCAATTTCGAAGCCTGAAAAAGTCTGGACTTCCTTAGGCGTTGAACTCTATTAGGAATTGCTACAGAGCGTCAAGCGTTGTCTTTCAATATCGATGAAATTATTACAGCAAAGCTTGGACTTTTTCTTGTTTTTCCCAACTTATTTTACATGTACATTAATTTTAAAAAAAAGAAAAATAGGGGTGGGGATGGGGAGGGGTTGAAACATTCTAGTTATATGTAATACCTTCCTGTTAGTTCGTATTGGTTCGTGGCCTATACATTGGTTTCTATGTTTTAGCATCTAATCAAATACTCGGTATCTTGTGCAATGCCATATAGATGTCTGGTAAGAAATTATGTCGGGCATTTTGAAGTTTAAAAAAAACCCTGCATATGGGCATGGATAAAAAGTAAATTTCAAAGTGACAGTAATACATGTATGACCATAAAACTACGAAAAGAAAACTGAATTTTTTTTTATGTTAGTCATTTTTAATTAACAACAATATGGTCCCAGTAAAATGGAATAACGGAAGATGCTTCTGATCATGATTTCGGCCATTTTTCAATCAGTCGAAATGACAGTAATATTGTCAAAGTTAAATGGAATCTGGTCTCCATATAGTCACGATACAGTGACCCAATGTAGTTAATTTTTTTTTTAGTAAATTGACATTAAAGAGCTAGTCGTTGTAGCCGATGGTCTTGATTTAGAAGTGGTTACTTTACTATATACTATAGGTATTACTCGAGTGGAATCTAACTGTTGATAACGGCAATTTTGATTTTTAAAATGACAGCAATATGGACATTCTAAAAATGGCATCTGGTTAATGATTTTTATATATGTTGAGCAGTTTTTGATATTCAAAATGACAGCAATATGGCAATACTAAAAATGGAATCTTGGAAAATGATTTTGACATCGGCCTTTTTTAGATTCAAAATGAAAGCAATATGGACATAGTGAAATTGGAATCTGGAAAAATAATTTTGATATCGGCATTTTTGAAGTTCAAACAGACAATATGGACCCAGTCAAATGAAATCTTGAAAATGTTTTTGATGCCATCCATGTTTAAAATGACACAATATAGATAAATTTAATAGAAAATGAAAAAAAAAAAACAAACTTGTGTTGTCGGCCATTTCGATCAAAGTGCAAAGTACATGTACTTGATAGACCATACATTGCACATTTACCTTTTAACATATAAGTAAATGTACATATATGTGTTCATTAGTGCATATGTAGAAGGCCTAATTACATTTACTACTCTTCAACATAAATTTTGAGGACAGGCAATAAACGAACAAACTACACATTTTGACCTCTCACATCTTGATTTTAAACTTGTTCTACTTTATATAACTTATTGTATACATGTAACAGAATTTTAAAATGCATGTCACAGACGCGTAGTTATGTTTTATATAAAACATGGAATTCTTGACAGGTTAACACTCGTGTAACAAGGATTTCAGGTTTTTTGTGTTTGACCTCTTAAGGCCTATATTCTACTTTGATTCAGATTTTTGTCTGACCCATGCACCTAGGCATAACCATTACAAATGTAACATTTAAGTTTAAAATAATGTATCCATGAGAGTTATTGCTGTTATGTGATTTTTATTGCACCTTTGAGTTGAGTAATATTGTTAACATCACAGTCAAATATGTGTCACCAATATCGAAAAGGTGAATTCTAAAATGTTTGAGGAAATCCAACTACACGGATAAAACCACAGACGTTCAGCCCCAGTTAATGCCAAATTTCCAAACTGGGATTGTAGCTATTGGAATTCGGACATGGGTGGTAAATGGTGATATGATCGACATGTCGATTAAACCAGTCACCGAGGCCACTCTATTAGATATTTCAGGCTCGAGATAAAACTGCCTTCATTTACTATTTATTATTGAGAGGCCGCGGTGGCCTAATAGATAAGACGTCAGTCTACAAATCCAGGATCTCTCACCGCTGTGAGCCCCGCTCAGACCACATGTGGGAAAGTGATTTTTTTTCTTGCCGTTGGTCTTTACTGATTCACCTGGTGTCAGTATAATGTTACTGATGGAGTTGTACGCTTGTCTGCGGCGTACTGACGCCGTGATCTAGCACCCTAAATTCGCTATGAGAGACAGACCATAAAACACACTCGCACTTCACTTGCATACACGAACTTGTTCATAGAATAATCCATAGAGATTATTAGAGTGGTTCTCGTCACGAATACATTGTAGCTAAAAAAAATTGCTGATGCGACGATAAGCAGCATTTAACAACAATCAGTTTTTATTAAACAAAACATGTGTTAAGTTTTAGTAAGAATTAATTATATACAAGAATAATTTTCCATACACGTAGTTCCCATGATACATATTAGAAGCATTTAGTTAATACTATGCAATGTACCTATCTGTATTGAAGATTCCAAAGCTACCCTTAAGATGTACAATTCAAATAGGGTATATACGTAATAATTGTACGTGGGTCAGAACTATCAAATATTTTTATTCCTTTTTAGTTCCACCACTATCATTATACGTAAAGTGGTAAACTGTTCTTCATGTGATGAACCACTACGGTAGCGCAGTGGTGGAGTGTTCGTTTCGTATGTGGGAAGGTCGTGGGTTCGAACCCCAGCTGGGTCTGACCAAGACTTGAAAATAAGCAAAGACTGATCTTTCGCCAAGCATCTGGCATTTAGAAATTAAAGTCACTGGGTCCTTCGGTGTAGATTTTAAAACAGATGACAGGCATGACACGCAGAAGAACCGTTCCTGCACATTGTCCTGAGCACTGTGCAAAGATAGAATCTTTTGTCACTTCACCTATAGCTGGTGACGTCTCGATATAAGTGAAAAATTCTTAACTAGGACTTAAAGCCCCATTCAATCAATCAATAAATCTTCGTGTAATGCATATAGTCTTATATTATGAAATCGTTTAATTTGAGGTATTTTGATCGCTCAAGAATATCACTTGAGTACGATATGTTTTTATGGACACGTATAACCAGCTGAATTGACACAAGTTCACCCATTCTCAATATTGACATGTGTTCCTTTTTAACGTCTCGATATAAGTGAAATATTCTTCTGGGACGTTAAACACCATTACTCAACTCAACTCAACTCAACTGTTGCTTTTTAATTTTACCATATAATGCATTAATTATTTGATAAATATGCCAAAGTAACAATATATAATTTGCCCTTTCACTACACAACCATTTATTTATTGATAAATTAATGTATGGGCTTCATTGGGCATCGACATCGCCAACGCTTAATGAAGACCGGACTTTATAAGGCGTTGTGATCATCAAAAACAAACATACTAATGCATGTCCGAATCACAACAGAGAAGCAAAGTAAAAACTTTGAAACTGACAAGTTAGGTTAGACACGTAAACTTCCACCAAGCAGCCGGATGCTCCGAAAGGGTAAACACCTCCTGTTTGGCTAGCTACACCCGCTTCGTGTGTAATCACTGGACTTTATCAGGCGTTGGACTTCATTAGTTGCTACAAAGCGCACTACTTCTCTTGGTCTCCCATGGCAATATTCCGAAATGGCTTTAAAACATTTACACTGTTTATTTTTTTCCTTCATACCTTTTAGTGGCTAGTTATTTACTACGGTAAATGCTTACATGAATGTATACGGAGCATTTCATAACGGCGGCATCTGTGAATTGACAGTGTGCATGGTGCTTTCACAGAAATTCAGCATGACATTAAATTACGATATCTTGTGTTTAGTCTCTCTCTCTCTCTCTCTCTCTCTCTCTCTGTTTTTTTTTCTCTCTCTCTCAGCGTTTATTAATTAACAGTATACCTGATGAACAAACATGTGCAGGGTACTTTTACTCTCTTTGTCGATATCAACGTGATATATATATATATATCGATCTCTTTAAGCATAAAATTATTGTTATATTTATAATAAAAGAAGATTGGATTAATTTTATGCCGCCGCTTTGCACATATTTTAATAAATATATAGTTCCGAAGTTTTGTTGTAGGTAAATAAAAAGTTGCAACCATTTTATTTTTTAAAAAAGGGAGATAACCCATTATAGGGTGTTAAGTTTCATATACTAGAATTCCTATTTCATAACATCAAAACAATCAAACTAATCCATGTCAAAATCACAATCCGAAAGTGAAATAAATACTTTGAAACTGATAATTAGGTCAAACAAGTGAATTTTCACCAGGGAAGTGAGACTGGGTGCTCCGGAAGGGTAAGCATCTCTTGTCAAGCTATCTATACCATCAGCGTGTGTAATACTTTTAAACTATCGCAAGATAAAATTAAAATTTTCATTGAAGAATGTATAAACGATGTTTGTTTTTTTTATGTTTTAAACAAAAAACATAATGTACTTGTATAAATTTTACGGATCGTGAACATACTACAAAATACTCACCTAAACTAGAAAACTCTTCATAACTGAAGAAGTCCGTAATAGCAAACAATTCTAAATTTCTAGATATCGGATCGTCCTTGGGTACGGTGCTACTATCAATATTTCCGATACTGATTAGAAATACAAATAAAAGACCACCTCTCACCCACATCCCTCTCATCATGTCCGGTATGGATAACGATATTTGTCCGCCTCTACTTAGCATTAAAAACATGTACGACCCACTTCAATATGAATATGAATATTCATCTAGAAACTGTACTCTGTATGACCTATTGTCTTGGCATTATGAGATAAAACTTAACACCATTGTCAGTTTTAAGGGAATTTTTACAGTTATAGCTTTCAGCTTTTTTCCATATTTATCCTTTACGCATTTTCAGAGGAATTTGCATGTAGATTAAAAAATTAAATTTTAAAAAATGAGCACAAAATAAAGCTTTATATAGTTTGCAGTGGAGGAATAATCATGAATAACGCTTTCTTTCAAAATAGTGAAACAAATTAGTTTTACGTCCGAATCAAAGATATTAAAATTGAATTTACATACATGTACATGTAGAAGAGGTCAGTTCAGAAATGGTTGAGGAAAACAGAGTGGCAAAAATTCAACCTTCGTTAAACAAACTGGCATTTTTGTTCCACTTGGAACTTCTCTAGTGAGATTTGAACCTTTGAGATCAGAGGGACAGTTAAACGAGATCAGAGGGACAGTGAAACGTAAGCGCATGCTTTATACCTTTCAGTCACCGAGGTCCGCATTTTTTCAACGGATGGTTCTTTTGACTCAATTTTCATTAAACACGTGGCAGGAGTAGATAGATGAACGGGAGGTGCTTACCCTTCCGGAGCACCCGACCATACTTTCCTGTTACGTGTTTAACCTAACTTGGTTTCTGGATTTGTGATTTGGACATGGATTAGTATGTTTCTTGTGGTCTGATAAGAAGATTAAAGTACATTTTAAGTAAATTACTTTTATAATTTTGTTCCACCAAACATATTTAAATGCTTTTTACATGTTTACAGTTTGAACAATTTTTTACCATTGCAAATAAAAATCCAGGAAACTCGAATGGGAAACCTTATCATTTGTGTATTAATTCATCAGAGTTAACTATGAGGCTAAAACATTACTTAAATCAACTGATAGCAGGGTATGATACCCTCGGGTCCATGATCAAATCACAATCCAAATTTGAATAAAGTCAAACCTGTCTATAAAGGCCACCAAATGGAATCAGTAAAAGTGGTCTTTATAGGCAGATGACCTTTATAAACAAGTTTCAATAATATGAATAAAGAACAATTGGGATGCAATTCTACTGGCCCTTCTGGTCCTGATATAGAGGTGGTCTTTAAGGCAGGTTCGACTGTGCTTGCAAACGAGTTATAAAGAAATATGAACCTGTAAACATCACGCCAGACTGGTCACATAAAATATACATATCACTCTTATTAATTAAGAAGAAATTAAGACTTATAAAAGATGATTCAGTATTTCTGTTTTATTATAAAAATGATTAATTTTACGTTTTTATTGTTTTTACACAAAAATATAATTTATATGCATCGATCAATTTATAAAGCGTTGCAAGCATGCTTGTTTTTTTTAAAAATAAGTTCACAAGGTGAACATCATGGCCAATACCGAAGAGCTCTATTTATTATTAAATTGCAAATTGAGATACTTTCGTTGAAATTAAACTCTAGAAAACGCCGTTCAATCCTTACACGATTTGTTTCAAATATAATTTTTTTCTCCCCCCCCCCCCCCCTTCCATTTAAAAAAGAAAAAGCCGACAATTATTTTACACTAAACAGTAGAAGTAATTTTGAAGTTTGATCAAACTTTCTTCATTTTCATTTTGGATATTTAAAGCATGTATTTTATATGAAATAAGGCGGGATTTGACAAAGTTGGATATCACTGTAGTTTGAGAGTAAATGTACTTAAACAGGGAGATAACTACGCCACTTTCCTCATACGAGAAATGCTTTATACATTAATTCATGTCCATGTATTATTTTATATTTATTTATTTTATTTTTAAAATCTTTTTAAGCATGTATCTTTATATGAAATAAAGAGGAATTTGACAAATTTACACATAGTTGTAGATAGGCAGTTATACTTATAAAGGGAAATAACTACATGTACGTCATTTTCCTCATTAAAAGGCCTGCTTTATACATTCACACATTGTCCATATACATAAGTGTCAAATTATAATACGTTGATTAATTTGTGGTTTCTAAATATGCATGTTTAACACGTAACATTAAAAAAGTGTTAACATCCATTGTTCAATTTTATTACTCTTGGTATAAGACATGCAGTAGTAGTTATTTTATTATCAGCAAAAAACTGCTCATTATATTATGCATCAATTTAAACGTATGGAGACACGTCGCAGAGATTGGTTGGTTGAAAATTGTTAAACGTCGCATCAACAATTTTTCAGCTTTTCGCGACAAGAAAACTATTTTATTAATCTCTATGGATTAATCGATGAACAAGTTCGATTCGTGTATGCATGTGAAGTGCGAGTGTGTTGTATGGTCTGTCTTGTACTAGCGCGCACTGAGGGCGACTTTAACATGCTAGCTCAGAGAGTCAGTACGCCGCAGACAAGCGTACCACTTCCACAGTCACATTATACTGATACTAGGTGGACCAGTAAAGGCCAACGGCAAGGAAAATTCATTTTCCCACACGTGGTCTGAGCGGGACTCACAGCGGTGAGAGACCCTGGATTTGTAGACTGACGTCTTATCCATATGCCATCGCGCCCTCTACGTCACAGATACAGTATTTTAATTTTGTTTGTAATTTCGAACTTTTGAAAGACTAGTATACATGGTAATTTTATGGAGGAGTTGATTAATGGTGTTATCAGTATTCTCCTGTAGAGGAAACACGGGGGTTTGGAGACCATTGGCAAGAACTGGTACACGTAGTTAAACTAGGATTGTAATTCGAACTTTTTTAGTAAGAGCCGCTATAATTCATAAGGTGCAACTCTATAACACCCGGCCAATGGTTCCTCTCTAGACAAAGTCATCATCAGTTTATATCAATGAGAACAAGGTTGCATATTGGACAAAAATCATAGCCAGAATCATTTACTCTTGCTATCTTGTCACTGAATCTGGATAAGCACAAGTTTGGTGGATTTAGAGATTTGGGACAGAATTTAACTTGTCAACCGCTTACCTACATATAGCATAATGATTAATATCCGAAAGTAGGATTGAATTCTTACCTATCTGAATATCAAATTTTTTATGTTTTGTATTAATTAAATCAATATAATAACGAAATCACAAAATATTACAGTTCCAGCTGCCAAAGAACAGCATGTCGGTGGGGTGCCCTTAATAAGTACTCGGAATAGCCGATTGGTGGGGTCCCCTAGATTCCGAACACCAAAAACTTACAAATTGATTCACTAGATACAAGTCTATAAATTTTAATTTAAAGAGCTGATCAGTGTCAAAGTAAATTAACTTGATTAAAGACACCGATCATGTTCAACATGTAAATCACTTTGATTAACCCTACGTAAGACATCTTTGATTAACCCGAGGTATTCATACATACACCGGTCATGTTTAACATGTAACATCAATTAATCAAGTTTTATCACCCATTACACTTGACATGCGGTAAAATTTATTACCAATAAAAACCACTAATTAAATAATGTTCGCATCAATCATGATCTGACATATTGGCTGTATGAATGCTGTTTTACGTCACTTCAACAAAAAATTCATTTCAGATATCTTTGACTAAAAGTTCTTTTTAGGCACGTAACTTAAAATTGTTATGGTCCATTGTTTAAATTTTAATGACTCCTAGTGAAAGACGTGCAGTAATTTTATTAATTTTATTTTAATTAAATAATTTATTCTATTCGTCTTACATATGCAGTAATATATCTGCTTTCCTGAGGCTGCTTATGGTGTATGTGTGTCACAATACGCTATTGTAGAGTTTTTTTCCATTACGAGAATTTTATACAATGAACCAATCTAAATATAACTTGTTGACCTAGTGATATTTCAATATTAGGCTAATCAAGGTTTTCAAAAGTTTTTATGGCCGCCATTACTGAATTATTGATAAGTATGGTGTCTCTGTATCATGTTGTTTTCATTCCCAATTTTTTATTACAAACGTGGTGGGTGTAGCTAGCTAAACAGGAGGTGCTTACCCTTCCAGAGTACCCGGTTTCGCTTCCCTGATTTGCCGTCTTCAACGTTTTAACTTTGCTTTGAGATCGTGGTTTAGACATGTTTTGGGATGGTGGTGGATAACATGAGGTTGCAGAAGGTTTCAGCAAGAACTGGCAAGCCTTCTTAGAAGTGCGAGTCGATTTTAAACTCTATATAGAAGGGTAAAAAATAAGATGTTTTAAAAAAAATAAACAGTACTACTAATGACATAGTAAGGAGTACTGTTATTAAAATTAGCACGAGTTTAAATTAAAATCCTACACTGGTAGCAGTGTGAGAAAGAGATATCTCGAACTAAGATGAATATTTTTGTTAAGTTCGGAATTGAGGGGATCCCTACCACTCGGCCATTCTGGGTACTGTATTAACATAAGGGCACCCCACCGACCGGCTATTCTGAGTACTAAAACTTTGACAGCTTGGCCTGTAATATTTTCAATCTCATGCTCGTCCTGGACAGGGCATATATTATTCATCCTCCTCTGAGATATCTGACATAAGCTTTACGGTTCTATAACCTCAAAGTAGCATAAATACTCTCCTGTCAAGAACGAGCTTATCTTGGGTATCTGTCTTATACTGTTACTGTGTAGTATTCTATGCCCTACTCATTTGCGCTATATGGGTGTGTCCTTATTTAAATACAGTACTCGAAACGGCCGATTGGTGGGGATCTCCTTAATTCAGAACTTAACAAAAACATTCATCTCAGTTCGAGATATCCCTTTCTCACACATGAGACATGGAAATCCCGCGTTTTAACCCATGTGAGATTTTTCTGCCTCGCCCTAGGGAGTGTGAGAAATAGAATTTTACACCAGTAACAGTAAGATATTTCCATCTCATATACTTTACATTGCTACCAGTGTAGGATTCTATTAAACTCGCGCTAATTTTAATAATAACCCCATCAAGGAAGTAATACTTCTGTGTCAGCCTTCAGCTTAAGATGATTTAAATGTTTCATTATCATTGTTGCAGTTAAAAAAATAATTAAGTTATTCCTCATTTGATGGTTACTTTGACAATCATTGCTTTAATTATGAGGCGTTAATGGAAGCCAGAATGTGTCATTTTGGATGTCGTAAGACGTGTATAAAGAAAGCGAAAATGTGAAAAGAAAAATGAAAATCGAAAACGTGAAAAATATTACAAGGGACGAAGAGGCAACCAAGAATTTGATGCTAAAAAAAGAATTAATAAGGTGGAAAAGATGACAATTAAGGGGGAAAGATGACATGGGGGGAATGGACTAAAAAAGAAATTAAAGACAAACATTACTGTTTATCGTTGATCATTTATGCTCAATTATCAACAATGGTCATCAAAGAGACATATTTAAGCATATATATGGCACTAGTACGGATTATCCTTTCAAGACGACAAAATCAACGTCAAAAAAAAAAAAAAAAAAAAAAACGAAAACACTACTGATATACATGCATTTCAACAAAGAAACAAGCAATCAGAAAAAATTGTGACTTAACTGTTACAGAATATAAAACTTTCTTCCAATGCTGTAGTTTCAGGGATTTTGAAGTCGTCTATCCAGTATGCCTATATCTATTGTTTAACCCTGACCATACGATTCATTTTGTTATCAATGGAAATACTAAAGAGAAAAATCTGAAACAGGATTTCCATTTCAAGGAAGAAAATCACGAGATACCCGTGCCAACTGTCGTTAGGGGAGAAGCGGAAAGGTAGATTAGATGCATGTTTTCATTAATAACTTTTTAAATGTTTTTCCATTTCACTTACATTATTATATCCATGTTCTTTATTGTAAGTTCTTGTGCATCCCGAATTTTCAAGTATTACGATTCTGTAGTTTTCATGAAATTAAAGATTAGAAATTCTACTGTTAATATTGTTCTTAATCTTGGAAAACTCTTTTACAGCTGTCCATTTCCGTTTTGTACAGAAGTCCTTTTAATTTCTATGGTTTTTTTAAATTGTCGATAATGCCGTCTTTTTCAACATGGGTTACTGTCACAGGTTTGGTTAATAGTTTAACAATTGTGACATTAATGATTTGTGTTACTAAAGAGACAAAGATATAAAATGTGAAATTTTATGTTAATTTATATGGAAGGACAACAGTGCATATGTACTATTCAAAATTGAACTGTAAGATAGGACAACCGGACAGTAGAAAAAGTTTTTATCTTAAATTACATGAAAACTAAAATATCGTATTATTTGAAAGTTGTAGATGTTGAAGAACTGATAATAAAAACAAACATATAAAATTGAAAGTTAAATGTAATTACATTTGTAATGTTTTAATAAAAAGTTGTAAATGAAAATATGCATATAACTGACTTTTCTTTTATCCGCTAACCATTATTGTTATAGATATCTCATGATTTCCTTCATTGAAATAAAAATCCTGAGGCAGGCGAGTGGAATCGTGTTTCAGTTACCACATGCTCCAAAATAAAGACAAAAATAGCCCTGTGACGAAGGAAATTAGCATTTGTTGATGAAAGATCAGAATACGAAAATACAATTATTCTTTGGACAACGGAACATCTACTTAAGACAACAATTGGTCGTGTATATCCTTAACCATAGTGGAAACATAGCAATTCCTGCGTATAAATTAAATATACATGTCAAGATTAACTCAGAACATATAAGACGGAATACATATTACATGCAAATCCGCCCACCGTAAATCTTTGAGGTTTCAAATAGCTTGGCATGTGTATGTGCGAAAATTTTATTCGATTGAAGTATTACTTATTACTCTCACAATAATTAAACGGAGTTTCTACAACGACGAATTCTAGGCTTAGCAGTATTGAGAACAATATGCAAAATAAATGTAACAGAATGGAGTTCGCCGCTGTTCCAAGTGATTAACATCCCGTCACGGAACGTTTTAGAAAACATTTACGCCTCAAATTCCAGAATACCGTCATTTTACTGGAAGTCGTGAACTGATATAATTCCATATCCAATGGAAATAATAGTTTCACACAAACGTTATCACGTGGTACAGCGGTCAACCCCAAGGTGACAAGTCCGAATTGGAGAACATGACGTAAAACACATCTGTTTGAACAGCTGATAATGATAATGATGGAAATGTGAAAAAGTTGTGATGAAGACAAACATTTCGGATCTGTCTGTACCAGGGCGGTGTAACAACAAACTTTTAATTTTCACGCGTCACCCGTGATCACTACCCTATACGCTTGTGCGGAACGTTTTAGAAAACGTTTACGTCGCCAATTCACGAAATAAAGTCAATTTCACGAAAATACGTCATTTTATGTGATTTCATATTCAATGGTAATAAATGTCCCGCCACACAAACGTCATGGGGCATCACATGGTACGATAGCGAATCCCATTCGCATAATGAAACGTTTGATTGGTTTTTTATGTTGCAATGGTGTTGCAGCCGTTCTAGTAATAAAAAGAAAGCGGTATGTGTACATATATCATGATCTCGTAATTTTGATACCAGCTTTTTGACATAATATTAAAATTAAACGAACCGTAAAATTGACTTATTCTCTTCCTCTCTGAATTCATTGCATTTAGATTCCTTTTCTATTTTAACACGATTTTCGAAACCGCGAAGAAAAGTTTTGTTCGCAAAACCGTTATTTTACATTATAATTATTTTTTTAAATTTTTTTTAATCTATTTAATAATTTATAAATGTATTTTTTTATTTCAATTTTTCTTTATTTAAGGCAAGCACTATATATAGTAATGACCAAGAAAATTAGAAAGAAAAAACTAAAAGGAGAACTTAACACAGTGGGGAAATTGAACATGAACAATGATTTACAAAATGAAACATGTATTTCAGTAATTAGTTTTAAAACTCACCTAGTTTGGATATTCGGTCATAGCTGAAAAAATCCGTCATAGAAAATAAATTCGACTGCGTGGCCAATGGATCAACCTTTGGAATCGTTGTACATTGTCCGGAATTTGTAAGATACACAAAAATAAACGCTAAAATCCAAGTCGAAACATTGGCCATTTTGGATTTTAGACTGACATACAAGAGATTCTAGGACTTGTGTGCATTTGGAGTGGATGTACATAGTATTCATATCCTATTTAAGTTTGACAAGCTTATTATTTTAAACAATGACATTATTCTTTTAAAATTATTAATGGAATGGGATTATTCAAATCACGCGTCGTAAATATATTTTCAATTAGTACTGTCAAATTTCTTTTAACAAAGGGAGAGAAAATTCGAACCGATTTATCTGTCAGAGCTTAAACATAAAGTCTTTAACACATATGACAGTTTAAAGACATCATATTCTTGTATTCTCTCGTTTAATATATGCGTTACGGACCTGGCGACATTTTTACACTCTGCTAACGAATTTGAGCAGAATCGGCAGCTCATCTCGGCTTCTCGTTAGCTACCTATATTGACAGCTGTTATCTATCTCTTTGCAGCCTTTCGACCGCTAGCTATCAATATCACAAACACTCTGTAGCGAACGTCTACTTCGACATTTTCGTTAGCTCAATGGTTCGACAGGCCTGTATTGTAGCTATTTAATTGTACCTTTATGGTTGGTTGAATGTATATTGTTAATTAATGTTGCATCAGCAATTTTGTCAGTTATTTAAAAGAAAGACATGATTTTTTATATAGGTTGATTTTATACTGATAAAGACATTAAAAGAATTGAAACTCTGGGATGGATATTCAAAATAAGCTATCATAACGATTCCAAATAATTAACGTCTGTACATACAGTCCAATTTTACAATATTGAAGATTAACACCGCAAATAACATTTAACAAATATGAACAGATCCAATGAATGAATGAATGAATGAATGAATGAATGAATCAATCAATCAATTAATCAATCCACCAATCAATCCATCCAGCAATGATGTCTTTTTAACTCATCAAATAATAAACCACTTAATTGTTTTATCCACCCTTTTATCCATCCATCCTATTCGCCTCACGATTTCAGAGCGTACAATAAAACACATTACTGTAAATTGTGAAGAGACGGCATTAAAAACAAAACAATTAACACAAGAAGATGGAATGGACAAGCAGATGGACGCCCACCATCACCATGCCCACCCGTCGCTCTCGGCGGGGTATGTACTTATCACATTCATTGTATTGATGTGCTATGCACAGTTACCGTCAAATAACCTAAAATCGTCGATGTGTTATGCACAGTTACGTTCAAATAGGTTAAAGTGATTGTTTACGTTAGAAACAAGCGATACATTTCGTGAAATACTCCATTAATTATCTCGCTCGAAGAAAATATCATGTAGAACAGACTGTAGGCGAAATGTAAGTACATTTACTATAAACGCTTTGTAAATTTGTTTAATTGTGAGTAACACTGAGAGAATTTACTGTCTACAAAATTTATACTATAATATGATTCTTAATAAAGTCAGCAAGGCGACAAAAGTTGTCTACTACTTTTTATTGATTTAGATTAAGTTTGTAGCTTACCTCTACTGAGTTGACAATCTGTGAATAATGACTATTGAGCTAGTTAAAAGGATTCGAAGCTCGGCTGCAGAGTGCATGGCCAAAGTATGAATAGTAAGTGCCCAAATTTGAAGGTGCCGAGGGATAGCTAACAACTGCGGAAAAGCTAAAAAATATATGTATATAGCAGTTGCCGATTCCAATTTACTATATATATATATATATATATATATATATATATATAAAACTTAAAAATAAGTTAAAATATTTTTTAAAACATATGTAACAAGAAGAACCGTACACAATGGTGAAACATGTTTACAAACAATAAATTCAATTATGTTTTATAAAACATTTTAACTTATTTTTAAGTTTTTAATATATAAATTTACCTCACACAAAGGATAAACTTTATCGACATATTTGGAATTATATATATATATATGAGAGAGAGAGAGAGAGAGAGCAAACAGAATATACGTGTAGAATATGATATTTATTAAGGTAAACAATACCTACTAAACTACTCCGTTACGTCACATCAACCTGTATACGGTTCGTCGGTTTTTAAAGAAACTTAAAGTTGCCATTATTATCATTTTAACTTACAATAACTCACCATACCTGACACCATGTTAAAAATCAATTTTGTTTTATAGGTGCATTCTTATGTTTATCTGTTCTTGTTAATTCCGGTTGCATAGCATGAGACTTTTAACGTTTTTTCTTTTTTATTATTTTTATTTTTCACATTTTTTGTAATGTATAAAAAAACATTCGTATATACAAACTAGCATTTGTTTATCCGCGTTACACTTTCTAGAATAGGGGGCTGCTGGGTGACCTAATGGAGAAGACAACAGTCTACAAATCCAGAGTCTCTCACCGCTATGAGTTCGAGTCCTGCTCAGACAACATGTGGGTCGTTGACCTTTACTGGTTCAGCCGGTGTCAGTATAATATGACTGGGTGAGTGGTACGCTTGTCTGTTAAGCAACATTTAACAACAACAACTTTCTAGAATGGAGCGCATGAACGCGTCAATAAATACTAAAAGCGGACCGATATAAATGCCCCATTGGAAAATAGGTGGAACAACTTATATTCACCCGAATTCCATAGAAAGCTCTCTAAATATTAACATCGCAGGAACAATGTAAGTCAAATAAGTATCGAAAGCTTAGTCTTAGTCAGTTTGATTTTTCGAATTGTTAGTAATGCTTACACGTTATTAAATGGATCGTCATTCAATAAACTCTATTATTAAGGTATACACGTGTACCTGTCACATTTTACTAGTATACACTATCTATATATTGAAAGTTAACCCAAAGACCTACAAACATATAAGGAAATTCGTGGGGAAAAATGGTTGACGTTGACACACCCGACAACAGCAAAAAATTGAACAGTGTATTAAAACTGTATTTTTGAAGGATAAATGTCACTAATTGCATGGCCGTACAGTAATTATATTCGTCATAATTTTCCATATTGTGTCATAGATCCAAACAACCCATATATATATGTATATTAACAAAATCAAATATAACTTTACGAATAAAAAATTTTTTTTTAAAACTCAATGGAGTTCACGCTGTACCACGTGTACCCTCTAACGTTTGTGCGGAACACTTATTTTCAATTGATATGGAATCGTAAAAACGACGTCATTCCGGTAATTTATGACGTTGATATTTTTTGAAATTCCTAAAAAACTATTTTAAAGTATTCTAAAGTATTACCTTAAGTTGGTTATCTAAAATACATTTAGTCCTTCTATATTTCATATAGCAACATTTTAAAAATAATTCGATTTCAACAATTTAGGCCTCAGCAATACTGATAAAGAATTGTATTCTACAACGGTCGTCTAGTGCATCAAAATTAAAATAAGTTAAACTATAAATCATTATAAAACGTGCATTGTGTATCAGTTTCTGTAAAGTAGGTTAAGTGTCGGAAGGTCAGTTTAAAAGATCAAATGTCAGCAAAATGAAAGGGTCTGAAAAAAGGAACTTAGCCAAAACGTACTGAATATAACTATCATTGGATTGGGAATTTGTTCATCTAATCAATCATGAGAATATCTTAACAGATATCAAAAGAGACCTGCTTTCGAAAGACCTAATGTGGTCAAGTTAAATGACCAAATATCATAAATAAAACTCAATTCAACATTGACTTTAACTAAGGATTGTTTCTTTGAAGTGTCATTATGATCAAAACAAGCCGTATCCAAGATAAGGAGTCCAAAAAAAGTGATGAGGAAATCGATAGCATGTTACCCAACTTGGCTAAACTTGGTTAAATATATTTTGGTTCTTTTGATATTTTTATTAACCCCTCAGAGAAATCATTGATTCACAATTTTGTTCCAAGCACTACTGATGAGGAATTGTAATCCGAAACGGTCGTGTAAAACTGTAAAATTAAAACTGGTATAATATGTAATTACATCACTCAAAATAAGACTTAAGAAGATGTATTGTGCGACAGTCAGTAACTGTTGTACAAAGATATAGTACAATGCATTCAAATATAGTCCTGATAATTCACGTCTCATGTGTTTTACCTAATTTGCCAGCTTCGAAGTTTTTTACTTTGATTTGGAATTGTGTTTTGGACATGAACTAGTTCGTTGTTTTTTATTTCTGTTAATGAACCAATACATTGACACATTGCAAGCAAGTCTGAAATAAGTCGGGGTAAATTAGTGATTTTTGATCGTAAATTTGACGACTTTTAACAATTGACCCCTTGAATACGATCCATATTCACAGTAAAGGTACTTTTTGCCAGGTATACAATAGGTCACATTAAAAAACTATTATTTTGGAGACGTCAGAATAATGTGAGTCTTCTTCAGTATTATATATAATCCTTTTTATTGTTGATTTTCAGATATAATTAATTTTTATTTGTTTATTTTCAGAACATTTTGAGGTTTCCATTTCCCAGTTTATAATGGATAATGCTAATGCGTATTCAACAACAGCTTTGCAGGGAATGGAAATGCTTCGCCGCGAAGAAAGTATATGTGATGTTACATTTGAAGTTGAAGGTAGACATTTCCCTTGTCATAAACTTGTTTTAAGTTCAGTATCAGCTTTTTTCAAAACAATGTTTACCACGCCGCTTCGTAACCCCGATGAGAAAGTAATCAAATTGGATTTTCTGAATGCAGAAAACTTCAATCTTCTACTGGATTACCTCTACTCCGGGAAAGACATCTTGAATGAAGAAAATGGTTGCATTATGCTGGAAATAGCTAATTACATCCAAATCGACATTCTCCAAGATACGTGTATACGATATCTGATACAAGGGCTGAACATGGAAAATTACATCAGAGTATGGCATCTAGGGAAAAAATTATGTTTACAAAATTTAATAGACGGGGTAATTAGCTACGTGACTAAAAATCTGGACAAAATGATTCTCAACGAATCCCTGTTTGGAGCAACAACAGATGATATTGAAATAATATTATCATCACCAGAAAGTGCATTACCTACCGAGGACAATATCACAGAATTTCTTTTAAGATGGCTGAAACAAAACTTTGGGGAGGGAAAAACCCGTGTGTACCGTTTTTTACGACTTCCACTTTGTTCAGCTGAATATCTTGTATCTCTGAAGCAAAACCACAAGAGCTTTTTCAAAGATCAAGAGTTTGTTACGATATTTGACAGAGCAGTTGAGTATCACTTGCAACCAGCACGTGCGTCATACTTATTATCCAAGGAAACTGAACAAAGATCAGCGTCGCAGTATGAAAATGTTTTGTTAGTTTTTACGCGTGAAGCGGAGTTCTTCGCTTTTAGCTTTTTCTTAGAGTGTTGGTTCCGTCTAAATGGTCCTCCGAATGCGCAAGGCATTGGTTTTGGTATTTGTCTATTTAATCCGTCGACGATATATTTGTCTGGCGGAACAAGTTCTCCGTCAATAATGTCCAAATACAACGGGACTCTTAATGTTTGGATAACAGTCACTATGCCTTTTTGTATCCATCGTCATGCTATGACAACTGTGAATCATGAGCTTTATATCCTTGGCGGTAGGACGAAGAAAGATGCACTTTTAAATGACATTAAGGATGTTGAAAGCGGATCGTGTGCTGTAAGACGATACAATCCTGCCCAAGATAGCTGGTGTGTTGTTGGAAGACTAACGAATGCATTGCATGATGCATCACCCGTAGTCATAAACAACACAATATACCTTGTAGGAGGAGTATATCCTAATAAATCAAGTCAAATGGTGGAAAATAGGTCAGTTTATGCTTATGATATCTTGACCAACATGTGCTCAGAAATTGAGCTGAATGGGTATCATTTTTTTAGATCAGCATTGTTTGCTTTCCCATACAATTCGTATATTTTCATACTTGAATTTTCCGGAAGATATGGCAAGCTGCATTTGAATCCTCAGACCTTTGAAAGGGGGCAAACAATAGAACCGAAAAGCGGAATCGACATGGCGCACTTGTTTAAGAATAAGCTGATAGTATTTGGAAAGGAAATGGTGGATGAAAACGACAAGGAGGAAAAAGACGAGTACGAGGTTACGGTCGTTAAAGTACAAGAGGGAGACATCGACGATTGTACAAAAATGACAATAGCTACACCCTCTTTCAAAAGGAGTAAAGGGATAGCTCGATGTGCTAACATTTTGATAAAAAGAACACACCTACAAAAATGAACGTGCTATAGAAAACTACAAACGTGTGATAGGTTTTTACTTAATTGACAAAAAATTCAAACATTAAACAAGAGACTACCAAATACTCATTCTGGTCAAAACTTTACTAAAAAGGAAACATCTAGATAACTATTTTGGGAAAATACTACCTTTCAACAAGATTTGAAGTTTTCAAGTTTTGTTTTCATATTGTCTCAATATTGTATTTTCATGTGCATTGGAATTATATGTATGAAGACATACACGCAACTCGATTTAACAAACTAATCAACATTGCCCGTTAGACTATTTTAATAGAAGAAAAGACTGGTCTGCTGTAGATTAGTCAAATCGATCATTGTTTGCAAAAGCCAAGAAATATAGTGATGGGAGATTATGATTTTTACTCCAAATACCTTTAGGTTATTAACTTATTACTGTTTAAGATTTTATTTACGTGTACGAACTTCCTGTCAGCAGAATAATCCTGTTAGCGGGAAGAATTTTGCCATATCGTTTCGTTTATATCGTCGCTGCGTTTTGTAGAATTTACCCGTATTGTTATATTAATGCACCGTTTTGAAGACTTTAGACACATTGTTTATATCATCACTGCGTGTTGGGAGAATTTTGCCATACTGTTTTTTATCCTATCAATGTGATAAAATGGAAATATATCCAAGTACATATTTTACCAGTGTTAATTTCACAGGACTAGACAGCCGTTTCGTAATACATTTCCTAATCAGTAGTGCTTGGACCAAAAAATAAACTACTAGTATAATAAGTTTTGCATTGTGTTCATGTTATTCTTGACTATGAAAAAATCATAAAATCAAATATACCAGTTTTAACTTCAAGCACTTGATGGCCGTTTTAAATTTGAAATACGTTTCCTCATCAGTAGTGCTTGGATCAAAATTGTTAAAAAAAGATAAGAAACCGAAAGATCCAAAATATATTTTACCAAATGTATAGGCTTATTCGTAATAAACAATTTTGTTTAGCATAGATTATACAGGACAATTTACAGGGAATTTTTAGAGTTCCTTATATGCCTAAATTAGTTACACCCGACTTTGTTACAGGTGAACTCCACTGTACATTAATGAACGGCAACGGGGATTATTTTGGGGTATGACTTTCATCGTTTGCCTTTTAGATAGTGATATTCGTAAAGAGATTTAAATATTAAATGTAAAAATAATTGACTGATTTTGTCATTTTGTAGTATTATAATGTATTGTCGTTTAGTCATTTTCTAAATTTTTCATTGTTGTGAATTAATTTAAAATATACATTTTAATTAAGTTTTTAATATAAAATATGTTTGGCTTTATTTAGTTGACAGTGTGTTTGACTACATAATAACCACACCATTAGTGTTTTGGTTACGTTGATTTGCGACAAAGTACATGTATAAAAGTTAAAATAAAAGTTAGAATAACTAAAAATTATGTGGATGTTTTTTTTAAAATCAACTGAAAATAAACTACAGATAAGATAAAAATCATCTACTGATTACTTTAAAACTTTTTCAACATTTGAAAAAGTTAAAAATCAAATATAAACTAATCAATGTCTAAATCACAATCGCAAAGCAAAGCAAAATCTTATCTTTGAAACTGTCAAATTAAGTGAAACACGCAAACTTCCACCAGGGACGTGTAATCGGATGTTCCGAAATGGTAGGGTAAGCACTTACTTAACCTAGTCACACGTGTAATCAAAATTGAGAATGAAAGGAACATGAACTATGTATGTGATGTCAAATATACCCATAAAAATTTTGGATACAATGACATCATACTTATCAACAATTGTGATAAAACATTTTAAGGTTTTGATAAGCCTATGTTTGCAAAATCCTTGAGCCAACAATTAATTTGATTACAGCTTTCATAAATTGGTTCAATGAAAACAAATATACTAATCCATGACCAAATCTCAAACCAGAAAAAAGTAAAAACTATGAAACTAGCAAATTAAGCGCAACAAGTGCACTTCCACCAGAAAAATGAGAGAGTTGAGTTGAGTAATGGTGTTTAACGTCCCAGTCAAGAATATTTCACTTATATCGAGACATCGCCAGCTATAGGCGAAGGTGCAGAAATTTTGCCTGTGCGTTGCGCTGATGGCATTATACAGCAGGGTTCTTTATCGTGCCAAGCCTACCAAGACACTGGACCGCATTTATTTTAAGTTACCATCCGAAAAAACCGTGACTTTCATTTCGTAATACCGAGTGCTTGGCGAAAGAACAGCCACTACCCACTTTTAAGTCTTGGGTCAGATCCGGCCGGGGTTTGAACCCACGACCTCCCACTTACGGAGCGAGCACTCTACCAACTGAGCTACGGGCAGTGGTAAAATGAGACCGGATGCATCAAAATAGTAAACAGTTCCTGTTTAGCTAACTACACTCGCTACATTTGTAATCAAAATTAAGAGTGAAAGGAGCATTAAAGTAAGGGGCGTCAAATATATCAAGGGTAATTGTGGACATGTGGAGATTATCAACAATATTGTTATGACGAACATAACACTTTTTATAGGCCTTGTTAAGGATAGGCTTGCAATGTCCTCCCGTAATTGATTTATTTGTAAACAACTTGCTTCAAAGTATAAAGTTCCTGTAGTGGAAACAAGCTCAACTTGAGTGTATTATTTGTTAATGAAATACACCATAAGCAGGAGATGCAGTTATATACATGTAGCTGCAAAGAAAAAGTGACAACAAAATTTAGGATTTAGTCATCTATATCTTTGTAAGAAGAATATAACTTAGTTATTTGTCGACAGCTTACAGAAAAATGAGTTTATCAGAAAATACTTTAAAAGTCAAGTATTGGACTTCAGCACTGTCTAATAACTTATCCCATTTGTTTGAAAAATCCTTGCCGTGTCTGTCATTGGATATAGTTGAAAATCGTTGGTCCTGATATCGTCATTAACTTAAGACACTCAAAGAATTAACGACAATATCAGTTTTGTTTCAGAAATAAAGATCAATCAAAACCTTTATCGTATCATGTTTCATTGGAGGTGTTCATCTAGTCAGTTCTGATACATTATGCAACTGACACAAAGTGAACTTCGCAAGTGATTAGTACCATTTCAGTATAAGCAGTAATATTTACAATCACTGATTTTTTCTAACATAAACGTATTGAATAGGATAACGTTTACATCTCACTCAGTAAACTAGCACGACCTGTCAACCTCTGGACAAGTCTTATTTTGGTCTGAATTGTTTACTGTGACGTCAAAGAAGGCGGGGCTAAATACATGGAAGGAATCAAATCAAGTCAAAAAAGGCGGGTGTAAATGCTCTGAAATGGTGAATGGCGTTGTTCCATTCACTGGCAAAATCAGCGGATAAGCAATGAAAACCAATATTTCATTATATAAAATGAGTGACCTTTTGCAAATTCTAAGCAGAAATGGCAACGTTTAATATTGTTAATATAAGAAATAACGTTCAATTTGTTGTGGTTTACGGGATTATAAACAAGATTTTAATATACCAGTAGTTATACGGTACAAGCCTGACGGAAGTTTAACACATGCTAACGAATTGGAGCAGAATCGGCCACTCATCTCGGCTTCTCGTTAGCTACATATATTGACAGCTGTTATCTATCTCTTGGCAGCCTTTCGACCGCTAGCTACCAATATAGAAGACACTCTGTACCGAACGTCTACTTCGACTCATTTTCGTTAGCTCAGTGTTTCTACATTCCACAAAACACAAATACGTGCCAATTCTTTGGCCAATATATATGAATTTTTCCTCCTCTAATCAATGTTATACAAAAAAATGTTTTAAATCAAAAACAATTGTTGTTCATTGGCTTCAAACACCCAACTCTTCAAATTTGAATATTGACATTATGAGTGTTGGGACGGAGGACTGAAATACTATCGGTTACGAATATTTAACGCTTATAAACCCTAAATTAAACCCATTTAATACACCAATCTATCCACCATAGACACCATTATTAGATTCCATGTTTTAAGCATGAAATTTGATCTAATTGCACAACTTATCCAAGTACCATTCAGTCGTACTTTACTCTAGATGTGAGATATAATTTGCTACAGTTGAGGTAAATGTATTATAACATGTTTGTGCTTCGATACTGCATATGTGACATTGTTTGTTTGTTGATTTTGTTTTTTACATTTGTCACTGTTTACATGCGTGGGAGTCACAACATATGGGAATCCAACAAGCCATTTTATATCCATTATTGTCTCTTATAAAACTCAAGTATGAGTTATGCTTTATGGACGTATTTCATTAGAATACTAAAAACTTTTAAACATATCTCTTTTGAAAAAAACAGAATAAGTGTGCTCTACACAATAATTTCCTCAAAAAATCAATAAAAATAAATCTATTTGGTCTGTAAATCAATAATTAAGTACATAAGTAATGCATAATAACATTGAATTTGTAAGCTGTTTTAAATAAATATGACATGTCAATTTAATACAATTTACTTTCCTGGTCTTCAATAATTTAACTTAATTATCAAGTTTTTACTATTCTGTGGGATAATGATTTGGACATGGATTGGTATGCCTGTTTTTACTTTGCTTTGGGGTTTTGATTTGGACATGGTTTGGTATGTTTGTTTTTAATTTGCTTTGGGTTTTTGATTTGGACATGAATTGGTATGCCTGTTTTTACTTTGCTTTGGGGTTTTGATTTGGACATGGTTTGGTATGTTTGTTTTTAATTTGCCTCTGGATTGTGATTTGGACATGGCTTGGTATGTTTGTTTTTACTTTGCTTTGGGATTTTGATTTGGACATGGATAGGTATGCTTGTTGTTACTCTGATTTGGGATAATGGTTCGAACATGGATTGGTATGTTTGTTTTTACATTGCTATTGGATAGTGATTTGGATATGGAATGGTATTTTTGTTTTTTCAATGGCCGGGGATTGTGATTTGGAGATGATTGGTATGCATATGGGGAAATGAACGGCAATAATCTCATTTGCATATCCGCCATGACAATCCGCCATGAATGTTGTCTTACATGAAGGAAAATAAAAGCAAAAGAAAACAAAAGTTTTTTTAAAAAAAAAAGTCGATGACTCAAAACAAATTTGCCGTGGGTATTACATTCACTACACACATAAATAATATACCTAGTGTTTAAATTTGTTAGTTTCATAATAAAATACAGGTTCCTTGGTGTGTTTAAATTTCGAAGCGTAAAGTGTGGTTGTCCCTTATATTTTCTATTACTAATCCGACAAGTTCATAAGATATAATCTCGTCATTCTAAAAACACAATCGGAAAACCAAAAGTGCCGAGAGTGGTTCGATTCACTGAAACACAACCTTTCAAGATATGCAGTATTTGTTTATGCAACATTTATTAACTTGGTTCCCAGATAATTTATAATTCTCGTATATTGAGTAATTCCCACAAATGGGGCTTGAACGTATTTAAAAAATCATAATAATAAAAACCCTCTCTTCAAAAGTTTATGGTATTATCTTTGTTTAAGGGACATTTTCCTGTCACACCATAATTAATGTAACTTAAAAGGGGGTTCATTGGGAATGATTAAGATTTACATAGTCAGGGCCTTCGCGGGTCAAAACGTCTGCTACAACGTCACAAAATATTTGTTACTTGACTGTACTTAATGAATATTAATGAGGGAATTCTGCCGTCATTTCCCCATATGGTTTGTTTTTACTTTGCTAAAATTCTTCCGAAAGACTCTGCAACATTCATTTCTAAATGTCGTGTGCTTGGCGAAAGAACAGCGATGCCTATTTACAAGTCACCCACAATTTCCCATACACGAAGCGAGCAATCTACTTACAGAGCTACCGTAGTGGTTGCAAGTAAGAGTTATTGCCCCTGGAAAACTTTTTTCCAATGAAAATCATCTGCACAAGTTATTAAATTTTTATTATATACAAAAATTGCACCGATTCTCAGGTGAGCATTTCTCGGGGCATTATTAATTATTATCATTATTATTTAATCAAATCTGGCTATACATTATCGCACCTTGCTACCTAGATATACTAATTTTAGTTTGATTTGTACTTCGTCCCCACCTATATGATACAATCAAGATACAAATCATTTAAAGTTGTTAAATAGCCCTGGTTTTAAACTTTCAGGCAAAAACAGTGTCATCATGTAGGATTGTGTCAAATGTAAGTATGTCTTTATAATGTAACAGTATTTCAAATAGCGTAATTTGACAATAATATCTGGTAATTCTAGTTTTTTTAATGATTTTAGCTTGAACATAATGTCTTAATGAAAAGTAACTGCGTCGTGACGTCACATTTACCAAGGCGCAGTTTTTATTATTTATCGTATATTTAGCTTGTCCGCTTGACCTTTGTTTTAAATATTCATTATGGATGAGTTGATTTAAGAATATGGATCAGGCGTGTATACTTCGACTATATGATATGAACACTCATCATGGGCAATGTGTATATGTAATACTATCATTATAATGCGTTTTAATCGAACATAATTCCATGCAAGGGCAACACCACACTTCGAAAATACAGAAACATTTAAGAGAAAGTAAAACCAAAAGCTTAGTTCGATGATTCATCGAATTTCATAAAAATGTAATCCCTCACATGCAAGTAACAATGGATTCATTGTCTAATGAACCCGTTCCAATGTTTCACCTATTACATAATCTAAATATGGTCTATAATTCTCCAATTCGGCATACAAAACGAATCTTAAATCCCCACAAATATGGAAATAAATTGTGAAAACTGGTCGGCAAACTGCACGGCAACAAAAGAGCTGAATCACAAACAAATATACTAATCCACGTCCGGATCACAATCCAGAAGTAAATTAAAAAATTTTAACTGAAAAATTAGATAAAACACGTGAACTCCTACCAGGGGATCGAGACTGAGTGCTCCGGAAGGGTTAGAACCTTTTTAGCTAGCTTTACCGGCTACGTGTGTAATTGAAATTGAAAAAGAAAACATGAAATTATAGTGCGTCAAATATATTTAGGGCAATCCTGAACACAGAGACATCATACTTATATACTGTGATGATGGCCATTACGTTTTTTGAAGGCCCTTATAATTCTAGGGACCGTGTATTACAATGGTGTTTTTTAAAAAAAGAACAATTTACCGTTGTATATTGGGCCACACATACCCCCAAAATGACAGCTTTTTAAACTTCCCTTCATGAAACCGCCGCATATGCATAACTTGTTTGAAAGTGAAAGCTGTGAGAGGAATTTTATGGCTGAAACGGATACCCTTTCAATAGAATATTGTAAAAACTGACTAAGTTCAACTATTCGTAAAACCTGAAAATAATTATATAATGCAGCCAATTACATATTATACCAGTTTTAATTTTACAGCACTAGACGGCCGTTTCGGAATACGATTCCTCATCAGTAGTGTTTGAACCACCCAAATTGTTATCAAAATGTTGATACCCAAAAGATCAAAAATATATTTTACCAAATCTAGCTAAGGAAATACTTTTTTTGAGGGAGTATACCTGAGTTTTCGAGGAATTTCAAATTGAACTTGAAGCAAAAGATAATAGTATATTTCTGACAATAATACACAATTATTGCCTTCTGAGTTTGTGACATACGGCTCAGTGGTTTAAATTACATATTATACCAGTTTTAATTTTACAGCACTAGACGGTTAATTCCTCATTAGTAGTGCTTGGACCAAAAATAGAAAGGACACATATCCAATGTATATAGAAACAACCTGCAAAGTTTGAGATTTTTTATTTAACGCT
Source organism: Anadara kagoshimensis (assembly GCA_021292105.1). NCBI lineage: Eukaryota > Metazoa > Mollusca > Bivalvia > Arcoida > Arcidae > Anadara > Anadara kagoshimensis. Next base: position 27,347,978 of record CM037872.1, on the reverse strand, counting down.
GTAAGAGGAGTTGATTTTACGTAATGGGAACACTTTAAGAGGAAAATTGTTGAAAAAGGGGAAATTTGTTTGAAAATGACTACAAATGTCAGTAAAATCTAAAACAAATTATTATCAAATACAGTCAAAATATGAGATACACATATTAAATGTATATATATACGACCTATGTTTCAGACTTGTGGGTAAAAAGGCTTTACGAGGAGTTGATTACACAAAATGGGTACCCAGAATTTGTAGTATTGTTGAAAAATTACTATGTTCAAATGTCTGTAAAATCTGAAAAAAATAAATTGCAGTGAAATACCCCTAAACGTCGTTTGCTGGGATATAAAAATTACATTGCATAAATCAGCATGATAACGATGACAAATGTTGTTACATTAACATATTGATTATTTTTTACATTTTATAGTACTCATAAAGTAAATGTTTTGACATGTCCTGCATGAATCTTAGCTGCACTGCTACTTTAAATTTCATTTAGATCGATCAAGCAGTGTCAAAGATAAGATATTGAAGAATTCATAAACTGCCAATGTCAATCCACAACACCACATCACATCCGACTTATCAATTAGGGCAGTTAAGTAGATTACATCCATTTGATCTAAAAAAATTCTGTTCATAAAAGAATATTAAAAACGGGAACTTGGTAACAGCTACTTAAACCAAGAACCAATACAAGCGAATAAAGCGATGTTAAGTCTTAATCTTATCGCGTAGGTTCCTGATCGGAAAGGAATCTGAAAACACAAGAAAAACTTATATGAACCTGATTATCCCAAAAGATAGATTAGATTAGACCAATACATATATTATGAGGCCCACGAAATGCAACATTTGAAGCTGTATAACAATGGTGTTGACTTCACTTTTTATGTTGTTAACGTTTCTTTTCTATGCAGCTATAAACTTGCTTCTTTTGCTTATGATGCATTTGTTTTTATAATTAACATGCTATGATAGAGATTGTTCCCACTACGGGAACGTTATAGAACGAGCCAAGCAGATTTCAAATAAATTGTTGACAAAGGGATATTTGAAGGCAAGGCTTATTAGGATCCTCAAGAAGGTTTATGGCTGAAAACATAATATTTCGTCTCTGTGTCCAGGGTTACCATGAGTATATTTGACTATAGTTCTATGTTCTTTTCACTCTCAATATCAATGTAGCTAGGAGGTACCTACCCTTCCATTTTTTTTAGTTTTAAAGTTTTTACTTTGTTTTGTGATTGTGATTTTGACATTAATTGGTATGTTTAGTTTTGATTAGCACATATAAAGCAAACATGAGATGGGACCGTGATAAATTGATGATTTATTAAAAACTGTAACACTTGAACATGATTAATTCGCAGTACAGGAATAAAAGACCGGTATGTTTCTGGTCTTTTTAATTACTGATATTTAGGGAAATCAATAATAGTTGGGATAATTGAGTCTTGTTCAATTTTAAAGTTATTATTATTTTTTATCTTATTAATTTTCAGAACATTTTCAGGTTACTATTTCCCAGTTTATAATGGATAATCCTAATGAGTATTCATCAACAGCTTTGCAGGGAATGGAAATGCTTCGCCGCGAAGAAAGTTTATGTGATGTTGTATTTGAAGTTGAAGGTAGGCATTGCTCTTGCCATAAACTCGTTTTAAGTTCAGTATCAGCTTTTTTCAAAACAATGTTTACCACGCCGCTTCGTAACCTCTATGAGAAAGTAATCAATTTAGATTTTCTGAATGCAGAAAGCTTCAATCTTCTACTGGATTACCTCTACTCCGGGAAAGACATCTTGAATGAAGAAAATGGTTGCATTATGCTGGAAATAGCTAATTACATCCAAATCGACATTCTCCAAGATACGTGTATACGGTATCTGATACAAGGGCTGAACATGGAAAATTACATCAGAGTATGGCATCTAGGGAAAAAATAATGTGTACAAAAATTAATAGACGGGGTAATTAGCTACGTGACTAAAAATCTGGACAAAATGATTCTCAACGAATCCCTGTTTGGAGCAACAACAGATGATATTGAAATAATATTATCATCGCCAGAAAGTGCATTACCTACCGAGGACAATATCACAGAATTTCTTTTAAGATGCTTAAACAAAACTTGGGGGAGGGAAAAAACCGTATGTACCGTTTTTTACGACTTCCACTTTGTTCAGCTGAATATCTTGTATCTCTGAAGCAAAACCACAAGAGCTTTTTCAAAGATCAAGAGTTTGTTACGATATTTGACAGAGCAGTTGAGTATCACTTGCAACCAGCACGTGCGTCATACTTATTATCCAAGGAAACTGAACAAAGACCAGCGTCGCAGTATGAAAATGTTTTGTTAGTTTTTACGCGTCAAGCGGAGTTCTTCGCTTTTAGCTTTTTCTTAGAGTGTTGGTTCCGTCTAAATGGTCCTCCGAATGTGCAAGGCATTGGTTTTGGTATTTGTCTATTTAATCAGTCGACGATATATTTGTCTGGCGGAACAAGTTCTCCGTCAATAATGTCCAAATACAACGGGACTCTTAATGTTTGGATAACAGTCACTATGCCTTTTTGTATCCATCGTCATGCTATGACAACTGTGAATCATGAGCTTTACATGTATATCCTTGGCGGTAGGACGAAGAAAGATGCAATTTTAAATGACATTAAGGATGTTGAAAGCGGATCGTGTGCTGTAAGACGATACAATCCTGCCCAAGATAGCTGGTGTGTTGTTGGAAGACTAACGAATGCATTGCATGATTCATCACCCGTAGTCATAAACAACACAATATACCTTGTAGGAGGAGTATATCCTAATAAGTCAAGTGAAATGGTGGAAAATAGGTCAGTTTATGCTTATGATATCTTGACCAACATGTGCTCAGAAATTGACCTGTATGGGTATCATTTTGTGAGCTCAATAATTGCTTTTCCATGCCATTCGTATTTTTTCATACTTGATTTTTCCGGAAGACATGGCAAGCTGCATTTGAATTCTCAGACCTTTGAAAGGGGGCAAACAATAGAACCAAAAGGCGGAATCGACATGGCGCACGTGTTTAAGAATAAGCTGATAGTATTTGGAAAGGAAATGGTGGATGAAAACAACAAGGAGGAAAAAGACGAGTACGAGGTTACGGTCGTTAAAGTACAAGAGGAAGACATCGACGATTGTACAAAAATGACAATAGCTACACCCTCTTTCAAAAGAAGTAAAGGGATAGCTCGATGTGCTAACATTTTGATAAAAAGAACACACCTACAAAAATGAACGTTCTATAGAAATCTACAAACGTGTGATAAGTTTTTACTTAATTGACAAAAGTTTTAAACTAAACATTAAACAAGAGACTACCGCATACTCATTCTGGTCAAAACTTTACTAAAAAGGAAACATCTAGATAACTATTTTAAGAAATACTATCTTTCAACAAAAGTATTGTTTTCATTTTTTTTGATATTATATTTCCATATGAATTGGAAATATATGTATGAAGATATACACACAAGTCGATTTAACAAATTAATCAACATTGCCCGTTAGACTATTTTAATAGAAGAAAGACTGGTCTGCTGTAGATTAGTCAAATCGATCATTGTTTGCAAAAACCGAGAAATATAGTGATGGGAGATTATGATTTTTACTCCAAATACCTTTAGGTTATTAACTTATTACTGTTTAAGATTTTATTTACGTGTACGAACTTCCTGTCAGCAGAATAATCCTGTTAGCGGGAAGAATTTTGCCATATCGTTTCGTTTATATCGTCGCTGCGTTTTGTAGAATTTACCCGAATTGTTATATTAATGCATCGTTTTGAAGACTTTGGATACACTGTTTATATCATCACTGCGTGTTGGGAGAATTTTGCCATACTGATTTGTATCCTATCAATGTGATAAAATGGAAATATATCCAAGTACATATTTTACCAATGTTAATTTTACAGGACTTGATGGCCGTTTCGTAATACATTTCCTAATCAGTAGTGCTTTGACCAAAGTATAAACTATACTGCGTTTTTGCAATGAGTTGCTGATTTTGTCATCCTAAGCGGATGTCGTGGACTCTAAGATTTTAATAATGTTTTGCAGTTTTTCTGTGTAGTTTTGTTTAATTCACGGTATACAATTATGCATTATAAAGAGATTATTTTTTTAAAAAGAGCCTTTTTTTGAGAATGAAATCCAATGTTAGCTTTTTTGATGGTGATATTCCTAGAACTAGAATATGTTTCATTAAATAATTTGGTGTAAAATCTGAATGGTTTTGTAGTCTAAAAATGCATTGTTATATCTTTATTTATTTATTATTTATTTATTTATTTATTTATTTATTTATTTATTTATGTTTTTATGATTTTGTACTTTTTAAAATGCATTTTAATGTATTTTAAAACATCTAAATATATTTGGTTGTATTCAGGCGGCCCTGTTTTTTGAGGTATACTATGACCACACCCTGGTTAGTTACTCCGGTGCGCAAGTATGTTCAAAGTCAGGAGATTATAATCAGTTAGTTTGTCTGTTCTTCTTAAGTTGTTTGGTTTTTTCTATCATCACTCTTGGTTACGCTTGCTATTGCTTTGCACATATTTTAAAGTTAGAAAAGATATTTTGTTCATAACTTTTATGTGTCATAGCTGCCTACAAATAAGGGAGAACCGTTTCAAGAGGATTGCATAAAAGAACGGAAACCTTTAAGGGATTGTTTTGGGTATGAATTGCACTGTTTGTTTTTCTTGATAGTGATAATCTAGTATCTAGAGAACCATTATGTATAAAGATTTAAATGTTTAAATGGAAAAATAATTGAATGATTTTGTCATTTTGTACTATTATAAATTACTGTCGTTTTGTCATTTCTACATTTTTCATTTTTTGTGGATTTATTAAAAATACGTTTTATTTATTTTATTCTATTTAAAAAAACAAAAAAAACAAAAAAACAAAACCGTTTTGTCTTTATCATCTTTGCCTTGTAATTGACCACATACCAGGGTGTTTACTGCAGGAGATAATATGAAAATGTCATGTTCATCTCTTGTTTCACTGTTTCTATAATCAACTTATTATTCATCTCTTGTTTCACTGTTTCTATAATCAACTTATTATTAAAATTGCCATGGACATTTTTCTTAACAACCACCTGCATACAAGACAAAAATGCTCCTGTTGAAAAAAGAATTATGTTTTTGTATCAGTCCAAATGTTTGATAGGGATATTTCAATAAGTATTATATTTTTAATTGTAAATCTATGATATTATTTTTGTGTCATTATGATGGTTTATTTAGATATGTATTTTAATTGACGTATGCCGGCCACGCCCACAATGTTCCGACACGCCGCCATCACGGTACCAAAGCAGCGTCACGGCAACTAATGACGTACTTATGTCAGTGACGTCATTAAATGGCGCTATTCAGGCCGAGTTTTCATTCTGCGTGTAAATCAAGTATCCGGTCATTTGACGGAATATTGTGGGCGTGGCCGGCGATACGCCAATTATCATAGAAGAAAAAAATTTACAAATGAAAATGTCTTGCACAGCAACTAAAATTACACTATAGGCAACAAAAATTATTCCAGAAAAATAAAAATAACATCATTGAAAGAAAAAGGACGACTAAGGAATGTGAATTGTAATCTTTGCTTAAATTGGTATTAAAAAAATAAAATTCATGTATCTGTACTATGCATTATGTCTAATTAAATTTCATACCAGTGTTAATTTAACAGCACTAGATGATCATTTCGAAATACAATTCCTCATCAGTAGTGTTTGGACCAAAATTGTGAAAACTTTTTTTAAGGGTTTGAAAAAAACTAAAGGACTAAAATTTATAGAAACAATTTTGCATGAGGAATACAACTTAGTTTTTGAGGATTTTATATGTATCAGTGAAATACAAACATACTAATCCATGTCCAAATTACAATCCAGAAGCAAAGTAAAAACTTTGGAATACATATTATACCAGTTTTAATTTTACAGCACTAGACGGCCGTTTCGGAATACAATTCCTCATCAGTAGTGCTTGAACCAAAATTATGAAACCAAAATCATTTTGAAAGATGTTGAAAAGCTACCCAAAGGACCAAAATATATTTTACCAAATTAAGCTAAGGAAATACTTTGCATGAGGGAGTATACCTTAGTTTTTGAGAAATTTCAAATTTTAACTTGCAGGAAATTTAGACAATTACAGTATGGAACTGACAAGTTAGGTTAGATATGTGAACTTCCACCAGGGAAGTGAGACCGGGTGCTCAAATAAAGGTCGCCATTGTTTTCAATGCAAATAATACTTATTTACAAACACATGTCAATCTAAATAGGGAGACAACATTGAAGACATGACCTTTAAATATATGAATATTCATATACGATTGCCCCCTAAAATATGATTATTGTTACTATTCGCATACTCAGTCAACTTGTAAAGTTGATATACAACATGAACAAAATAATACTTATGTTCCTTATATATAAATGTTTTCGGTCCATAATAAATATTAAAAATCAAGCGAACAGGTCAATGTTGTTTGCATATATATATAGCACCTGAACCAGTAATTAAAACATGCGTTTATATAATTATGATCACGACACGATTTATAAAACGATTTCTTTATTATATCGCCACAACGGTGCCAATTTTCCATAAGAGTTATCTCTCTTCCAACACAATTTCCATAACGTCAATATCTACAATATGCATTATTAAAACTTTTGCTTTAGCTGGCTTATATATATATATATATATATATATATATATATATATATGAGAGAGAAGAGAGAGAGAGAGAGAGAGAGAGAGCGAGAGAGAGAGTGTGTGTATAAGTTATGGCGGTAAACAACTCTGATGACTATATAAGTCGAATAAAACTCACAGCTTCTGTTTCCTGTATAAGATTAACTTCCCGTTCACTGTTGTTTCGTTTGTTGAGCAACTTGTGCAATCCGATGCATTATAATTCAGGTTGTCGTCAATTAGATACAGTGCAACAACTACGGTACCTTATTGGATCGTGTTAGCAGCGCGGGTTCAAATCCTTGCCGAGTCTTACCTAGACTTAAAATCGTTCTTTCGTCAAACACTCGACATTTATAAACAAAAGTCGTGGCTTTTCGAAAAAGACATCAAACCCGATTCTCGTTTCATGGTAGAGGTGGTACGCTACAGAGTCACCATAGGCATTGTCCTAAACAAAGGTCAAATTGGCATTTCGCCTAAAGCTGATGACGTCCCGATACACGAGTTACACTTTAGTATGTGGTTCGTCAATATACCATGTGATACGCCATAACGTTTATGTGGAATAATTCTCATTTGGAAATGGAATCGCTTCAGTTAACATGTTTCCAAAAAAATTCGTTACTCTGGAAAATTTTGACGTTTTCCAAAGCGTTCCATACAAACGATAAAAAATAATGGGCATATGGTACGCTGGAACATAAACCTCCAATCAATTAAGATACAAGTTAGCTTGTCGTTACTGTACATTTTAATGATTATTAATAAATACATGTAAATATAAATGTTTTATCTGTTAGAAATTTGCCTCTATCCTTCTGTTGTTACACAGCTGTATTGGACGGTAGTTACCATAACGATACAGAGGTATCCCGTGGTTATCTCGTAACATACGTAATGACTGAAATGTCTACAACAAAAAACAAAAGAAGTACATAGACAAATAAATAAATAAATAAATAAATAAATAAATAAATAAATAAAATAAAAAATATAAATAATGAATAAATGAATGAATGAATGAATGAATTCAGATGAGTAGAGTAATTGGGTTTTGTGTCTCAGAAGAACGTCAAGAATTTTTCACTCATATCGAAGCAGTCATTTCAGGAATGGTGTAGAAAACTAGCAACCGTCGTTAAGCAAACTGAAAAAAAACTTTGGCAATAGCATGTCCCCGGTGGGATTCGAAACTAAGCGATTGTGAGTCGTTAGCGTGCACTTTAAAACACACGGCTACCGAGGTCCCTCAAAATAATGAATAAATGCCTATGATTTCTCATGTATTTATGTAGTAAATTTGACTGTTTTTCTAGCCTACAGATACATAGTTGCTATCAATAAATGTATTACATATTATATCAGTATTAATTTTACAGCACTAGGCATTTTCGGAATAAAATCTTTTGTCAGTAATGCTTGGACTAAAACTATGAAACAAAAACTGTTTTCAAGATGTTGAAAAGATTACCAAAGGACCAAAATATATTTTACCAAATGTAGCCAAGGGAATACTTTGCATGCGGGAGTATATCTTAGTTTTAGAGAAATTTCATATTTCAAATATACAAGACAGAAACTATATAGATTCTGAAGTGAGATAGTTCCAAAGATATCATTCGGTGTATGCAAGAAGAAATCAATAGAACTGTTATTTCACAAATACGGTTGCAATACTATAGTAGCTAGCTTGCTGGATGAAACTCTTATTTAATATTAGGAATGGGTAATATATGTCAGTTGTTGGATCTCAGGCTTGTGGCATACGTGAAATCAAAACGCAAACATATCGGTCCATGTCCAGCTCACTATCCCAAACGCAAAGTATAAACTTTGAAAACTGGCACATTTAGATGAACAAATAAAATTCCATCAGGGAAGTGAGATCAGATGCCCCGGAAGGATGAGTGCCTCCTGTTTAGCTAGTTATTAACTAGTGAAATAAAATTGAGAATGAGAGGAACATGGAACTATAAGACGTCAAATATTTACGGGATAATTTTGAAAACTTGAACATCAAACATATCAACAATAATGTAACGATGGTCATGGGGTTTACAAGTCTGGTTTTCTTGTCTCGACATAAAACAAAAGTGCGTTTCCAAACACATGTTTAATGACTTACCTTATAAGAAATGGTTTTAGTTTCTCTCATAACAATCCATCTTGTGTTTTCTTGACATGGAGGAGTTGTTTTGGAACCAAAATATGTATAAAATTCTCTTGACCAAGGTAAAACAGCTGAGGGACGCAACATTGTGGATATACCTGTGACTGAAAAACATACGCCAATGTTGTAAGTAATGAGCGAAATAAGGATAATATTTCACACTGACAAATCTGTATAGAATTTGGAATAAGCTTAAGGTTTTAAAACGCAGAAACGGTTCTAAGAAGGCAGTATGCCAACAATGAAAAGTTCTGTAGGGAAAACCTGTGTTAAACAAAAAATTTGTGATCTTAGTATATCCCCGCTTTTAGCATACTAGTATTTAGAATAAAAATAAAATCTAAAGTAAATGTTTGGAAGATTTGAAATTGGTATACTTGTGGCATATGAACTCTTAATGAACTCGTACATTTTTTTTTAAAAAAGACTGTATTTAGTAGTTGCTGATAAAACTGCTACGATTTTTTCGGACGGACGAACAGAAGAGTATATCCCCTCTTCTTCGAAGCGAGGTATAATAACTTTGATAAAATACGTATACGTATGCTCTAACATAGATTGTTCTAATTCTTGCTTTAACTTAATGAAATACAAGTATAAGTATACATAGAATAATATTATGACTCATTGTTCTAAGAGTTGACGCCAAAACCAAGATTCTTCCACAAATATCGAGGTTGCCAGATCAGCAATGGCGAAGAAATTCGAGTGGTCGCAGAACACCGTTCGAACACCAAGCAAAATGATAAACTTTCTCGCTTTAGGATCTGTCTCGAGTGGAATTCTAACCTAGACGATGACAGGTACTGTTATCCGTAAGTCGTTGCTTTAGACAAATCGGCCACAGAGTAAACCCTCGTTGCTTTTAGATTAAATTGATCTATTAAATTGATGTAATTCTTAACATTAAGAAACTTAATAAAACTTACTATTTGGAGTAAAATTTTGACTCATTACTCTGGATATAAATTTATCTAATTCTGAATCTTCGCTGGCTTTCTACAATGACAGAAATTTGAAGCTAAATTCTTCCATTAAGTGAATGGAATAGTCTAATTGAAATATAATGATACTAGTACATATTTAAATTACAACCCAAAAGGCAAAGTAAATCGCTGTATAACGGCAAGTTTTGTTTAACACGGTCACTTAAAAAACGGAAGTGAGGCCAGATTCTCCCAAATAATAAGCCCCCTCCTGTCTAGTTAGCTATACCTACCAGGTGTAAAAGGTATGCTTGACTTTGATAAGGAATAAAAGGAACATTGAACTTTGCGACATATAATATATCCAGGACAATTTTGAACACGGAAACAGCATACTTATCACCAATATTGTGATAATGGCCATACAACTTTTTGAGGGCCTTGATGAACCTAGGCTAAAGTGATGTTTGTGTGCGAATGCCACATAAATAAATAAATACAATATTTAAGAAGCAATTGACAAATGCCCATAAAAACACTCAAAATATTGGCAGCAAATTGCGTTACAATGTAGTTTGAAAAAAAGTGTAACGGTTTTTTGTAATTTGGCACAACAATATTTCTGCTTTCAAAAATATTATAGAGAATTTAATGATAAGAGCACCAAAATAAAAAAGGTAATCACGTTCATAAGTAAACACAATATAACGCAATTAATATTTGTCCCAAAATGTGAAAAACAATTAAACATGAATGAATATTATAAGGTGTTGCAAAAATACGATGCAATGCATTAGTCAAACCCCCCCCCCCCGGACAATATTATTGTTATCCCCTTGGGAACAGAGCGCCATTGAAACAACTAGTTTACATCCATCACGGCATAACGTTTACCGCATTACCAATCATGACTTACGATCAACCGAATTTCCTTAGCATACATATTGCATTTCCTGTTAAATTACCCATCATGACATATGGTTTACCGCGTTTCTATACTATTTTGGTATAATTTCCTGATAATACATGTAGTATTGCTGTACAAATTTACATGAACTTGAAATATATTAGCATCACGTGTCCAGGAAGTCAACTCCCGGTAATGTCTTGTTAATTTCAATGTGCTAGACACACTATACTTTGAACCTTCACAACAGAGTTGTTTCAATGAATAAAATCAAAAGCAAACATAATAATCCGTGTCCGAATGACAGCCAGGAATAACATTTGCGCTGATGGTATTATACAGCAGGGTTCTTTAGCGTGCCAAGCCCACGGTGATACGGGACCTCGTTTATTTTAAGTGCCGAGTGCTTGGCGAAAGAACAGTCATTACTCACTTTCAAGTCTTGGGTCAGACCCGATAGGGGCTCGAACCCACGACCTCACACTTATGGAGCGAGCACTCTACCAACTGAACTGACGCAGTTGTTTCAATGTGCTAGTCAAACTTAACTAATTGGGACCTTTAAAACAGAGTTGTTCCAATGGATGAAATCTAAATCAAACATAAAAATCCGTGTCCAAATGAAAGCCAGGAATGGCATTTATGGTTGATATTTCTCCTCATTAATTTGTGATATGTTTGTTTGTGATTTGTGGTATTTATAGCAAGTAAAACCAAATATACCAATCCATTTTCAAATAAAAATCCAGATGCAAAGAAAAAATTGAAATTGACAAATTAAGTTATCTTTATGAACTACCAACAAGGAAGCCTGTGATTCTCGAAGACAGTCTGTAAACACAATTTACCAATATGAATTCATGATGTCACAATTGCCGTTTTATTATACGAACAGAAAATGTGCAAACATTTCAGTAATATTTAATATACTTTTTCTACGCGATCTCTGAATTGACTGCTTCCAGATAAGTAAAAAAAAATCTTGTCTGGGCGTAAAACATCATTACTTCTATCATTAGATATATAATCTTACATTGTCTACTTCTATTAATACAGATATTGCTGCTAGACCGTCTCGATGTTGGCCAGCAGACTTCATACTTCCGTATTTATAGTTGTAATGTACAAGATGTGCCTGAAATACAAAAACATACTTATTACAACGATATGTTTTATATTTGCATTTGTGATGTTTTAATGTATTAAATTCTGTTTGAAACCAAATGTAACTACTGTCATATAAATTTTTTTTCTAATTTAATCATAAAATACATTTAAAGAAGGTATGTTTTTTATGATTCAAAAAATGGTATATAACACTACTTTTGAAATCACTCTGTGACAGTGATTTTGTCTTTCTTTTCATAAAAAAATCAAATAAACTTGAATAAAAATGTATGTTTGTTACTTACGTGTACCTAGTCTTAACAGGAAATAACTGTGATTAGCCTAGAATATATCTGCATACGGTAAAACGTTGGAGCTCTGGGGATTTAACATGTACAAATATCAGTCAAATGGCGGTTCCTGTTGCGCATATGACGTAATACGTCACTAAAACATCACTTCAGGTTTAAACATCGTCATTTTCGCCATGTAAAATCATCATAACGACAACATTTTCCTTTTTACAGAAATACTTTATGTCAATCGCGGATGCGCATACAGATTTTCAGTTACGACTAGGTACAAGTAAGTGAAAAATACTTAAATGTTTAAGTTGTAAACCATAACAATTTGACAGTTTTCTAAAATATATATAGGAGTAAAATAAAAGTAAACATTTTATAAACTTTATCCGACATTACTAAAAACCATTACGTGAAGTGTAAATTAATGCATAGACAATCTAGGACCCTAGGAAATCTTTAAATCAAAGAATGCTGCATGCAAATAAATTGTTGACTCAGGGATATTACAAGCCTAGGCTTATCAATGCCCTTAAAACGTTTATGGCCGTCATCACAGTATTGTTGATAAGTTTGATGTTTCTGGGTCCATGTTTGCCCTGTATATATTTGACGTCCCATAGTTTCATGTTCCTTTCACACAATTTTGATTTCACACGTGGCGGGTGTAGCTAGCTAAACAGGAGGTGCCTACCCCTCCGGATCACCCGGCCTCACTTTCCTGGTGGAACTTCACGTGTCTAACCTGACTTGTCAGTTCCAAAGTTTTTATTTTGCTTCTGGATTGTGATTCGGACATGGATTAGTATGTTTGTTTTAATTATCTGAGAGTTTGATGAAGCATACGTTACCTCAAGCGGAAAGTATTTCATATCTATTGCGTGTTCTGATCCATGCATGACGGCATTACCAAAATGTAGATGTATCTGATATAAGACAAAGACATCATTGCCCATTTTTGGTACTCCGTATAAAGCTTTAGACCTAGGTAAAACATAAAATGTCGGTGCATGACCTGTAACAAGAAATAAAAGATGCATTAATAGAGTCGTGAATTGCTAACTCAAACCACACCATCTGGAGGGAGTTTTATTACAAACACAAACCTAAATATTTGCTACGTGCGTAATAGCTGCTATTTGTTTTGTCTTATGTGTGCAATCTCTATTTCAGGCAGATTTTATATTTAATGACGACATAACTTGGAAGTAAAACATTTTTTATTTCAATTAAGTCTATTCTTCATTATGTGTTTATCATAGAATTTTTATATCTGTTTTTAAATATTTAGTTTTAGCGATTCGATCTGTCTTTTTTAGAAAACAACGTCAAATGTTTTGTAACAACTTTCACGTTTAAACTATGTATGCCTCTGACCCACCAATGTCCTTATACAAAGAGGTTGGGTGGAGTGGGGGGATGTACATGCATACCAATGAAATACCGTTTATTAATTGATTCTGCAACAATTGTCATTGTTTCTCCTTCTACGGAACCTATTAAGCAAATGTATGTCATTGTGTTATATATAACTGACTTCATCAGTTAAATACGTCATTAACTTGTTACGGCAAATCACTGCGTATGAATACACTACAGTAACATTATTTTAGAAAGTACTTTCTCGCATTGCACTCTAAGAACAACAACAATATATAAACATTGAACTTTAAATTTTTACGTGAAGATTTTGTCAAAATAAAACTTATTGCGAGGGACGGAACAATTTTTATCGTTTATCTATGTGGGCGCTTTCATTTTTCACGACGAGGGTTGTCGAGGCAGAATAAAATTTAATGTATCAAATACATACAAAGTATTACGTATTTTGCCATTTTGGAAATCAAAGATTGTAAATATAAGAAATGACATTCTGTTTTTCGCAATGCTTCGCCGTTATGCAATTTCGACTGGCCATTGTTATTCATAATTGCATCGATAAAGAAAAAAATGACGTTTCTTAATTGAACAAAAAAAGTTAAATTAATACTTGCCATTATTTACGGCTTCGCCAAACATACGATGAACTTCATCACCGTAAAAGATTCTGTAAGGGCGATGGTATAATACTTCCGATGTGTTTATATTTATTGGTGATTGGTAGATACCGTCACATCGAGGCCAAATTTTCTTCCAATGTTGCGGACCTAAAAAATATGTTTCACAATTTTGTTCCAAGCACTACTGATGGGGAATTGAATTCCCAAACAACAGTCTAGTGCTGTAAAATTACTACTGATATAATACATGTACAATGTATGTGTTCAACGGCTAACTTAACAGAAGTTGCCTATACGTTCGGAGCACCCGGTATCACTTCCCTGATGTGTTTAAATTAATTTGCCATTTTTCAAAGTCTTTATTTTTTGGTATTGTAATTTGGAATTTTAATTCCTCAAAAACTAAGGTATATTCCCTCATGCAAAGTGTTTCCTCAGCTAAATTTGGTAAAATATATTTTGGTCCTTTTGGTAACTTTTCAACATCTTGGAAGAAATTTGGTTTCACAATTTATTTTCTTATTTCATTTTAAATTTCTGTTTACAACAGAAAAATTTATTATTTCAAAAGTTTTCTTACCAAAAGATGATTTTGGGTTATAACTAAAATAATCCGTTATATGCAGAACTGTTTCTTGTCGTGCCTCTTCTCTGTCCACGGTACTAGATCCTCCATTACGAACCTGAGTAACAAAAAACAGAAAATAAATAACAAAACTCCCTGAGTCAAACATACCAAAAAATACTATTACTCTACAAAAAATAAACCAATTTCTTATATTGCTATTAATTAGCGCAACCATTAAACATCACAAGACATCAATGTATAGAAGGTACTAAAATTAAAACACTTTCTTATATCTGAGTTCGAGAGTGCAGCGGTTACGACTTTTACATTTCCCTATTGTTTGATCTGAATGTTACTGATAGGATATATAAATTGTCAAACTGTTAGATAAAGGGAAAATTGTGGTACAGACCTGTCGAAATATTAACACGGAGCTTTAGAAAAGATATCCAAGCTTGACAGCTGAATGGTTCAAATATGGGTATCTACTGGCCGAAAAATGTCCAAGAGAAACTAGCAGATGACGGGATATAATTAATGAGGGGCCAGGAAGTGCTGCCGAGTGGGTACATATTGGGCTGACTTTGTGTTAAACTTTGGACAGATCTGTACCATGTGTCAGAAACTGCACGACACGTCTTACGTAATTAACATTATGGTATGACCTGTCAACTGCATGTCTTTTGATTGTAAATTTCATCGATTTCCGCACTTTTTTGTGAAATTAACATTTTATCCGACATTTTAAAAAAAGTTTCTTTATGATATGATTCACATTGCTTGTTACTTTATCTACATTTTCTGTCTAAAATCAAATTCGGTTTTTTTTATCTTCAACATGTAATGTTCTCATTTTTTTTTAATTTCAAATGTAATACATCACTTTTTCCATGTCAATTGCTCGTGTCTACAACAGTTATATAGTGCGGTCAAATTCGGTTTAATTTCACTTTAACTGTTATGGCAAATTGTCATCAAGTGCTCGTTTTATGCAGTGAAATGTGATTTGATATACTTATAATGTATCTGCCATATGTTTCTTATGTTTCTTTAATTTATCTAATCCATGTCCGAATCACAACCCAGAAGCATAGTAAAAACAATTGGAACTGACAAGTCAGGTTAGACACGGAAGTGATGCCAGGTGTTCCGGAATGGTAAGCACCTCTTGTTTAGCTAGCTACACTCGCCACGTGTTTAATCAAAATTGTGTGAAGAAACATGAAACTATGGGATGTCAAATATATCCAGGGCAATCCTAGACACAGAGACATCAAACTAATCAACAATACTGTGATGACGGCCATAAAACTTTTTGAGGGCATTGATAACCATAGACTTGCAACAATTAATTTGTAAGCAATCTGCTTCGTTGTACAAAGTCCCCGTAATAGGAACAAGCTCTACTATAGCGTTTTAATTGGGAAACAATTACACCATAAGCAGGAGAAGCAGGTATATTGCTGCATAGAAAAGGAAAGTTGACAATAGAAAAGTTGAAGTCATCACGTTTGTCATTAAGTTTCAAATGTAGCCTTTCGTGGGCGTCATAATTCAGGTTTAAGTTTAAATATGAAGTAGAGCTTGAGGAATCAGTCGTATCTTTTATTTCAAGCCCTTTCACTTCCGTCTTTTGCCTGTATTGAGTGGCTGTTTCTGGCATTAATAACTTGTTTGGTATCGTCTTATCGGTTGCGTTTTTTTGTTCTCAAGTACAATATACTTGTTTTGAGATTTAGAAACTCTTTCCTAGTAATTATTTCCGCATTGACAACTTTATTCAGCTTTTACGGCATGATAGGTGTATGTGATATATGAGTTCCTGCACTCATAAAAAAGCATAAAAGCAATATTTTTGAAGGCCCATCGGGATACCTATTGCGATTTCATGCAAAAGCAACGAATTTAATAAACGCCATGAATCTGGATACCTTAACCATTAGGGTAACCTGTCCGATTAGGGCCAAAGTTTCAATTACCTCTCTTTTGATCTTCACGCGAAGGAACAAAGATACGACGGGGAAAGAGAGAAAATGCGTCAACCAAGGAGCGTAAAGTACGATGGCGAAAATAGAAGATAGGATGGCTTAAGATCGGAGATACAACGACGAAGGAGCGAATATAAGACGGTGAAAGAGCAAAATTGCGAGTGGACGACAGAAGATACAGGTGGAGGAGCGAAATTGTGATAACGCAATGAGCAATTATGTATATCATTATTTAAAATTAAACTTAACCAGGCTCAACTAGTGAATAAAATGCATTTGATTTGAAGTCAACTCAGCCATCGAGACCCGATATACTAGTAGTACCCATGCAAACGGGTTTATACTTGTATTGCATTTTAAATTTCGTTTATTTTACAATTGACTGCATTTCTGCATTTGTTGACGGAAAATAGAGGATACATGTACATGACAAAGTTGTCAGCCAGCCAATCATTTAAAACGCTATATAACAAGTTTTAATTTAACAAAAAAGTGCGGAAGTGGCTAAAAAACTAAAAACATGGAAATTGTGTAGAGAATAAACTGTGCACTGAATTTCCTTAAAGGTGAATTTGTATGTCACCATGTCCTGACGATTATGTACAATGAAAAGCAACATTTGACAGCTTTTTCTTTCAGTTCACTAGTTACATGCACACTACATTTATTTTATATATTTTCAAGTTTATGTCATGACCTAGTTTTTTTCGGGGTTATTTAAGAAGATTATACAGGATGTAATTTTCACCTTTCGCCAAACGTAACTAATGATGCAATCAAATGACCAGACAAGTTACGACAGGTGCTGTTTTGATAACACGTGCATTGTCGTATCTCTTCATTCTTTTATCGAGGCCGCGGCGGTGTTACGCCACATAGCGGTGTTGCCGCATAAACGTGTTCCAACACGTCTATGCGGGGACTTTCAACGCATAAAGAGAAAGCTTTTATGTGGCAAAAAGGCTACATTCCGCCGCATAAAGAAAACAATTACTATCATCACCTGCATTTACACCTCCATCATTATTACCACCTTCACAAAAAGCACCACCACCATCGTGATGATCATCATTATATTATTATTATTATTATAAAAGCAAAAGTCGAATTGCTGCCAAAATCACAATTTAACGATCATCAACATTAATATTACAGTCATAATTACGGTAACATCGTCGTCGCGCTCTCATCGTCCCTGTTCCCATCCTCGTATTATTATTACCATTATCAACAACACCAACAGCATAAATTCTCAATTGTCACCGCCGTTGTCATAATTTATATCACCACCACCGTTTTTGTCGAGATATCAACTCTTTTTAAATTTCGTACCAACTCGTTAAAATTAGTCATCGTTATGCGTCAAAAAGGCAGCCTTGCGCCGCATATAAGCAACACATCTTTATGCGTTGAACGCTGCCGCATAAACGCGGCGGACCTTTTTATGCGTTGGAATTCCCTGCATAGACGTGTTGGGCGCGTTTATGCGGCAACACCGCTATGTGGCGTAACACGGCGGCCTGATGGATAAGACGTCAGTCTACAAATCCAGGGTCTCTCACCGCTGTGAGTTCGAGTCCCGCTCAATCTACATGTGGGAAAGTGAATTTCCCTTGCCGTTGGCCTTTACTGGTTCACCTGGTATCAGTATAATGTTTCTGGGAGAGTGGTACGCTTGTCTGCTTCGTACTGACTCTGTTAGCTAGCATGTTAAATCGCCCTGCGTGTGCGCTAGTACAAAGCAGATAATAAAACACACTCGCACTTCACATGCATACACGAACTTTTTCATAGATTAATCAATAGAGATTAATAAAGTAGTTCTCGTCGCGAATAGCTGAAAATTGCGACTTTAAGCAACATTCAACCAACCAACCAATCCATTCTTTTATCTTGTGACGTATGGTTTGTACATATCTTGATCCGGATCCTGTTTGCATCGTTCAGTTTCAAGTATACCCTATTCGTCTTTTATTATACTTTTTTTCCGGAACCTGTTTGCCTTGTTTAGCTTGCAATTGTTCAGTGGCTAGTTTTCCACATTTTATACTAGTTTTTCCGGTTTTCGGTGACCGAGTGGTCAAAAGCGCCTGGTTTCAGACCACATTGCTTCTATATCGTCAAGATTTCAATCCTATATGAAAAGTTGAGAGGAACTTGTCTGATAAACTTTGTCAGTTGACTTGTTGTTAGTGTTCCGCCAAAAAGAGGTCGCTACGAAAACACCGCAGATAATGATACAGTTTCACCATTGCACAACTTTATAATAAAGGTACCTATGATATTGAAGAAACGCTTGTGTTCTTAATCACACTGCTCAATGCTTTCAAATTCAACATATTAGGAGAGACAAAAATTACTTACAGAGCATGTAAAAAAATTTATTTTAGTGTCACGAGTCATTTAAACATTATTTATGACTTCCAGTCTTTAAAGACTTATGAGACACTATGATTCATATTAAATTGGTCTTACATTTAAACATGTTATCTTATTTTTTATCAAGTAGTTAACTTATGTCTTTTGTCATAGAATTGTGTAATTTCTTTCGATAATTGTGTATTCTGCAATTACGTAATTAATTAAATTGAATTCATTTAAGTTTTGCCCAGAAGGCCATAAATCTCCGGATATGCGATTTTTTATAAGAAATTTGTGATAAGTTTGTAATTTATGCAAATATCGAATCTTTTTATTTGGCACTTAAATAAAATTATTTATTATTATTATTATTATTATTATTATTATCATTAATTGCCACAATGATACAAGAATACTTAAGTCAGCAGGACAATTCTGAGAGTAGCGACATTTGATCATAATAATTTGGTCAGTCCATAGAAACTTTCGGTTAAAAAGGTGTAATTTAATTTCATTACTGATGAAATATATAATTTTAGTTATTAATTGATTATTTATTTATTTATTTATTTATTTTGATTATAAACAACGGAGACCGTTAGGTGACACGTGTAACAAAAAAGCTATTTCGTAATTTCGAAATAGTATTATACATTCACAATAGTTATTTAGTCATTGGACTGTCTAGAAATGGCGTTTATAGTGTTATAGCTTCCTTTGTAGTGCAATGCAAACCGAATAACGCACGCTAGACAAAAATGTTAATTATTTCGTAATTTCGAAATAGTTTTACATACATATTCGCAATAGTCATTTCGTAATACTAGAAAGCAAGTCGTTAATTCGCAATGCTACCAGTGATTTCTTATTTCCACAGTAATTGATTATTGTCGAAGTCTACATTAACCTGTTGGCCATTGTACAGACAGGTGTAGACCATTCTCAATAGTCATTTAATATTTTAGCAATCATTGTAGTATTTTTGTACTTTCAAAATTATAATTTAAAATTTCGAAATACTCTTTCGAAAAACCAGATAAAGGGTGAAAGAAAGTGCAACGCCTGTACTAATATAAAGTCACTGGACACGGTTGACTGATGAGTGATGATATAAATATCAGTAATATGACACCTATTTCACACTTGAGTGCACACAACAGTCAATTGTAACAAGTTCAACATTATAATATTCAAAAATAGATCACAAATTACTGTTTGACCTACTGCCTCGATTTTTAAGGTTTTGTGAACTTAATTGAAATTTAAGTTATTTATTTCTTCACTTATCTTTTTTTTTATTTCCAACAAAGCAGTTGTATCACTGCAAAATAAAAAAAAAAGCTTGAGCCTATGGTCTGCCTAGTCTAGTCATAATCATCGAAGAAGTTCCATTTTTTGAAATATCGTTTTCAATTTGCAATGCTGTACCTTAAACTTTGTAGTTTGCGTCTAAACTAGAAGATTGTGGAGGAAAACAGAGTTTCTAGAGAAAACCACCAAACCACGGCAAGTGAGTGAACAAACTTTCT
Source organism: Anadara kagoshimensis (assembly GCA_021292105.1). Taxonomy (NCBI): domain Eukaryota; kingdom Metazoa; phylum Mollusca; class Bivalvia; order Arcoida; family Arcidae; genus Anadara; species Anadara kagoshimensis. Next base: position 27,327,366 of record CM037872.1, on the reverse strand, counting down.
GACTAGGATCTAGTCTAATCAATAATTATTATTATCATTATCATGAACATAAAAATAATAAATGAATTAATAAATTCATTAATAAGTAAATTAATAAACATCTGACAGAAAGCTTCAGGGTCCTTAAGACATTCACAAAATGGTTCTTCGGTCATTCAAATCGAAATCATTTTATAACTTTAGAGGGTCTTTCCAAGGTAAAAGATATATACATGTAGTAATGAGGTGGATTCCATATGATTCCATATAATTTTACGCCCAAGTCAAGATATTTAAAATCATATGGAGTTGGTCATTTCTGGGATGTGTTGGAAAATTGTGTAGTTGGAGAGGTCAGAAAGCACATTGACAAGAGTTATCACACATGGAATAACATTAAAACTTTGCATGACGGCGAGATCTAGAGACGCGGTCATCTGTAAGCCTGTGTTTTAGATCACTTGGCCACCGAGGCCCTAGATGATATACAGTACATGCATTTATTTTTCATTTCATCTCATCTTTGTTCTACTTAGTAGTGTATGTTGTTTTAGCTTCCATGTGGCTTTGGCAGCTGTTTTCAGTTTAACGACTAAAGTACATGTAAAATGCACTCAAGTTCTAAAATTAGCATACAATATCCTGAGACTATAGCTACAATACAGTATACATGTACTTACAGAGTTAATTGTTATTCAGTTAGGATGAAAACAAGTCATCCGACAAACACTCTTGTGACATACAGTTACACATGCTTTTATAAAGAATAAACAAACTCTGTAAAACGCCCACTTGTCCATTAAGACCATTGTTTTAAACCCCAGACCCAGGTTTCACAATCATTCCTTAACTAAGATTTTCCTTAACTTAAATTTAACTTTAATTTGGTGATCTGTTTTTTGGAACTACTTATAAATACTTTTGACATTACTAAACGTAAATGTTTGAAGCTCGGAGTGATATTCAAAATGACACCTTATATTCCTGAATATAGTAAAAATTAACAAAATTATAAAGATTTGAAATTTTGCTTGATTAAAGTTAAGGAGAATCTTTGCTACGGAATGATTGTGAGACCGGGGTCTGTTTCTTCAAATTTCAACCAAAGATACCCTCGACTACTTAACGACCACCTGTCTCTTGTAAGTGATCTTTATATATACAGCTTTTACTGAATACTCGTGGAAGTTATTACGAGCATTTTAATGTAACGTAAGTAATAAGGAGACGGGTTGATATAAACATCTGGCTTGTTCCCGAATCATATCCACATGTTTCGGTTGTATATGTAATTATTTATATTGAATAAAATATTGTTTAAACTAAACTAACTAAATGTAGGTTTAAAAGGTCAAATATGTTTTGTTTTTATAATATCTCTTGCTTTTGAGTGTCCTGTAAGTCAATTTTAATTTTTGGAGTGTATTAACATGATCAATGTATAATACCCCAGACGTGACCGGCGTTGGACATTTGAGTGAAAGCATAGGACAAAAAAGCGAAAAAAACGGACGTTTGAGCGACGTGGCAATGGACATTTGAGCAACAAAATTTTAACCCATTTGAGCGACATTCCAGTTACATGGTAGACATTTGAGCGACATTTTGTCTTAATCTCCTCCTTTAGGCAGACTGAAGTCCGTTGCCCTCTGCTCACCACAGGGAGGTGGAAGTAGGATTTTGAGCAGGATAAAGTTTTTAAAAAGCACCAAATTAAAATTTATAAAATCCATTAAAAGTCTATCACTACATTCCATAAAACTGCTAGCTTGGTAAAATTTACAGGATAAAGCTAAAAGTAAAAAGTAGTATGCTTTTGAAAAACGCCAAACAGCAATTCGATAGCGATACCCATCATATAAAATACTCTTTCAACCTGTAAGTATATACAGGCCCCAGTTTCACAATCATTTCGTAACTAAGATTTTCTTTAATTTAAATTTAACAAATTTTAATCATCTCTTTTTGGAACTACTGATAAATATTTTTGTCAAAACTAAATGCAGATGTTTTAATCTAGACGTGATCTTTAAAATGACACCCTAAATTCCTGAATACCTTGAAAATTAACAAAATTGTAAGGATTTGAAATTTTGCATGATTTAAGTGAAGGAAAATCTTAGCTAAGAAATAAACCAGGGCCAGGTGAGTAGATTGAAATTGTCGCTCAAATGACCACCGTGAAATATGGTAATAGTTAAAATCTGCCACTCAAATGTCCACTAAAGTAGTCGCTCAAATGTCCACTAGGAGTTTTAATTTTTGCTCAAATGTCCTGTGCCCGATGTTACTTACTCTGGTTCTAGTTCTTCTGTGAAATGATGATCGATGTTTTGATTCTGTGAAATTTATAAAAATAACATAATCCAAAATTGAAAACCTAGATAAATAGGCTTCATCCTTGGTCATTAGTGCAGTAGTGGTAACTTCATGATCGTATAGTGGACGAATTCACAGAACATAATTAGTTTTAAAATAGCTCAATACAGTACAGACCTGTTGAAATTTTAACACTGAGCTAACGAAAAAGATTCAAAGCTCGGCTGCCGAGTGATCGAGATATGGATATCTAGTTTTAAAAACTGCCAAGATATTAATAGCAGCTTCAGAGATATACCTAACGAGGGGTCGAAACGAGCTACTGACCGGTTCGGCACTTATTGGCTATATAGGTGTTAAACTTTCGACAGGCCTGTACAGTCCCTCGACAGGTCAGTACTGTACCTGTGATTATCTACCTTGTCATATTTGACGACAGATAAATCTAATTTCACACTAGTGGTAAGATATACCGTTAGTTTGATTGACAGTAACTAATTTAGATCACACAGTCTTCATTGAGAATGCATTGTCTTCTAGTCAGCCACATTAAAGTCAATCATAACCATGTCCATCAAATTAAAAAAAACTATCATAACTATGTCTGGGGTAAGGCGTTTTTAGGGGACCTGTATTTTTTTAAGAAAGGCAATAGGTCATAATACATGTACAGTCGAAACCTGTCTATAAAGCCCTGTAAAAAGTGGGTTTTTTGTGTGTTAATGGTGTTTTAACTTTAAAAAAGAAAGATTTTCCTTAACTTCAATCTGACAAACTTAGGAAATATTTTACAGTTCTAGAGGCGAATAGTTTTAACAATATATAAACTAAAAATATTGTCAGTCAGATTTCAAGTTTTTCAGCTTTAAGTTAAAGAAAATTTTATTCAAAAAGTGATTGTGAAGCTGGGGTCAATTAAAAAATTGGCACATGTATATATTATCATCACCTACATGTAGGTCAGAATTACAGGGAGTAATTTTCTATATGCATACGGAGTATCATTTCTAATTCATGACGATCAACACTAATGTCGCCATATGATAATAGGATACGACAGAATACATGTGTCGACCCTCGCGTGCAATCCATGTGGACTTTTAACACATGTTTATATAAACTGTTAATGTGACGTTTATAGGAATATCAATATTTATACCAAATATAAATCAATTATTTCGAGAATTGTCATAAATCACCTTACACAGTCATTCGTATAAATGAATTTTAGCTTTCCGTAAAAATTGCCCGACTCCTATTCTTATTATATTTATATAATTCTTTTATCCTCAGTCTCGGTCCGGTTGTTCAAAACTCCGTTCAGTTGATTAGTGAAATTTTGTATGTTTCGTAGAAGATAATTCTTTTTTTATTCTGTTTTAACACTCTTATATTTGAATTTCGGTTTGTTATTTTCCTTGTAAGTCCAGAGACATAAGGGAAACCAAGAAACGTCTAATTAAATCAGGAGTTACCTCCCTTTAGACGCGTATCTATTATAGGAGGAAATGGTAAGTACACCATGCAACTGACCCCCGAAAATAATAATTTCAACCCCTGTAGTTATTTTTTACATACATATACATTGTGGTTGCTATTTCACGAATACAGGAGTACTATTAGTACCATTTCCATATTACACCAGTGTTAATTTTGTCATATACCATTTTTTAAAATTTAATCATAAAATACATTTTTTAAATGGTATATGACAATTTTAAAGCACTGGACGGTGTCGATTTGCATCAGTAGTGCTTGAACCAAGATGTAAAAAAAAAACAACATTTCTTCAAAGGACCAAAAGTATTTAACCAAATTTAGCTAAGAAAATACTTTGCATGAGGGAGTATACGTGATTTTTTTTTTTTTTTTTTAGGATTTTCATATTTTAACTAGCGGACAATTTAGAAAATTAAATGGTCTACACCCTATGTTTCTGAAAATACAAAAGTATTGTGCGCTGAGTTTGAAATCCTTGGGGAAACATGCACCAGCAGAGATACCAACTTAATGGTTTAAATTGCATATTATACAAGTGTTAAATTTACAGCAATAGACGGCTGTTTTTGGAATACAATTCCCCACCAGTAGTGCTAAAACTTAAATTGTGAAACCAAAATTTCTTCAAGGGTTTGAAAAAATATCCAATGGACCAAAAGAAAGGAAAATACATCATACCTTCGGAACGAGCTCACAATTTTTTCACACTAAAATCTGCTAGAGATTCGGAACTAGGAAGCGAAGTTTCTGTGTTCTATGTGTGTCTCTTATTACTACTCGAAGAGAGAGAGAGAGAGAGAGAGAGAGAGTGTGTGTGTGTGTGTGTGTGTGTGTGTGTGTGTGTGTGTCACTTATTACTACTCGGAGAGAGAGAGTGTGTGTGTGTGTGTGTGTGTGTGTCACTTATTACTACTCGGGGAGAGAGAGAGAGTGTGTGTGTGTGTGTGTGTCACTTATTACTACTCGGGGAGAGAGAGAGAGAGAGAGTGTGTGTGTGTGTGTGTGTGTGTGTGTGTGTGTGTGTGTGTCACTTATTACTACTCGGAGAGAGAGAGAGAGAGTGTGTGTGTGTGTGTGTGAAGTCAATATTTTTTAATAAGGTTTAGGTCTAGTATGCTTTTGTTGTATATCGCTGCAATGTGGAATGTAGAAAAGTATTCTGGAAGAATATAAATGTTCAGTTTCCGAAGAAATAATATACACATTAGTAGGACCTTAAGAGATCGAAATGTATAAATTGTCAAATACCAACATTGACCTAGATAATACCCAGACTTTTTATATATTGTATGTAATGTCATTGACGTTTTATTTCTTATGCAATTCAAGAGTTTTTGACACTTTAACACCGAAAATATTTTAAGCTTTGAGAATAAAAGTTATTTTACCTATAACCTCGTTATTGGATATCTTATAGAAATTTTAACCCTTTCAAATATTTGTTTAAAAGATACCTCGCTATTTGAAATACAATAATCGTAATTAACGCCACGTAAAATTTTACACAAATATTGATGTTATTATAAATATGGAATAAGGGTTTAATAATCGCCACAGGTTTATATATATTAAATAATAATCTTCTTTGCAAGGGTATCCTTCAAGGTGCGTTGTTATCCCCGTAATTGATTTTGTTCATAATTCATATTTTGACACCGTTATTGGATATACCTATATATTTTTCTTTCATTCGAGATCTTATAACTTCTAGAATTCCTTCAATTAAAGGATCGCCTTAAGAAATTACCCGACAAGGTCATCGATTTATGAAAATCACAATTTTATGTCCAGGATGACAATGAACCGATCGATTAGGTTGTCATTATTCTCGTTTTTTATTCAGTTCAGACCCGTCGAAAAGTTTATCAGTAAACTGTTGAATTATTTCATTTCCAAATTGACAGTTTATCTCGGTACCCCGCCAGCTATATCTCGGCGGCTTTTTAAATTGGCAGCTTTGCCATTAGCTATCCATTTCTGCAGCCGAGTTGCGACTCTTTCCATCAGTTCAGTGTTAAACATTCGACAGGCCTATACTATATACGAAACTATTGAAATAAGACAATACGAGGATTATTACAAGCCACGTTTGCCCGAATTGTCTCTAAAAATCAATTCAATTTAATTCAATATTTTTTAATTTCATTGTAGTAAGCATACGGACCCTTATGCCTTATATAGATTACTGGTGGCAGCAATAAATATATAAGATGATGCAAATTACACAGAGAAAAAATCCATATATAAAAATATATATAGTGAAGACTTGAAAACCTGAAGAAAGTTTAACACCGAGCTTACGAAAATAAGCTACATTGAATTGTGTGTCAAAATTATACTAGAGATAATATCTCATGATCAATTTAAATCAAGCTTCAGTAATGATGACCATCGGAACGAAGAGAGACATTTAATTCCGCGGGGATCTTGTTTGTAGTAAAAGGTACAAACAGATGCGTGTATTTGAGTTGTTAATGTCGTCATCAATATTATACAAAACTTATATTAATGAATAAAAGTTATTTTCGTGAGAGACATGCCAATCTACGAATCTATTGTTAGCGTCTTACATATTTAATAATTCGACAAATATTTTCTCGCATTTCTCTATCAGATACACTACGCTTCCTGCTTGATGGATCTATATTTATCTATAATCATTGTTTTATTTCGAACATCACGCACATTAATGCATTTCATTTGTGGTCTCAAAATGGGATCATAAGATAGAATTAAAAACCAAATCAGATCTCTATCTACTTTGTTTTGTATATTGATGAATTCAATAAGAAAATATCAAAGGAAAATGAATATAACCAACAGATAACGCTTATTACACGAATAAACGCTATTTTGAATATTTTAGTTTGCCCTTATGGGACCTCAAACTAAATGATTAGTATAGCTTGCCCTTCTAGAACCTCGAATTAAATGCCCCTTCTGGATCTCGATTTAAATGCTAAGCATATATAGTTTGCTCTTCTGGAACCTCGGATTTAATGCTTAGCATAGGTTGCCCTTCTGTTGTCTCGAGTTATATGCTTAGAATAGTTTGCCCTTTTGAAACCTCGGGTTAAATTCTTAGCACTGTTTGCCCTTCTGTAACCTCCGAATTAAATGCTTAGCATAGTTTGCTCTTCTGGAACCTCGAATTAAATGCTTAGCATAGTTTGCCCTTCTGAAACCTCGGGTTAAATGCTTAGCATAGTTTGCCTTTTTGTAACCTCGAATTAAATGCTTAGCATAGTTTGCCTTTTTGGAACCTCGAATTAAATGCTTAGCATAGTTTGCCTTTTTTGGAACCTCGAATTAAATGCTTATCATTGTTTGCCCTTCTGGAACCTCGACTTAAATGCTTAGCATAGTTTGCCCTTCTGAAACCTCGGGTTAAATGCTTAGCATAGTTTGCCTTTTTGGAACCTCTAATTAAATGCTTATCATTGTTTGCCCTTCTGGAACCTCGACTTAAATGCTTAGCATAGTTTGCCCTTCTGAAACCTCGAATTAAATGCTTAGCATAGTTTGCCTTTTTGGAACCTCGAATTAAATGCTTATCATTGTTTGCCCTTCTGGAACCTCGAATTAAATGCTTATCATTGTTTGCCCTTCTGGAACCTCGACTTAAATGCTTAGCATAGTTTGCTCTTCTTGAACCTCGAGTTAAATGCTCAGCATAGTTTGCCTTTCTGGAACCCCGAGTTAAATGCTTAGCATAGTTTGCTCTTCTGGAACCTCGAGTAAAATGCTCAGCATAGATTTCACCTCTGGAGCCTCGAGTTAAATGCTTAGCATAGTTTTCACCTCTGGAACCACGAGTTAAATGCTTAGCATAATTTGCCCTTCTGAAGCCACGAGTTAAACGCTTAGCATATTTTGCCCTTCTGTAACCTTGAAAAAAATGCTTAACATAGTTTTCCCTTCTGGAACCTGGAGTTAAATGCTTGTTACAGTTTTTCCTTCCGAAACCTGGAGTTAAATTCTTAGTATAGTTTTCCCTTCTGGAGCCTCGAGATAAATGCTCAGCATAGTTTGCCCTTCTGGAGCCTCGAGTTAAATGCTTACCATAGTTTGCCCTTTATAGAACCTCGAGTTAATTAAATCTCCGTAACCTCGATTTAAACGTTAGCATAGTTTGCCCTTCAGGAACCTCGAATTAAATGCTTAGCATATTTTGCCCCATCTAGAGCCTCGATTTAAATGCTTAGCAATTGAGATATGTCTGGGTTTTATTTGGTTCATTTACATACAAAACCGTTAGATTTCTATTTCCGAGCACGTGTTACGATACACCGATAAGTTAATCAATAAAATCCCCAGGTATGTACTTGTTAATTAAATCAAGCGTTCTTAATTAAACAGCACAGGTAATCCAGGTATTAGAGGCCGAGAAACATACTCTAAGTGACTGTACGACCAGGTGTGTCCCATACACGTTCTTCGGAGCTGAATGATGACATTATACTCCAATAACATATTACCGTTATAATAAGCACATTTATCATCAAGGGCGAGTAAATACATATGATACATATATCATACTATGATAATGGCTCAATTGAAATTATCAAAATAAACTAAAACATGAAGCAGAGTAGAGTAATGCCCCGTGTCATGGTAGGCTTAGCGCGATAAAGAACCCTGTACAATGCCATCAGCGCAGGCGAAATTTCTGCACCTTTCGCCTAAAGCTGGCGACATCTCGATATAAGTGAAATATTATTGACTGGGACGTTAAACAGCAATTCTCAACTCAACTCTTCTTTTGCTTAAATATATGAAACTATGACACATTTGACTGGTTTTCATATTTTATGCTGTTTCATATATAATGACTCTGGACTCGAAGAGTGCTATGTTACAACGCATTTGGTAACAAAAACGCATTTGGTAAGAAATATTTAAACATCTGCTAGAAATAGAATAAACAGCATCAGTATATCAGTCCGAGTCGTCTATCCCGAACAAACGTTATAATTTCACAATTACTATGTATTGTCATAATAAAAAAAGGACAACTTTGGAACAAATATGATAAAATTATCTAATTTGAAAGGACACTGAATCTAATGACAAAACATTGCCAGATGGTGTGGTCATTTATCAGTGGAGTCTTCCATCCCTCTCCTCTAAATAACCCATTTATTTACAACACCTAGTTCATATATAAAAATTATTAGTATAAACATTACCTATCGAAATATAATTCGAACCGTCTGTATTTCAAAACTAAGGATTGGCGAGATAAAAAATTAAAATAAATAGTTTCTATCTAAGTCCAAAATCTTAAAAATCGCTTACAGCAGGTTTAACGGCCTTACGGCATATAGATATTCGGCCTCGCGAAGTTCTATTCTGACGAATGAAAAAATCACTAAATGTGTATCTGTATTTCAAAATTAAGGTTTTTCGAAAAATAAAATTAAATAAATAGTTGTTATCAAAGTCAAAATCTTAAAATCGCTTACAGCAGGTCTTACGACATTCTGCCTCGCGAAGTTCTGTTATGACCGATGAAAAAACCACTAAATCTTTATCTCTTCTTTTTCTGCACCTTATTTTAAATAAAAAATATTTATATACATTTTTAAAAAATTAATAAAAGTATTTAAAATTTTAATAGTTCAAAAAATTCAATTCGATAAAGTCAAACGAATTTGTCGATAACTGATCTTATGTATATGCGGATAGTAAAATAAAAACTCCATTTATTGTTGTATTATACGCCTTTTATTGTCAAATATAGAAATTATAAATATTTAAAAAATATATTTATAGGTGGATATTAAATTATTTCAATAGGATATTACCTGTCATGTAAACATTATCGACAGGTGAATGGATCAATTGAGATCACGTGACCGGCTTTTTTTCAAAGACCTCGTCCTGCGCAGTGTTTGAATACATATCGGTAGTTTGTACGAGTTTATTTAAGTAGTCATACAGTGAAGTTTAAACACTGTATATTGTGTGTATTGGCAATATAAACAGCTTTAGTTACCAACAACGGTAACGGTATATTGTCGTGCATCACGGTTCGTTAATGTAAGACAATGCACGTGAACTATATTACGTAAGGAATAGTCAAGGATCATTTACATAAATGGGTTCAATGGACAAAATGTACCGTCTTTGGCCCGAAACTTGAGGTGACGTATTTTAACGGTATATTAGAATCTATATCATATTTTAACATTATGAATATGGATATGACACATGGATTAATGATTTGGATATAGATACAATGTTTTATTATCAGATGTCAGTTGGAGTATATAATCAGCGGTGGGATATGCTCGTGTGGGTTTATCGTACCTAAAGTAAAGATCTGTTTATTATCAGTTCAACTTTATGTTCATAAGACATTTCTGATTTTGATTTTTCAATATTTCCGATCAGATGTCATTTTAGAGCAAATATCGACGAGACTAACGTGTGTGGGGTTTTAAGATGTGTATATAACACATATCGCATATAAGTACAAATCATTTACTTATCAGTAGGTTTTATGTCACAAGGCGAACCCGTTTAAACAACTTTGATTTTCAATATCGGGATTATTGGATTATAAATTTTTCTATTGAGCTGGAAATTTTCATTTTGGAAAATATTTTGTCCGTGACCCATTCTAAAACAGTCACCGGAATGAATTCACCTACACCGGTTAAAGCGAGAGAGAAAAAAAGAGAACTTATAAAATTTAAATCTATTGATTAAAATTTTGAATGCCATCCAAATTTTTACAGCGCATTGAAATGCTATATTATTAATAATTAACTTAATATCTTGATATTCATTTTCAAATATAATATAAACTGATTTTAGATAGGCGGCGTTGACAGGTATTCAATTGAAACCTGCATTTGTTAATAAAATTTACAATTTGTAGTTCTTTGATCAAATTTGTTCCGGTCAACCGAACATTATTTTTCGCAAAGGAAACCATGTGGGGCGTTTCTATTAATAAAAAATTTGTTTAATATTTAATTAAAAATGCCGTGAGAATAACAAACAATTATTGGAGGAATGACAAACACCAGTATGAAATCAAAAGAAGTGGCGCCCCCTACCAGCATACGGAGGGCTTCTCTTCCAGCTAGTTACAAGAATAAAACTTCAGTGCACCCACAATGGATGAGGACTCTCGAAGAAAAATATCAAAAATTACATTTAAAAATTACTCGAAATGCTTCAATTATGAACAATATAAAGAATCTAGGAAGTTCAAGAGTTTATTTGGAATCGACGCCGAACACAATTTCTCGAGGTGTCTACAACAAGGTACGAGCTGACCGTGTGATTCAAAAATACCGAAATGATTATGGTTTCGGTAAGAATCTACCCAATCAGGACCAGGATGGTAGTAATCTTATTTCAAAATATTCACTGAATGAAACAATTGAACCGGAATCTGTGACAATTATCAGGAAGGATAGTTTGGAGGATAATGATAATAATGATGATAATAATAATGGGAGTGTTTCAAAAAGTTCGGTGCTAACGGGTGACGAAAACGATAACATAATACGAAAAGAGTCAAATTCTAAGGAGGATTTAAACAAAAAGGTGAGCCGTAACTACGACGTGACAACGGACAATGCTTCATTTAATAAGGGATTACGGAAAAATTCATTGAAAGATAACACGCGTAAAAGTGAAGATCGTGATAAAGCACGCCCGCAAGCTCCGATACCTAGAGCACGGATTAATAAAAATGTTCAAATGGTGCAATCGGTGAACGCACACAATAAATTATACAAAAAGGATTTTATGATAAAAAGGGAACAAGCTTGCAAAACGTCAACAAGTCGGTATAGCAACAACACACAAAAGACGACAAAGTCGTGTCCGGCCACTATGGAAAAAACAACGTACACAGAAACCTCTCGGCTGATGCCAAGACAGTGCATCAGCGCATGTGCTCACAGTCCTAGGCGAAGTCCAACGAAAAGGAGATTAAAATCGTTTATGGGTATGTCAATGGAAGCTCAACATGCAATGACAGAAACTATAAAAGCAGTTGAGCCGGAAATAGCTAGAGAAAAGGACAACAGTTTGCCCGGGGACTTTGATCATACTAAGGAGTGCTCTAACGAAGGTGACATTGGCGAGTGCGAGGAATGTCAGGAAGATGAAAATTTAAATTGGAATTATACAAATTATAATGATGAGTTAAAAAACGATACATATGCTGGAGAAGTGTATAGTGATTCTGAATTATCATTCTCAACGAGGACACGCCCACATACTTCAAAAACGCAACGAATGAGACTTCCGGAAATTTTACCCGATCAAAGGCCTTACGAAAGTCTAAGCAACTTACATCGACTAGAACATTTTAGGTATAGAATTCCTGGAATAGGAAATTACGATATTCCATTCCTCAAGGAACAGACATTTGAAATAACACCTCCTGGATTTGACATTCGTTATAAGGATATTCCTGTATACGAGGAGTATGAATCTGAAACTCCTCCTCCAGACATTAAGGATCGCGCAGTGCAAAAGTGTCAGGAATGGTTATCTAGATTCACACCCAGGTGATGGATATTTTAATTAGTTCATTTTATATAGTGCTTTTAACAGTATTTGATCATCTACACCTAACCAGTATTTGCTAAGAATTTTCGGCAAGACTTCAATTTGTTACCCCATTTGAAATTTTATTTTTGAATGAAAAAAGCGAAAAATCATTTCTGTAATTTTTTGTGAAATAATGATTTTTCAAAAGTTTCACATAGAATGTGTTTGGGTTGCTTTCGAAAAAGCGAAAAGTCATTTAAGCATGTTTGTGAAATAATGATTTTTCAAAAATTTCGCATAGAATTTCTTTGGGGTACAAAAGAAAGTCTTGCCATATTTTCACTGTGATATCAGATATTCACCTCAATTGTTAAGCTTCTATCAGGTATTTGTGATTTATATTTTGATATATTTGTCATTTTGTTCTTTTTTTAAATATATAAAACAAAGAACGCTAAAATTTTGATCTAAACATTGAGCCTATAAAAAGTTTTAAAGTATTACTTTGTTAATATATTCCAGTTGGTAAGTTACTCTCACCCTACCATTTTTCTGATAATGCGTTTTTGGAAATTGATTTTCAATTGTTTAATTATTACTGTAGAAATGTCCTGATTTTGAACTTTTGAACAGTCTATTTATGAATTGAACGGAAGAAATTGCTCCACTTTGTCAAGTAACTCTCACCCTACCATTTTTTCTGATTCTTCCCTTTTAATTTGAGGTTGATTTACGATTGTTTCATTTTTGCTCTTGACAATTCCTGATTTTTGAATTTTTTAACAGTCTATTTATGTATTGAACGAAGGAATATAATTACCAATGCTTATCAATTTTGTGAAATATTTAATAAACATATATTTAAAACAAAACGCAGAATAAACATTTAATTGTCGAAACGTCTCTCTTGATACAAAGCATTTAAGTCACTGAAATATTATTATTATTATAGAAAATTATTGAAATTAAATTTTTTAAGTCGCCTATCTCACAATTATAATATGTATCTTGCTTCGTTTCATATTTTGTTTGTTTGTTTGTTGTTTTTCTTCTTTTCTGTTCTTGATTACATTGGCTACAGCCAAGTTCATGCTTTTGTTGTTTAGTTTTCGGTTAAGTTGGCTAGCTACTGTCATGTTCTTGTTTTTTTATTTCATTTCCTTGGTTACATATGGCTTTTGTCAATTTCATGTTTTCATCCACAAATTGCTGATTTTCAGATTTTCAGTTACACATGTATTAATAAATTATTTTTTTTAAAATTATGATTTTGACATTTGATAAGAAATTACTGATGTTAACTGCATCATTTTAAATTCCATATTTTGACATCAGGTATTGTTTCCATCATTGTCAACTCGCATGGACTTGGGTGTATTGTGATATCCATAATTACTAACTATAATCAATCAAACTGGAGACAATTAGTTATGGTACTGGTTCACCAAACTTTTACGTTGCTTTTGGGATAATGACCGGTATGTTTTTGATTGGTATTTGTAATTGTAATTCGAATCATCGATTGGTACGCTTGCGTCTTATTATAAATTGATTTTGCAGATCAAATCTTATGAAGAGTATAGTGCTCTTATAAATTGTGTTTCTGTTTTTCAATATATTTTGTTCATTACAACACGAGTTCCATTTTACGTAACCTCGTTCCATGCATTTAGTGAAAGTAAATCCGAGTGAATATAGAACACACTTTGTCATATTGACAAAAACACCATTACATAATTCAAAATTGTTTGTTACAATTTTAATCCATTTATCAACATAACAAACACAGCTAATTTTTTCTATGAAAACAATTATGTAGCCATTAACAACTATGCAACCTTTTAAGTATTGATTTTAACATTTTGATTTTGGAGTCATTTGTGGAATCTTGATTTTTTTCAATAATAATGAAAACTCTTTGCATATGAATCTGAACAGGTTATACTTTTGAAATTTTAAGGTAGATTTAGTTAAGGAGCCATAAATGGAATTTTAAAATATTATTTATTTATTTATTTATTTATTTATTTATTTAATTGTATTTATTTATTTATATTGGAAAGTATTCAAAACTGCTTGATAAGAGTAAATTTGCAAAGTACAGTACACAACTGTTGAAAGTTAAACACACTTAGGGTCGAATAATCGCCAGCTCTCCTTGGTCCCTCGTCCCATATCTGAAAGGGTTCTAGACAGTTGGTATCTATCAGTCTGCATTTTTGGTCACTAGTTGTTCATATATCGGCCACTCAGGAGCTGAGTTTTTACTTCTTTTCGCTATCTTAGTGTTAAACTTTTGACAGGTCTGCACTGTACTAATGTTGTTCATGGTATCCTCCGACTTTCTTTGGTTTCATATTATATCATGTTTGTTTTCTAATTCAATAATATATCAACAGTATTGTAACACATGTTTACCGCATTTAATAGACCTAGATGTTGGTTTCACAATCAATTTATATTCTGAGAATAGATTGTAATATATTTAAATTCACAGAATATTCACCCAACTGATCAGAGAAGAACAATACCTAAATTATAAACTAGATTTGTTTTATAAAAACATAAAAATGTCCACGACTCAAAACGACTTCAAATATCAGCCTTTCTGAATGTAGTTAAGATCGATGTATGAAATATCTTGATAAGATCAGTTTTAAGCCCGTATTGCTGTAAAACTAAAATTTATTTCTCAAAGTTTGCCTTTTGTGGAAATTGAATTATGCAGATCAAGTTTCATATATTATATATTAATGTCAAGGTGCAGGGGAAATTTGATTCTTATTGCACCATTAAATTTAAAATTAGTTCAAATTTTAGCGATTAACATCAATTCGACATAAAAATTAAATTTTAATTTTGAAAATTTTTAATTGCGTTTTGGTCAATTATCATATAACTTTATGAAAGTTAAAATTTAATTCCAAAAAAATGAAATACGTTTTCTTCATGTTTGAAAGACATTTATGCAATAACTATATTCTTTTATGAAAGTTTAAATCTGATTTTTAAAATTTAAATACGTTTTCTTTATAAGGATATGATTGTGAAACCAAGGCAAGGTCATATAATAAAACCCATTTTATTGTCTGAGTAAAGTACATTATAAATGGAATAAATATATTACATACATTATGTTATACAAAAATACTTGTACACCATGATAATGTTCAAATTAATTGTTATTCATTTTTAGAATTAAATATTAAATGTTGAACTTAAACATGTATATCTTTTGTGTTGTGATTTTAATATTACATACCATATATATTATATCAGTTCAAAACCATTGCAAATTAGATCTAAAATTAAGCTTATCATAAATATGTTATCTACCCCGAACCACTGGATATTAAGTCCAAAACGAAGGGTTACGTATGACACAGGCTTGACGAAAGTTTAACACTAAGCTAACGAATTAGTGCCGAATCGGCATCTCATTTCGTTCCCTTGTTAGCTATATGTTGACAGCTTTTCGGCAGCTACTGTCTATTTCATGGCAGCTTTTCAGCCACATACTATCCATATCTCGGTCACATGGTAGCTGATCTTCCACTCATTTTGGTTAGTTAAGTGTTAAAATTTCGGCAGGTCTGTATTATATATATATATATATATATATATATATATATATATATATATATATATATATATATATTATATCTACACAAAACCATTAGATATTCGATCTAAAATCAAGGTCACAAGTTATTATGCAGGTGCTTTATCAAACCCAAAAGGCATAACATTGAATTCAAAATTATAGATTTTTCTGATCTAAAATCAAGGTCACATCAGATTTTACACGGGTGTCTTAGAAAATCCAAAAGGTTTAACTATCTACACAAAACCATTAGATATTCGATCTAAAATCAAGGTCACAAGTTATTATGCAGGTTCTTTATCAAACCCTAAAGGCATTACATTGAATTCAAAATTATAGATTTTTCTGATCTTAAATCAAGGTCACATCAGATTTGATGTGGGTGCTATAGCAAAACCTAAAAGGCATAAGAATGAATTCAAAATCCGAGATTTTTTCGATCTGAAAATTATTTGTTTCTATGTACATGTATTTTCATGTAATTATAGACGTTGTTTATATCTAATCGATACCATTAAATCTGATAATATTGTTTTAAGTAATAGATATAAGGTTGTATACAGGTCACCTAATTATATGCACTTTAAATTAATAAAGACTGATAAAGTAGCCAACGCTAGAGACACACTACTTTGATATCACAATATTGACTGGTTGATATATCAATAACATTGACTCATCTTACAAACCGTATTTTGTAGGTTGGTGTTAATAGAGACGGTCTATTTGTAAACAAAAAACGACATTAATGATGTTCATTCATATTTTGTCATAGTAATTGGCCTTTTATAAAACATTATTAACTATCAAATCTAAATTTCCGTTTGTTGTGGGTGCTAATAGAGACAGCATATTTGTAAACGAAAAAACTATGTAAATGATATTTGTCCATGAGTTGACATAGTAGTATTTTCATGGATACTAATTCAATAATTTGCCCATTATAATACAATATATTAGCTATCAAAATCTAATTTTCCATTTGTGGCGGGTGTGTATAGTAACGGTATATTTGTAAGCGAAGAAAACGATATATTGATATTTATTCATACTTTGTAATAATAGAAAAGTCATCCATTAAAATACAATATTAACTGTTGAATCTAATTTTCTATTTGACCCGGGTTCTATAAAAACGTAAAAACAAATAAAAATTGTGTAAATGATATTCGTTAAGAATTTGTCATAGCAGTAGTGTCCTGGATACTTATTTAATAATTCGCCTTTTATAATATAATATTAGCTATCAAATTTATTTTTTCATTTGTGGCGAGTGTGTATAGAAGCAGTATATTTGTAAACAAAAAAAACCGTAATTGATGTTTGCCAATAGTTTGTCAAACTAGCACCCGTGGATGCATATTTAATATTTCGCCCATTATAATACAATATTAGCTATTTTCTAATTTCCATTTGTGGCAGGTGTGTATAATGACGGTATATTTGTAAACGGGAAAACACGATATATGATATTTGTTCATACTTTGTCATATAAACAATGTCATGGTCACTTATTCAATATAGTTCATCCAATATAATATAATATTAACTGTCGAATCTAATTTTCTATTTGTCCTGGGTGCTATAAAAACTTTATTTTTTAATTAAAACTAATTTTAAAAAACTATGTAAATGATATCTGTTCATAATTTGTCTTAGCAGCGGAATTATGGATACCTATTCAATAATTTGCTCATTATGATATAATATTAGCAACCAAATCTAATTTTTCATTTGTGGCAAGAGTGTATACTAACTAATAGCTGTAAACAAAAACCCATTTGTTTATAATTTGTCAAAGTAGCTGAGTCAGAGATACTTATTCAATAATTCGTCTATTATAATACAAAACTAGCTATCAAATTTTATTTTTCGTTGTGTGCATGTGCTTATAGAAACGTAAAAACATTGTAAGTGATGTTTATTAAAAATTTGTCATTAACAACGCGAATACGTACTCAATAATTCGCCTATTAAAATAAAATATTAATTATCAAATCTAATTGTCCGTTTGTCCCGGGTGCTAAAAACGTAAAAAACGAAAAAAAAACTGTTTAGCTAACGTTGTTCATAATTTGCCATAGTAGGTAGCGGAGTCATAAATTCTTATTCTATAATTTTCTTAGTACAACATTACAACAATATTATGAACTATGAAGTCATTTTCGCATTAGTTTTTGGTGCTTGTAGACACGTAAATTTGTACACAAAGAAAAAATTATGTAAATAAAATTTGTTCTTCATTCGTCATAGTAGCAGTCATGGAAACTAGTTCAATAAATCGCGTAATAATACAATATTATAGCTATGAAAATCTAATTTTCTATTTGTTGTGGGTGCTTACAGAAACACATTTAAGTAAATTATATTTATTCACATATTGTCATAGTATCATGGATACTAAATCAATTACTTGCTTATTACGACAGCACTATTAGCTATAAAGTCTCTTTTTTCAATTGTTGCAGGTGCTTACAGAAACACTTTTATTTAAATGATGTTTATTCGTAATTTGTCATAGAAACA
Organism: Anadara kagoshimensis; assembly: GCA_021292105.1. NCBI lineage: Eukaryota > Metazoa > Mollusca > Bivalvia > Arcoida > Arcidae > Anadara > Anadara kagoshimensis. Next base: position 27,308,918 of record CM037872.1, on the reverse strand, counting down.
TGCATGGAGCCATGGATACTTATTCAATAATTTGCTCGTTATAACAACACTATTAGCCATGAAGTCTCATTTTTCATTTGTTGTGGGATCTTATAGAAACGGTATATTTGTAAGCAAAGAATAAACGATGCAAATATGTGATCATAATTTTTCAAAGTAGCAAAGCACTGGACACCAATTCAATAATTCGTCTATTATAATACAATATCAGCTATCAAATCTAATTTTCCATCTGTTGTGGGTGCTTATAGAAACGTTAAAACGAAAAAACAAACAACGACATCCATGTCAATAACGTTTGTTCGTAACCTTTCATAGTATCGTGGAGTCATGGATACAAATTATTACAACAACAATATTAGCTATGAAGTCTCAATTTGCATTTATTGCGGGTGTTTATAGTTACGGATATTTGTACATGAAAACGTTACAAATCCTATACATATTGTGTGAGGCTAATGTATTTGTCGGATCGATTTTTATACTGAAAATAATTGAATATCTTGCTCATTACAACAAGCATCTTGCCTTTAAACCACATGTGGTCGGTGTTTATAAATAATCGACGTGCATTCAGATACAGTTTACCATATTAGCAGTTGAATGTTGATATATGTTTTTAAAAAGTAATTCCACACATGTGGTGCGGTTTAAAGAAGCTAATGACATTGCAAATGCCAGGATTGTCCTAAATATATTTGACGTCCCATAGTTCCATGTTCATTTCACACAATTTTGATTACACACGTAGTGGGTGCAGCTAGCTAAACAGGAGATGCTTACACTTCCGGAGCACCTAGCCTCACTTTCCTGGTGGAAGTTCACTTGTCTAACCTAACTTGTCAGTTCCAAAGTTTTTACTTTGCTTCTGGATTGTGATTCGGACATGGATTGGTATGTTTGTTTTTGATTAAAATTGCCATACTTTGGTGCTCATTATGACAGAATAGTGTGACTATTAAAACTTTATTAAGACATCTGGTATGTAACCCTTCAACATCTGAAAGTTGTTTGTAGAAAAGCTTTTTCGGGTTATGTTTTTACATATAGTGAAAGTGTAAGAAAGAAAAAATCCGTTCTCTCTTGAATATTTCAAGAATCTTGAATATCCAAATACAGTTCCTTTTTACATGTTTCTGTCATTCTCAAATTTGATTTTACACGGTGTGGGTGAAGCTAGCTAGAAGGAGGTGCTTATCCTTCCGGAGCACCAACCTCACTGCTGACAGTTCACTTTGCTGGTATATTTGTGTTTCATTTGGTAACTTCAGTCTGTTATATTTTGCTCACTACACTTATTAGTTCTAGAGTTTTATATATTCTTTCGTAGAAATATTGGTACTTTGGTGTCAACGGAACTGAGAGAAAAGGCTATGTTAGAAAATCATATACTTGATTACTAATGTACACAACGATAACATTATCATATATTTGTACCGAAAAATTCGGCATAAATAATAGCTTTACTTATATTATATCGTAATCCGATTTCAAATTTATGGTTTCCGATATTCAGGAACCTGTCACAGGCTTACCGGATTATCGCGGCTAATCTACTGTACAAAACAACCTCTTTTTTTGTAAGTTTGGGGGCACAACGTATGTTTTTGTGATAGCGCGAATTATCGGATTAACCGATTAGCTTTTAATTACTTATTTTCGTGTCAGCGATCTGGAAATGTACGAAGTGGATTTATTATTTTTTAATTTATTTTTTATTATGCATTTATAGATGCCCGACTAACTGATATTATAGATTTTTACTTTCATACTCATCAGTGTGATGATGATGTTCAAATATTGTCCTACATTGTATGTTCGTATGTTATCAAGTGTCCGTGTTTGCGTATTGTCTTTGTATGTGAAGTGTATTGATATATAGCATCGATACGAACAACCTTGTTGTAGAGTAGGGGTGAGACGGGGTATGTAACTCAGGGAGAGGGGTGTTGGGGTATCTGTGTTAAACATACCATGGTCATGCCGTATGTGTATACGAAATATGCCTATTATAGCTATAATAACCAACACAGTGGAGTGTATTGATATATGACATCGGTATGAACAACCTTGGTGTGGGATGGGAAAGGGAACAGGGGTAGGGGTGTCGGGTATGTGTTAAACATACCGTGTCTAGGCAGTATATGGATATTATAGCTATATTAACCGATAACGTAGAGTATATTGATATATGGCATCGATATGAACAACCTTGGTGTGGGTGGGGAAGGGAACTGGGGAGGGATGTCGGGTATCTGTGTTTAACATACCATGTCTACGCAGTATATGGCTAATATAGCTATATTAACCTATAACGTGGAGTGTATTGGTATATGACATCGATATGAACAACTTTGTGTTTTATTGATTCTGTGATGTGTATTACCCAGTATGTAAACTAAATACTGTTATTTTATGGAGTGACACTTAGACTTGTCAACTGTTTTCAGATTAAATATCTGCTGAGTTAGTTGTAGTTACCGTTGCCATGTAATATTTAATATGTATATGAGGGGCCCTCTAGAAGTGGATGAATCAAAGAAAAGTAGAGCATTAGACGCCCCAGTCAAGACTTTAACTTATTTTGAGACGGTCAGTTCAGGGATGGTGGAGGAAACTTGTGTGCTCGGTGAATATCGATTTAGACCACTGTCACTGAGACCCATCAAAAAATGGCAAATAACACCGAAATGGGCGGTGTAAATGAAGTAAAAAGTTCATACAATATCTGATTATTCAAGACCCCAACATCACCATCCCAACCCTCACCTGTAACATGCACTTTTCCGTCATTTACGGGTAATTGATTTAACATACAGGATTATTATTATTATTATTATCATTATCATTCCGATATCATTATGGAGTTAAAAAAGAAGTGTTGGACACTGACCCGGGCATATGCCATGTTGAGAAAGGTTAAGATTGTCGGTTGGCTTCCGAAAGTCTGTCCGAGATCCGATTGATTTTACACCACCATCACAAAACCGACTGTCTTGATAAAAATAGAAGAATAATTACTGAGGTGTAATACACTATAACTCTACTTCAAACCGACTTATTGAATAACCAAATCAACAAGATGTTCATTATTCATTTTATGAACAAAGATATATTTATTCCGTCTAAATTTGCTTTAAAATACACCCTTGCCAATACAGTGCCGTGATAACGATACACATTAATAATAAAACAAATTTGCCTGTATATATATACTAACTTACTTATACCCGAACCTAATTATCAACAGGCGATATTATGGTGACCCTGAACTGACAAATATATACGAGTACTTTACACATATTATATGAAAATAATTCTCAAATGGTGTTTTACCATCTCTTTATATTTTGTAGATTACTAAAAACATACTATGTGGTTGTTTCAACGGAACCTATCATAGGGAGCCATTATACACGTGTCTTTTTAAAGTCGCCGTAAAACGACGTCATATGTTGTGATATCTAATAACGCCGTCCGGAAGTCGAAAATTTACGCTGATCAAGTGATTCGACTCGCAGACCCTAGCATAAGGAGCCTTTTATACACGTGTCCTTTTTGGTGCCTAAAAATAACGACTTGTGAAGCGATTTCTAACTACAAAAATCACCAAAACAAAAAGAAAAATTAATTTCATTTCTTACCGTAAACAGATTGTAGTTAAGTAATTTGTTGCGTCATTAAATCAAAATAATGGATCAATATAAACACTTGTTTTCTCACTTAATTGTCCGATGACCCCAAACCCCGACATCTTAACCTAAAACGCGAGACATTTAACGGATATCTGAATTTAAATTTGACCTCACGGAAATAATGAAATGTACATTCTAAGTGTAAATGGGCAATATTCTTTCATCCACCATAAATGGAGAACTAGAGTTCAATCATACAAATCAAACTTGTTGATCTACATGTAGTTATGGCAAAAGCTTTTATAGCTATATTAACCGATAACATGGAGTGTATTGGATATGAACAGCCTTGGAGTGGAGTGGGGTGGGGCGAGGTGGGGTACGAAACTGGGGAGTGAGGTATGTGTTAAACATGTAATATCCACGCCGTATGTTTATATATTATAATGGCTATTATAGCTATATTAACCGATAACGTGGAGTGTATTGATATATGACATCGATATGAACAACCTTGGAGTGGAGTGGGGTGGGGCGAGGTGGGGTACGAAACTGGGGAGTCAGGTATGTGTTAAACATGTAATATCCACGCCGTATGTGTATATATTATAATGGCTATTATAGCTATATTAACCGATAACGTGGAGTGTATTGATATATGACATCGATATGAACAACCTTGGAGTGGAGTGGGGTGGGGCGAGGTGGGGTACGAAACTGGGGAGTCAGGTATGTGTTAAACATGTAATATCCACGCCGTATGTGTATATATTATAATGGCTATTATAGCTATATTAACCGATAACGTGGAGTGTATTGATATATGATATCGATATGAACAACCTTGGTTTTACATATTACATGCAAATGAGCAATAATCTTTCATCCACCATATAATTGGGGGAACTAGAGTTCAATCATACAAATCAGACTTGATGATCTAGTTATGGCAAAAGTTTTAAAAAGCCTATTATACTGACGAGATAACAGATAAGAAAGGAATCAAGTAAAATTCTGCCTAATTTAACTTATTAATCAACATTTACTTGTTATTTATTATTTTTATTGTTAATGTCATGTGCTGATTTTGAATTTTTATTAAAATAATGCATTCAAAATCAGCACATATAAATTATTAATATAGAAATAAATAATTTAAGATTAAATCTTACACTTATAAACCTTAACGCATGTGATACAATGCATTACAGTTGCATATGCATATAAATAGAGCAGGAGTGCTACAAATGTTCTGATTGAATTTTTTATTCAGACTTCAGAATATTAGACTAAAATGACATTTGACAGTTACATCGTCCTGTATATTGAACTAGTAATTGTTCCGCCAGTTTATATTGGTGCAACATAATTCAGTTTATATTAAGTCACAAATGACTTTAGTCTGAATTTTAATAAATGACCGAATCATTATACAAACTTTTTACAAGAATTTCATTATAACACAAACATGTATTTTTATATGGTATTTGTAAGTAAAGTTGTATTTGCGAATCTACTACACATATACGTTTAACGCTGTCACACGCAGTCTTTATACACGTGTCCTTTCAATGTCGCCGTAAAATATTGTCGTTTGGGCGTATAGGTATAATCAAAATTATTGATGGGAAAATTGGCACACTCCAGGACTGACGATGCATGTGCGTGTTGAATATCATTACAATAAATAAATCATAACAAAGTCAAATAACTACTGGCATACATTCTGTTATAACCTTTATTGGGAAAATGTATAGATGGATTTTGTATTTCGGAAAAAAATGAGTTTACCAGGAATAGATTTCAGTGTATAGGCCACGGTTTTAAAGCATTTCTTACCTAAGGTTCTCTTTAAGCCACACAATTATGCAGCGTGTAATTTCTTTCACTTTTCCATAGCAAAAAGAACAAATTGATTTAATTTCTATAATAAATGTAACCATAAACAGATTACAAAGACGTGGTAAAAGTACTTTGCTATGTCATTAAAATCAACTTGACTAGGACGTTAAACACCATTACTCAACTCAACTCATTAAAATCGATATACATGTAATGAATATCCAATATAAACACTTGCTTTCCTGTCCGATGACCCCAAACCCCGACATCTTGACCTAAAACGCGTGACACTTAACGGATATATCTGAATTTAAATTCTACCTCAGAGTAGTATTGGTCTGTACATGCTAAATGTAAATTTATTATCAATATTCTTGCATCCACCGTATGTGTGGAACTAAAGTTCAATCCTCCAAATGAACTTGTTGATCTAGTATATAACAAAAGTTTCTAAAATGCATTATACTGACAAGAAAACAGATAAGAATGGGAACAAGTAAAATCCCAATGTCTAATTTAATTATAACTCATTTATTCTTTCTTGTTTATTATTATTTGTTTAGGAAAACATTTTTCTGAACCAAACTATCACATACACACCTTACCATTTGTAGTACAATGTATTGATGTTGCAAAACATTGCTACCAACCGCAATTTGTCCCAAAACAAGTTCTGATTGAATTTTTATTCACTTTTGAAAAATAAGACGAATCACATTTGACAGTTACGTTGATTTATATTGCAACAATATATTAGTTCTGAAGTTAATATTGGTGCAACATAATTCAATTGAACAACTGAGAAATGTGACTTTAGTCTGATTTCTAATAAATGTCCGAATTATTTGGCAAAAGTTTTAATAAGCATTTCATTATAATTTTTTTGTTAAATGTATATATCATTTGTAAGAATAGTTGTTTTTGCGAATCAAGCATATATACATTTGACGTACAGTGTATGTAAGGTAATGGGTGCTCGAAATCTAAAGTCCCGAATTTATAATTAATTTATCAAAAATGAAATCAGGCCTTAGTGAAAACTGTCAGTGTTATATAATGTATTAATAACTGATAAATTAAATATCTATACAGTCATACCAGACGTGTAGTAATCAACATAGAAAAGTTTTATAGAAATTTGAAGCTAAATGACGTATATACGCGTACTTGGCGATAAACAGAAACACCAACATATATTATAAAGCCCTAAAATGAAACGAAAATGAACACTATCATACATGTATGTTGATACCATTGATTATAATATAAATGACATGTCTCAATACCAAGATGAAATACGTCTCAAAAACTGATGAAATAATAACTAAATATGCATGTTTATCGAGGCCCCTGATTATAGAAGAAATGGCATGTCTCGCAACAAGACAAAGTACATCTCAAAAATGAAACGAAAAATAAAAAATACAAAATATTCATGTATGTCGTGACCCCTTATTTCAGAAATAATGACATAGTTCAACGCCAAGACAAAATTCAAACAAAAACAACAATTGCAATTCAAGTCCCAAAAATGGAAAGAAATGAAGCATATCGAGACCATTTATTTTAGAACAAATGTCATGTGTTACAACAAGACAAAGTGCGTCTTATGGAACAAACCAGAAAACTAGATATGCATGTAGTACAGACCCCTAATTTCAGAAGAAATGACATGGCTTAACACCATGACAAAAATCATCTAAAAATTTAACGAAAATGGAAACTAAATATGCATGTATATCGAGACCATTGATTATACAGGAGAAAATGGCATGTCTGAATTCCAAAACTAAATACATCTCAAAAATGAACGAAAAAACCTAAATGTACATGCATTTCGAGACCAAAGATTATAAAACACCAAGACGAAATAAGTCTCACAAATAAACTAAATATACATGTATGTCGCGACCAATTATTTTTAAATTCACGGCTTTGGTCAAACACTGGATATTTTGACACAATGCTCATTTTAGTTCTTGTCAAACTCTAGATAAATCATATACATGTACATGTAAGTTAAGTTCAAAGTACCATTTTCAACCATCGCGTACAATTTTCAGGGTCTTATATTAATCTGTTTAACTCGGTCGTGCAATGTAGTCAAATTATTATGGTCCACATAGTGTAAGTAACTTTATAACTTGTATATATGAACTATTCACGGTTCTAACTTACGTAAGTATCCTGTTACAAGTCCCTAGGAATAACGTCATTCGAATAAAGAAAAAGTTATTTTAATCACATTTAAACTGACTTTAAAGAAACGTTGCATAAGTTGTTCTTTGTAGAAATTAGAGGTATTATAGATTTAAAAAATAAAGTGAAAAACAGTTAGACTTTTAGACTCGTTTAAAAAAGGACATAGATGTTGACTTATATTGTACTTATCTATGTCTTATGTTACATATATTTTGCAAAAGTTTTTTTCTTTCAAACGAGCTTATCAAAACGTGAAACAAAATAATCCTTATTATCGTTTTTATTTGGAGATGTTCATCTAGGCGGTCATGATGTAGTCTTTAATCTTCATTTACAATAACTGGATGACTTCTAGCACTGTAGTTTACAAGCGGTAAAAAAATGAAATATGGTTAAGATACATATGCAAGTGTTGAAGACATGTATTGCTAGGTTACCTATTATACCCCCCCCCCCCCCCACACACACACACACACACATTAGGTCACGGAATACATACATATTATATACTGTGTATATGATATTTTTATCTAACATTTCCTATAAGGTCATTAAAATAATAAAAACCCAATACTTTATGTGAAAAAAATACATTTTCCACAGAAAACCACTGAACTATGTTATGACATGTTTTTGTAGTAATGACGTCATTGTTTACATTTGACAAATCAATTGCTCTGCCTCACTAGCTAATTTTCTTGCTCACTAGTCACCAACCCACTAACTCACATATCACATGTTTAGTCCATCAACAATAACTAGGTGTCCCTAAACACTTCAGTTTAAGCGATTTAAAAATAAAATAAAATAAAATAAAATAAAACGAGTACTAATAATGTAATGATGGATGCATCATTACAAATAAGGCGCCCAAACGAATAAAAATCAAACCCTCTATTCAAAACACATATTAGGATTTGTACTTTTGTTGCTTTTTTTCATTTCCATGGCAACGGCTGAAAATTTTAAACCTTTAAATAAGTTCTACACACAATAGAAAAACTGTTGAGAAATTTTAAACTTGTAATATTCTTTTCATTTTAAGATTTAATTTTATATAGAGAAGTAGTACATGAATCCAATTGGTTGAAATTCAAACAATAAGCAAAGTTGATTGACATCACCTATACCCAATATCACAAACTATTGTTTTGATGAGCTAATGATGTGTTGATTTTAAATTAATCCAAGCATTTACCACTGTAATGTCATATTGATAACTAAATGCAGCTACTCTATCGAATTGAATAATAAATCATGCCCCAGGGATAACTGACCATTAGTGTTGCTTATAAAAAGATTTAGCTTGAGAACTTTTGGACATGGATCAGTGATTACTTAAGTATCCTTTACAATGAATATCAAGCTTATGGTTTTAATTCTTGAACAAAATGATAGCAACCAGCCCATGAAGAAAACTATAGTTTGAGGGTGGGGATCTCAAAGTTAGTACCTAGACCTACCTGTCCCCACCCTCCTATTGAATGACCATATGGGTTTACTTTAGTATCAATCTATTCAACTTTTAATAAAGAATAAGGTGGTGGGGATCTCAACTGCTCAAAAGTTAGTACCCAGCCCCGCCTGTCCCCACCCTCCTCTGGAATAACGTCATTTGTATTTCTGCAGTATCATTCTATTCAACTTTAAAAGCCGAACTCGATGGGGAGATCAACCATTTAAAAGTTAGTACCAAGCCCCGCCCATCCCCACCCTCCATCAGGAATGACCCCATGGGACTTTCTTTAGTATCACTCTATTCAACTTTTCATGTAGAACCAGAAAATATATAGTTTATGGGTGGGGATCTTAACCGTTTAAAAGTTAGCACACTGCCCCGCCCATCCCCACCCTCTCTGATATCCCCGGGAAAATCTTGCGATACAGACTTGTACATCTCGAGACACTGATCATGAATATATATGGTTTTATAGTACAAAATATAGTATAAATAGCAAAATTTAGCATTATTGTTTTTAAGACCCCGTCCTCCTGCCCCTCCCCTAATGACCCCATGGGCATTTTACCTCGGCCTCTGGGGAAGGGGTTGGGGATCAACCTTTATGTGAAGTTTGGTTAAGATTGGACAACGGTCTTCGAGAAATTGGTTGGACAAGTTCATGGCCGGAAGAAGAAGAAGAAGAGGAATAATAATAATAATAACGAGTACTAATGTAATGATGGATGCATCATTACAAATAAGGCGCCCAAACGAATAAAAATGAAACTCTGTATTCAAAACACATATTAGGACTTGTACTTTTGTTGCTGTTTTCCATTTCCATGGCAACGGCTGAAAATTTAAACTTTAAATAAGTTCTACACACAATAGAAAAACTGTTGAGAAATTTTAAACTTGTAATATTCTTTTCATTTTAAGATTTAATTTTATATAGAGAAGTAGTACATGAATCCAATTGGTTGAAATTCAAACAATAGGCAAAGTTGATTGACATCACCTACAGTATACCCAATATCACAAACCATTTGTTTTGATGAGCTAATGATGTGTTGATTTTAAATTAATCCAAGCATTTACCCATATATGTCATACTGATACTAAATGCAGCTACTCTATCGAATTGAATAAGAAATCATGCCCCAGGATAACTGACCATAAATGTTGCTTATAAAAAGAATTAGCTTGAGAGCTTTTAGACATGGATCAGTGATTACTTAAGTAATCCTTGACAATGAAATTCATGTTTATTTGTTTTAATTCTTAAACAAATGATAGCAACCAGCCCATGAAGAAAAATGTAGTTTGAGGGAGGGATCTCAAAGTTAGTACCTAGACCTACCTGTCCCCTCCACCCTCCTATTGGAATGCCCATATGGGTTACTTTAGTATCAATCTATTCAACTTTTCATAAGAATAAGAAATATATATGTTAGGGGTGGGGATCTCAACTGATCAAAAGTTTAGTACCCAGCCCCGCCTGTCCCTGCCCTCCTCTGGAAAAACGCCATGGGCATTTCTTCAGTATCACTCTATTCAACTTTAAAACAGAACCGGAAATATAGTTTCAGGAATGGGATATCAACATTTAAAAGTTAGAACCAAGCCCCGCCCGTCCCACCCTCCATCAGGATGACCCATGGGATTTTCTTTAGCATCACTCTATTCAACTTTTTATGTAGAACCAGAAATATATAGTTTATGGGTGGGGATCTCAACCGTTAAAAAGTTAGCACACTGCCCCGCCCATCCCCACCCTCCCTGATACCACAGGGAAAATCTATTGATACAGACTTGTGCATCTTGAGATACTGATCATGAAATATATATGGTTTTATAGTACAAAATAAAGTATAAATGGCAAAATTGATCATTATTGTTTTTAAGACCCCGCCCTCCTGCCCCTCCCCTAATAACCCCATGGGCATTTCCTCGGCCTCCAGGGAAGGAGATGGGATCAACCTTCATGTTGAAGTTTGGTTAGATTGGACCAAGGGTCTTTGAGAATTGGTTGGACAAGTTTCATGGCCGGAAGAAGAAGAAGAGAAGAATAATAACAATAATAATAATAATAATAATAAGAAACGGTGCAAAAACAATAAGTCGCCAACTTTGTTGGCGCCTTAATAAAAATAACGAGTACTAATGTAATGAATGGATGCATCATTACAAATAAGGCGCCCAAACGAATAAAATCAAACCCTGTATTCGGAACACAATTATGACTTGTACTTTTGTTGCTTTTTTCCATTTCCATGGCAACGGCTGAAAATTTTAAACCTTTAAATAAGTTCTACATACAATAGAAAACTGTTGAGAAATTTTAAACTTGTAATTTCTTTTCATTTTTAGATTTAATTTTATATAGAGAAGTAGTACATGAATCCAATTGGTTGAAAATCAACAATAGGCCAAAGTTGATTGACATCACCTATACCCAATATCAAAACCTTGTTTTGATGAGCTAATGATTGCCAAGCATTTATCCATATAATGTCATATTCATAACTAAATGCAGCTACTCTATCGAATTGAATAATAAATCATGCCCCAGGGATAACTGACCATTAGTGTTGCTTAAAAAGATTTATCTTGAGAGCTTTTAGACATGGATCAGTGGTTACTTAAGTATCCTTGACAATGAAATTCATGCTTATTGTTTTAATTCTTAACAAAATGATAGCAACCAGCTCATGAAGAAAAACTGTAGTTTGAGGGTGGGGATCTCAAAGATAGTACCTAGACCTACCTGTCTCCACCCTCCTATTGGAATGCCCATATGGTTTACTTTAGTATCAATCTATTCAACTTTTCATAAAGGAATAAGAAAATACATATGTTAGGGTGGGGATCTCAACTGATCAAAAGTTAGTACCCAGCCCGCCTGTCCCTGCCTCCTCTGGAAAACGCCATGGGCATTTCTTTAGTATCACTCTATTCAACTTTTAAAACAGAACCGGAAAATATATAGTTTCAGGTTGGATATCAACCATTTAAAAGTTGTACCAAGCCCCGCCGTCCCCACCCTTCATCAGGAATGACCCCATGGGATTTCTTAAGTATCATTCTATTCACTTTTATGTAGAACCAGAAAATATATAGTTTATGGGTGGGGATCTCAATTGTTTAAAAGTTAGCACACTGCCCCCCGCCCATCCCACCCCTCCCTGATACCGCAGGGAAAATCTACTGATTCAGACTTGGCATCTTGAGACACTGATTATGAATATATATGGTTTTATGGTACAAAATAAAGTATAAATGGCAAAATTAATCATTATTGTTTTTAAGACCCCGCCCTCCTGCCCCTCCCCTAATGACCCCATGGGCATTTTACCTCGGCCTCTGGGGAAGGAGATAGGGATCAACCTTCATGTGAAGTTTGGTTAAGATTGAACCAACGGTCTTTGAAAAATTGGTTGGACAAGTTCATGGCCGGAAGAAGAAGAAGAAGAGGAAGAATAATAATAATAATAACGAGTACTAATGTAATGATGGATGCATCATTACAAATAAGGCGCCCAAACGAATAAAAATCAAACCCTGTATTCAAACACATATTAGGACTTGTACTTTTGTTGCTGTTTTCCATTTCCATGGCAACGGCTGAAAACTTTAAATCTTTAAATAAGTTCTACACACAATAGAAAAACTGTTGAGAAATTTTAAACTTGTAATATTCTTTTCATTTTAAGATTTAATTTTATATAGAGAAGTAGTACATGAATCCAATTGGTTGAAATTCAAACAATAGGCAAAGTTGATTGACATCACCTATACCCAATATCACAAACCATTGTTTTGATGAGCTAATGATGTGTTGATTTTAAATTAATCCAAGCATTTACCCGTATAATGTCATACTGATAACTAAATGCAGCTACTCTATCGAATTGAATAATAAATCATGCCCCAGGGACAAATGACCATTAGTGTTGCTTATAAAAAGATTTAGCTTAAAAGCTTTTAGACATGGATCAGTGATTACTTAAGTATCCTTGACAATGAAACTCATGCTTATTGTTTTAATTCTTAAACAAAATGATAGCAACCATCCCATGAAGAAAACTGTAGTTTGAGGTGGGGATCTCAAAGTTAGTACCTAGACCTACCTGTCCCCAACCTCCTATTGGAATGTCCATATGGGTTTACTTTAGTATCAATCTATTCAACTTTTCATAAAGAATAAGAAAATATATATGTTAAGGGTGGGGATCTCAACTGATCAAAAGTTAGTACCCAGCCCGCCTGTCCCTGCCCTCCTCTGGAAAAGGCCATGGGCATTTCTTCAGTATCACTCTATTCAACTTTTAAAACAGAACCGCAAAATATATAGTTTCAGGTTGGGATATCAACCATTTAAAAGTTAGAACCAAGCCCCGCCCGTCCCCACCCTCCATCAGGAATGACCCCATGGGATTTTCTTTAGCATCACTCTATTTAACTTTTTATGTAGAACCAGAAAATATATAGTTTATGGGTGGGGATCTCGACCGTTTAAAAGTTAGCACACTGCCCGCCCATCCCACCCTCCCTGATACCGCAGGGAAAATCTACTGATATAGACTTGTGCATCTTGAGATACTGATCATGAATATATATGGTTTTATAGTACAAAATAAAGTATAGATGGCAAAATTGATCATTATTGTTTTTAAGACCCCGCCCTCCTGCCCCTCCCCTAATGACCCATGGGCATTTTACCTCGGCCTCCAGGGAAGGAGATGGGGATCAACCTTCATTTGAAGTTTGGTTAAGATTGGACCAACGGTCTTCGAGAAATTGGTTGGACAAGTTCATGGCCGGAAGAAGAAGAAGAGGAAGAATAATAACAATAATAATAATAATAATAATAAGAAACGGTGCAAAAACAATAAGTCGCCAAACTTTGTTTTGGCGCCTTAATAATAATAATAATAATAAATAATAATAAGAAACGGTGCAAAAACAATAAGTCGCCAAACTTTGTTTGGGCGCCTTAATAAAATAAAATAAAATTAGGTTTACATGAACCAAACGTTAGTGTTTTATACATGTATTGCTTGCTCACTAACTCACTAAATATTACTCACTCTCTCCTCATTAGCTAATTAACTCACTCACTTTCACTCTATCACTCACCTACATATATACAAATATTTAATACATTTATAGTACTGAAAAGACCACCATAGTGTTACATTCTGTGCATGACAACAGTATCATGTTTCACTTAAATTAATTAAATCGGTCTGACTTATTTTAATTAACAGGTCGGGTTAATCACTCGTTCTAATTTATATTTAATTGTTTCTTAACTCGAAAAAAATCTTAATACAGTGTTACACCAGAACAAAACACCCAGTCTTTCGAACATGCCACAACACCCCAGGACAAAAGGTCAGTGTTTCGAACTCCTTAAACCTTTTCAACCAGTTACTGGTTATTTTAAATTACACGTTTTCATGGTTTTCAATTTTCGTAATCGGACCTTTTTCTATTTAGAATACAGACCTGTTTAAGTTTTAACATCGAGCTAATATTAAGAAGTCAAAAATTGACTGCTGAGTGGCCGAGATATGGATAGCTAGCGACCAAAAAACTGTCGAGAGATAGAAGGATATTACCGAAAAAACTTTCAAGATACTTGAACAGTCGAACCTGTCTATAAAGGCCACCCAAGGGAACCAGTAAATGGCATTTATGGGCAGGTAGCCTTTATATACACGTTCAAATAATATGAATTAAGAACAATTGGGATACATTCTATGGCCTTTATAAGCTGGTGGTCCTTATATAGAGGTGGTATTTAAGGCAGATTGGACTGTGTATCTAATCAGGAGTCGAGATGAACGGCATTTATTCGTGAGTCAAGTGTTAAACTTCCGACAGATCCGTACAGTAATTAGGTTGATTATTACACTCAGTAAACCCCAAATTGTTAATCGTCCTTTTTTCAATTTACAGTACAGTACATTTGTGTTGTTCATTGTTTGCACAGAAGAAAAATAGATATATCAAAAAAATAATATTACATGTCGAATGATGACGTCAAAGAAATTCAATTAACGTGTCAGCGGTAATGGGTATGGAATTGGGGGCGTGTCGTCTTTTTTTCGACGCGTCAACAGTTTTGAGCAACGTGCCACAAAAACATATATTGTATTTTATTATTTACTGTATTATTATTGAACACAGTCCTGCCATTTTTTATCAACACGTGTTTAAGGGTCTTATTGCACGTGCACGTGACTGCGAGATCTAGTGACCGGTTTACGGATTGCAGCCTTTGTTACCGCCTAGCATAGAGTCCTAAGAGGCTGCAGTGGCCTAATGGATAAGACGTCAGTCTACAAATCCAGGGTCTCTCACCGCTGTGAGTTCGCGCCCCGCTCAGACCACATGTGGGAAAGTGAATTTCCCTTGCCGTTGGCCTTTACTGGTTCACCCAGTGTCAGTATAATGTAACTGGGGGAGTGGTACGCTTGTCTGCGGCGTACTGACTCTGTGAACTAGCACTTTAAAGTCGTCCTGAGTGTGCACTAGTACAAGGCAGACCATACAGTACACTCGCACTTCACATGCATACACGAACTTGTTCATAGATTAATCCATAGAGTTAATAAAATACTTCTCGTCGCGTATAGCTGAAAAGTTGTTGATGGGACGTTAAGCAACATTTAACCAACCAACCAACACTGGTTAGGTAATTCTCTCTCTCTCCAATTTACAAGTATTTACTGGGTATCGATACCACAGAAAATGTTTAAGTTCGAGCCATTGATAAAAACTGGAGGAGAACGACTGAAAAGGAAAGAAACGCCGCCGAATGAACCAGCTGGAACACAACAAAAACAGCAACAAAGGACAGGCAAAAATGGAAAGATAGCGTTACGGCCTTATGCGCCTTCTAGCGAGGAGAGCATTAAGATTAAGGTAAGGATTGATAAAAAAGAGAAAAAAAATACTAGCAAACTAATGATATACGCACTTTTAATAATAAAAAGAAGTTTGACCTTAATGTGACATCTTATTATTATAGCAACCGATATCACCTCTCGTAAATTACTTTAAGCTATATAAGATATACGTATATTTAAGTTTTTTATTATTTTGAACTGGGAAGTAAAATAAAGAAAATTTAAATTGTATTTAAATATTTCTTAGTATTGAAAAGAAATTATTACTGTATCTAATTTATTGCCAGCTTTGACAAGTATTGATCATAATAAACCTGGGTTCAAGTAAACATGGTACGTCTAAATTCCAGTCAGATGGTCATAAAAAGCATCATCAAAATGTTTTAACTGAATGACCGTAAAAACTATTGGTTGATTTTATTTTTTATCAGTTTATTTTATTCGTGTGTGTACACATTATATTAAATTTAGTATCTTTGTATATTGTATATGCGTAAATATATTTTAAAAGGAAGCATTCTTGTTTGTTAAACCCGGGGGTCTAAACGACAGTAATCTTTTTGATCTAAGAAGTGGGATTGATTTTCATGGTCACACTAGGATTGTCTTTCAATCCGATTAGTTACGAATATTAAAAGTAATGTTCCTTAAAAGATAAAACGTGAAATTAAATAGTTTTAAATACTTTTATTCGCATTTTATCTTTATATGAAGGTAGAATGAGATAAAGATTAAAATAGATTTTATGTTGTGTGAAGGAGTTTTTTTTTAATTTATTAATTTGAAACTTAAAGTGTCTTTTTATGATGTATTACCTTTGTGAACTGAGTTGATGTGCTTGTTCACAATTCTGGAATAACGTGATTCCTATTTACCCCCTTAACTTTGTTGAGTTGAGTTGAGTAATGGTGTTTTACGTCCCAGTCAAGAATATTTCACTTATATCGAGACGTCGCCAGCTCTAGGCGAAGGTGCAGAAATTTTCCCTGTGCGTTGCGCTGATGGCATTATACAGCAGGGTTCTTTAGCGTGCAAAGCCCACCGTGACACGGGACCTTGTTTATCTTAAGTTCCCATCCGAAAGAACCGTGACTTTCATTTCGCTATGCCGAGTGCTTGGCGAAAGAACAGTCACTATCCACTTTCAAGTCTTGGGTCAGACCCGGTCGGGGATCGAACCCACGACCTCCCACTTACGAAGCGAGCACTCTACCAACTGAGCTACCGCAATGGTTCTTAACTTCGTTGGGGAGGTTATGATAAATTAACAAATAGATCTGTCAACTCTATAAAAAGATCACCTGCTTATAAAAGCCAGTAAAATTTTCCCCATTTGCTCTTTATTCATATTGTTTTAACCTGTTTGTAAGGGTCACCTGCCTAAACCACTATTACTGGTTCCCTTGGATGGCCTTTATAGATAGGTTTGACTGTATGTAAGACAAATAAATTGTATTTCAGTTGTAGTAATGAATTATACACTGAAAGTTATAGAGATTTCTTCAATTGTTGCGCTAAAATTTAACTAGTATAAAAAACATACAAGTTCAAAAGTAGTTAAGTTAAATTGAGTAATGGTGTCTAACGTCCCAGTCAAGAATATTCCACTCATATCGAGACGTCGTCAGCTATAGGCGAAGGTGCAGAAATTGTGCCTGTGTGTTGCGCTTATGGCATACAACAGGTGACACAGGACTTCGTTTATATTAAAGAACCGTGACTTTCATTTTCTTATGCCGAGTGCTCAAGTCTTGTCAGACGCGGTCGGGGTTCGAACACACGACCTCCCTCTTACGGATTGAGCACTCTACCGACTGAGCTACCGCAGTGGTGTAACATGACTGGAGATTATATTATCTTGAAAGTTTAATGTTTCGGTTGCTCTAAACAGGTTATCACCTTTTATTTTCCTTTGTATTCACTGCATTATGTAAAAAAAACTAATAAAAGAAAACATATAAAATTTGAATTTGTCGAAATCTTATTAACTTATTAGATAATTCAAGAATGTAACAAAATTCAAATAAGGTCATCACCTTTGTATTTATTCATTATATAGTTTATTGCTTAAGTTTTTGTCATGCAAAACTTTATCCAACGAAAGAATAATATCAAATTACGGATATTTTAGTTCCATTTCTCAATTGGAGATTGTAATGCCACAATTACATTTCTAGAATATTATATACTTTTATTGTTTTTGGTTTTTGTCATACAAAATTTTATCTAATGAAAGCAAAATATAAGATTACGGATATTTCAATTTAATTTCTCAATAACAATTCTAGTTAATTATATATTCTTACTGCTTTTGGAAAGAAAAGTCAAATTGCAAATATTTTTAATTCCATTACACAATTGAAGAGTGTAATAATTCTCAATATATCGGTCCTTAACGGGTGATCACCTTTCTCATTATTTGCTTACAGGATATTTTTATTGCTTTGAATTTCGTCATGTAAAAAGATTTTGTTTGCTGCTACGGTCAAAATGGCGTTACTCAATCCAAATATGTAACAATATTTGACATGGGGGTTTAACAGTTTAGCGCCTTTTGTTAAACAAAGATTTCTGAATTAACATATAAACATAAAATATTTTTACTACTTAAAACCTCTTTCTTTTGATTGGATATAAGAACTTGTTTCGCATGTGTTAAGAAACATGTTACGTTAAGATAATTTAGGAGTTATTTTCACAAATTTTAAGTGACCTTTAAGGGCGAGTATAATGCCGTAAGTGGTTTTATTGGATTCGGTTCTTTCAGCTCCTTGCTTTATTTCACTAATTGAACCTTATTTTCTTGGTTTTATTTATTTATGTATTTATTTATTTATCATTTATTTTTTATTTCATGAATTGTTTTGCAAACCTTTTCGAATAAAAGAACATGTCGTACACGTTTTATAGTTTTCATTGTTCTACTGAAATTGCTGTCTGTTGGTTTCTCGGCCAAGGTGACCGTAAAGTGTTCCCCATAAATATTTTTTAAATGAGAAAATAAGATAAACTATGGCCACTGGACATAAGATATATTTCGACCACTGGACATTAAATCAGTGAAGTAAGTAACAGGTAAAGCCGAGGTTAAATAGTTCATTTTAAATCTGATTTTCAACCTGTCAAGAATTTTTGGACGAAATGAAATAAGCTTATCTTAATTTTAAAATGATTATTGATTTTATGCCCAAAATTGGAGCGAATCACCACAGGTTTGTCATGTGCTACTTTTGAAGCTTTTTTTGAAAATAATATAATGCTAAAGTGACAGTTTTAATTATATTATTTCATAATTTAATAAAATAAACAAATTAATAAATAAAGTAGCACGTGACAGAATTATTGAAATTTTGATAATATTCCACACCAGCAATATTGATAGTTTTGTTAACCTCCAGTTTTGTATATATGCAGTAAAGATCTGTCGAAAGTTTAACACTAAGCTAACGAATTAATGACACCGAAATCTGAAGCTCATCTCGGCCTTTATTGCCTATCTCGATAGCTTTTCAGCAGATGCTATCTATCATTCAGCAGCATTTCGGCCACTAGCTATCTATATATGGGCTACTCGTAAACCGAGCATTAACAGTTGTGCATGATGGCCGAACTGTGTTGTCCACATCGCCGGTGTGACATGTAGTAGTGTTTTTGGTTAAAAGGCTGAGCAGAGATGGTTGAAATTTTGCAGTTGGACTAGTAACTGTTTCAGGAATGCACTGATGAGTTTGTTTTTTGGTTTACAAAACCTCAAAAGTTGTTATTTTGTCGAAATCATGAGACAATAGATTGTGTGCGACTAACTCATGCGTGACAGTCGGTCAGTAAGGGTCAGTAAGTGTAACAAACAGTTCAATAATTAGCACGTCAAGTGGCCATCGTACCCATAAATGTAAACAAATGTGCGATTCAATTTGCAATAGTAGCAAAGACAGTCACAGCAGTATAGACAGTATAGATAAATTACACGAATCAAAACGACATAAACCCAACTTGTCAGGATCACCTAGTTCTTATCATTATTGTTATTACGATCCAAATTCTCTAGTAAACATGTCATACGGTATGGAACCTGGACACTCCACCCCTATAGTGACCACTGTACCATCAACACCTGTTCCTCCAATGATGACCTTCACTCTATCAGACACTGATATCACACGGATATCCGCATCAGTGCAGCAAAACTTAGTGCCACAAATAGGTTCACAAATTATACACGAGTTGAAATCTGAAATAAAATGTATGTTTGAGAGTCTGACCACTGAATTGAAAGCTGAAATAAAAACCTTGAAAGATGAAAACTCCCTATTGAAATCAGAAAACTCTGCCTTAAAAGTTAAGTTAGATGACCTAGAACAGTACTCTAGGAGGAATGCTATCAGAATTTCTGGTGTCACCGAAACTAATGAGGAGGACACTGATAACTTGGTCATAGATGTTGTAAAAAAGATGGGTATCGATATAAATATTGCAGACATAGACCGATCCCACCGAACTGGACGACCTCAATCAGGACGTAAACGTCAAATACTGGTGAAATTCACTAATTATCACACTAAGCGACGCATACTGAAATCACGTTACGTCATGAAATCAACATCGTCTTTGGCTAATATCTATATATCGGAAGATCTGACCAAACGCCGCGAATCGCTCTTCAAAAACGGCCGTAAATTACTAAGTGATGGCAAACTAATTAAGGTATGGACATGGGACGGAAAAGTTTTCGTCAACGATAAGAACAATAAAAAATTTAGGATTGATTCCGAGGATGACTTTGAACAATTTAAATAGTTTTTTCAGGAGAAGTAAGCAACTTCGGTAACCCTTTTGGACATTTAGGGGCTTACTCTTCTCCCACTAAGCGGTTAACGGTTACAGTGTTAACCAATAATGTAAAGTTATCCAACATACAATATAAGACAATGACAACAATGGATCATGACATTACAATACATGATCAGTTAGTCAGTTTAAAATATATGCATATCAATACTTGTTTACAATTTTGTAATATCTTTTTTTTCGATCACAGTATCAATAGAGTGCATTCTATAAGGTTTTTGTTACATAATCTCTTTTGAATAAAAGTTATAATGCTCAGTTATCTCCCTTCATCATATCACCATTTTTTGTAGAACTTTTAGTTCTATATTTTTCCCCTTATTTTACATTTGTTTTCATTTCTTTTTTACGTTTTATTTTGTTTCTATGTGTTCACACTGATGCCTATCATTACTGACTTTGTTGTTATCACCATCCTCCTGAGCCCTGTAGTTTTATTATCTCTTCTGGTGTTACCTAAATGGATATATCCCTAGATCTTTACAGGGCTAGGATAGGATGTTTTAACATAAGACTTAAGCATAGTTCACGAAGTAGAAAGTTCAGAGCATATAACTTTTCCTTATTCATAACCATTATTATTTTGATTTTAATTCTTAGTCTCATTATTATGAGATGTCAGATTACAAATTATATCATTAATAACATAATGTTTACTGTTCTCATTATCTACATTACAATGTATATTAGTGGTTACAAATTGAAACACATATATGTTTTAAAAACATTACGTAACTTCAATATATTGGATTATATGTATAATATAATATTTATTTATATCATTGTAACATTGTTATATATGTCAGGAGACGTAGAAAAGAACCCTGGTCCTGAAACTAGTACTATTGAGACCAGTTCTGATAACATATCATTTAGTAACTTATCAGACCCTTCTATTGAATCCTATATAAAGAAATATTTCACAATTCTACACTTGAATGTCAATAGTTTACTCCCAAAACTAGACATAATTCGTAGTGAACTAAGTCACTATGATATCCTTTTGTTCACAGAAACTTGGCTCAACCAATCAAATCGTGACCCTGACATTGAAATTGAAGGTTTTCACAAACCAATTTTTTGTAACAGAGATTCAAAGAAAGGGGGTGGGGTTATAGCTTATGTAAAAAATTCGCTTTATTTTAAACATAAACCAGAACTAGAAATATCAGAACTAGAATGTGTTTGGCTAGAAGTTTTAATAAAGTCAAAAACTGTTTTAATAGGAACCTTTTATAGACCCCCTGATTCAAACCGTACTGTATGGGATAAAATAGAATATTCGATAGACCAAGCAGTTAATTTAAATACAGATTATATTATCATTACCGGTGATTTTAATGAAAACCAATTAAACCCAGCCAACAAACAGATAAAGATATATTAGATAGTTATAATTTCTCACAAATAATTAGTGAACCTACCCATTATTGGGATAATTCTGTATCACTTATTGATTTATTTATAGTCAACAAAAAAGATATTATTTTTAACTGCGGTGTAGGCGAAGTATTTTTAGAAGTACAACAACGATATCACTGTCCTATTTTTCTGTTTAAATATTACAAAAGATTCTAAAAACTCTTGTAAGCGAAACATTTGGGATTACAAAAACGGAAATTACGATCTTTTTCGACAAATACTTACTGACACAGACTGGACGTTTATAGACGATACCGACATAGACAAAACACTACAAATATCGGAAATTATACATTCAGCCGCAAATCAAAGTATACCACACAAACAAGTAGTCATACGGTTTAATGATAAACCATGGATGCACAATAACATAAGGAAATTAATACGAAAACGCAAACGACTTCACAAACAAGCTAAAAAATCAAACTCAGAGTTTCACTGGGCTCAATTTAGAAAAATTCGAAACAAATGTAATAAACTTGTAACTCAAGCAAAACAAACACACTACAGTAAACTTGGAGAGAAACTACAATCTGGTAAATTAGATGACAAAAACTGGTGGCAAATTGTGAAATCATTTATTTCTCCTGATAAAGCATCAACCATTCCCCCCTTAATTGTTGACAATGAAGTAATATATGACGAACAGATTAAAGCCGACACACTTAATCAATATTTTGCTGATCAAAGTTCATTACATGATGACGGTAAACAACCTCCAAATATAACTATATGTGAAAATACACTCTCGGACATACACATAACACCAAACGACGTATCAGATATATTAAGTACACTTAACATATCCAAAGCATCTGGCCCTGATCATGTACACCCGCTTCTTCTTAAACATGCATCTGACATTCTAGCGCAACCCCTAAGCAGTTTTTATAACAAATCTATTAGGCAATCTAAATACCCTTCTGAAAAAAAGGCTCATGTCACCCCCATATTTAAGAAAGATGACCCTAGTTGCGTTGGTAATTATAGACCTATTTCACTTCTATCGTTATTAGGTAAAGTTATGGAAAGATGTATTTTCAAACATCTAAATAATTTTCTTTTGGAAAATGGTTTGATTTCTCCTCTTCAATCAGGATTCAGAAAAGGCGATTCTGCTGTGAATCAACTATTAGATCTCAGCAATGATATTTTACAAGCAGTAGATTGTGGAAAAGAAGTAAGAGCTGTATTCTGTGACATTACAAAAGCATTTGACAGAGTTTGGCACTCTGGACTGATTGCAAAGCTTCGCTCTTTAGGAATCTGTGGTCATTTACTTCTATGGTTTAGAAATTATTTATCTGGTAGAAAGCAAAGAGTAGTTCTTCGAAATAACGTTTTTTCTTCTTGGCTAGGTATTAAATCTGGAGTTCCTCAAGGTTCAATATTAGGTCCCTTACTATTCATTATTTATATCAACGACATTGTTGATAGTATAAATAGTAAAATTCGTTTATTTGCAGACGACACATCTTTGACAATAATAGTCGACAACCCTTTTTCTGCTGCTGATTTACTTAATAGAGACTTACAGAAAATACATACTTGGGCCAAAAGTTGGCTAGTGACCTTTAACCCCAATAAAACCGAATCTATGATCATTTCGAGAAAAACAGCCCCTCCCTTCCATCCCCAACTGTATGAATGACACACCCATACTAGAGGTAGAATCCCATAAACATCTTGGAATTCATTTTTCTATTCATGGAACATGGAACTGTCATATTTCATCTGTCTTAACTAAAGCAAACTTTAGACTTTCTTTCTTTCGTAAATTAAAATTCCAACTAGACAGAAAAACTTTAGAAAAAATATATATAAGCTTTATCAGACCCTTATTAGAATATGCCGACGTTGTTTGGGACAATATGACGGACGAACTTATTGACAAGTTAGAAAAAATTAATATTGAAGCTGCAAGAATAGTAACCGGTGCTACTAAACTTGTAAGTCGCCACTTACTTTATCAGGAAACTGGTTGGGAAACTTTAAAAGACAGACGACGCAAACATAGACTTTTAATTTATTACAAGATGGTTAATGGTTTAACTCCTGATTATCTTCAATCTCTTATACCTAACAGACATTCGGACGTACATCAATACACAACAAGACATAACCAAAACTTAGAAACAATACATTGTCATACAAGTTATTATTACAACTCTTTTCTGCCCACAACTACACGTGACTGGAACGACTTACCAATAGACGTAAGACAAAGCTCTATAAATAATTTCAAATCACACATCGACAAAAGTTTTAAAATCCCCTTATATTACTATTTTGGTAAACGAAGGGAACAAATTTTTCATTGTAGACTTAGACTAGAATGCAGCTCCCTTAATGAACACTTGTATAAAAAGAATTTAATTGATAGTCCTCTATGTCAGTGTGGTCAAATCGAATCTGTTAAACATTTTCTTCTATTATGTCCCCTATATGATGAAGTTCGAAAGGAATCCATAGATAATCTGACCGTCAACACAACTGTAAAACTATTGTTATTTGGTGACTCTGAGAATTTAACTACTGAACAAAATGAAGAAATTTTTAATACAGTTCAAAAATATATCTATTTGACAAAAAGGTTCTAATATACTTCGCCACACCGATATAATTATATATATGTACTTGTATTTATTATACTTAGTCTTGTGTTAGTAATTATATCATAACATGTTTTTGATGGGCAATCACTTTCTCTTTTTTTATTATTAGTTTGTTAGTAATTTAAAAATTTAACCTACATGTACTTATAACTTTTGTTTTTTTCTAGTTACGGCCATTATATATTGAATTACTGTAGAACAATCTTTATTGTTTCACTGTTAACCCAAAGTGCAAATCGCGTAAAACTGGAGTGTCTTATTGAATTAGTTTGGGGTTGGCAGTTGACAATAAGGTTGTTTTAACATTATGTTGTACAGTTGTTCTGGAGACGGGTTGAATAAGCTAGCGCTTGTTCCTGAATCCAGTTTAAAGTTTGTTATGAATTATATTATTTGTATCTAATGATGAATAAATATTGTTTAAACTAACCGAGTTTTGACTGCTTTTCGTTACCTCAGCGTTAAACTTTTCTATGTTTTGACAGGTTTGTACTGTACTGACATTGGTTCTTTCAGTGGTTTATCATTGTAAATTCATTATAAACATTTTACTATCACGTAAACAATTTAAAAATGAATGATTCAAAGAAGAAATGTTATATATATATATATATATATATATATATATATATATATATATATATATATATATATATATATATATATATATATATTTATACCCGAGTTAATCATAACACCACTAACAAAAGAAAATTTAAATTTCCTATTTTAACTTAATGTTGCTGAATTAAAATAGCGTATATTCTACCTATTTCTCATAGCTTTTGCCCTAAAAAAAGATGACATTTTCAAGTTTATCATATCACCATTGTTTCATGGGACAAACCCATTATACTTGATTATGTGATTATGTTTGACGTTAATAATATATTTTACATATACGACCACAATGGCATTAGGTCATAATTACGTCATTGTTTTTATGAGCTCTTACGTCATCGGTCAATAAAGAATACTGACGTTACCTAGTTTATCTCGAAACTACTTAATTATGATTACACATTATTTCAACGGATCAGGGAATTATTATTACACATAAACACACATATGAGAAAAATAATCATATCAAAAAATACTTCCGAAATTATTACAAATCTGGATTAATCATAACGTTTCTTTGACCCAGATCATATCCAAACGTTCAGATGACCTAACTTGTAATCTTATTATTCTCGAAAATGTTTGGAAAAATACGGGGTTTTTAATTCTAATTTGCAGTAACCTCTCCTGGATTAGTGGCTTATTTATCACGGTTAAGTCTACGTTTTAAGTGTTTACGCATACTTTGCAGATTATCGGGACATAATCGCTTAATAACTGTGCACTGATTATCCACTGCAAAAACCTTACAAAGCACAAAACACCGGAAAACTTAAAGTCGTCTGATTGTGAATCAGTACGAGGTTTATGAATCGACCATAATTTTTATCACTTGGCTATTATTTTACTCTTAATTTCCGTTATGTTATTTTTAATACCGAATTTGCCGCATATGTACTAATAAACAAAATTACAAGTTATGCATTTATAAGCAAGTACACAGGGATGTCACTAGAATACCGTTAACACACAAGATGTTCAACGACCATCTGGTTATAATTAACTAACTTCGGAAAGACAAACAAAGTATTTCCAGAAAAATTTAAGGTTGTGAATCAGTACGGGGTTTATGAATCGATCATAATTTTTATCATTTTACTTTTATTTTACTCATAATTTCCGCTATGTCATTTTAAATACCGAATTTGTTCCATATATACTAATAAACAAATGTACAAGTTAGGCATAAGTAAACAGGAATGACACTAAAACACCGTTAGCAAACAAGATGTTCAATGACGACCTGGTTAACCAACCTCAGAAAGACAAAGTATTCCAAGAAAATTTAGGATCAACCGCTATTGAAAAAATCTTTAAGATATCATGAAACATTCTACGGAATCCTGTTACACAGCAACAATTGGTTACCAATGATAATTGTTGATATTCTTTGAAGTTTCAAATACTAATGGTATTTTATAAGATGTTTCGTTATTTCTGAAGTCCGTTGTATCGTTGCTTCCTTTCAATGCGTACATTACGTACCTTGCCGGTTTTAAGATATTGTTCGTTTCAGTAACAAAAAGCATTAACGACAAACTTTAAGTTTTCACTCACACCAGAAGAATCATTTATTTAACTTAACATATAATTTTATTAATGACATAAAAATTTGCAAAGACAGCTTGTCAGATTATATTATATGTAATTCTCAATTGAAAATATAGAAAATAATCACAAATATTGCTAGTATTAATTTTTGTTGCCAAAAAGAGAAAGAAAAGTGACACATTTGCGAATAAAGTGTACAAAATTTAACAGTTGATATTTCGATATTCATATATTTTGCACAATGCCTTGAATTAATTCTACAAGTGGCAATATTTACGAAACAAAATCAACATTTGCACAAAAAAATTGTCTGGATTAAACACAACATAAAGTTTATTCCTCATATATATATATTCTATAGTATCTAAGTATAATATAGCAATACATAAAATAACAATAAACCCCGTCTGTATTTTTGTATTGATAAGGACACGTGTATGGATATGGTGATAATATAAAAAGTAACTTGGTCCAATATTAGAAGTATTTGTTCTGGGCTTTAAGGTGTCTGGATCGCAAATATTTTTAGACCATTTAAGTCCCCTTTCTATTAAAATTTGTCTGCGTTAAATAATAGTAACATCAACGTAATGAAAATAAACTAATCCATTTTTAAATTTTATGCAAACAGTCAGTTTAAAGTTCGTATACACGGTACAGACCGGTCGAAAGTTTAGCACTGAGCTATCGGAAAGGAGTCGAAGCTCAGCAGGTGACGGATACGGATGGCTACTGGCCGAAAAGTGCCCGATAGATATTTACCAGCTGCCGAGATATAGCTAAAGAGGGGTCGATCCCGAGATGAGCCGCCGATTTAGCACTCCTTCGCTTGGCTTGTACAGGAGTGACGAATAGAGGTGACTTGCCGATTGACTCTTATTTGATGGTTTAGTGTTAAACTTTTGACAGGTCTATATATATATATAGACATTGTCGACCAGTAATTTAGTTCTATTTGAAATATGTAATTTCGATTTTAATTGCATTTGGTAGCATAATTCTTATAAGAGGGCCAGTATTTCCTGATGCATGAAGTTTATGTATGTGTTGATATGTTCAATATATGTAAATATTTAATTTATAAAAGTAAAAATGTTGAACTAATTTTGTTCTATATTTAGAATAGATTCATTATAAGGTGACAAATCAACTCCTTAAATATATATATTGAATTCATGTTCAAAGTGGGCTAAATGTCAGACAACCGCCATTTTTTAAAATTAAACATAAAATACATTCAAAAATAGTATATGACACAACCATTGAATGTATATAGCTCTTTGGAAAAACAAAACAAATTTCCAGTGTGAGTTGTGACACAACGTGCACAATACCAATTACTCAACTTGTGTTTCAGAATTCAATAAGTTTAAACGTATGATGTTTTACTCTCTCTCTCTCTCTTCTCTCTCTCTCTCTCTCTCTCTCCACCACACATAGTTTTTGAAGAAGAAAAAAACCAATCTTCATGGTGCGTCGTGACTAAATACAAACAACTGCATTGATGTACATTTTGGCATTCAATACTTTTTTTTTAAAAAAAAATCGCAAAACAGAGAATAGTACGATATAACCAATTGCTAATGTTCTGCTTTTGCTCCGTGCATAGCAATATCAGAACTAAATGATTGCATTACAGCGTAATATAAGATACGGACAAAAAATCCCTGGATGGCATAATATATCAAACTTACTTGTAAGTTGAAAAGCACGATGATTGCAAACCAAACTAGAAAAACTGTGAGCCACAAGCTCACAATACCCCCGCTCCCCCCACATAAAAAATCCATCGGATCAAATTTTTAAATAGGAGGTGCACATCTACATTATATCACAAAGATTGTGTGAAAGTTTCACGAAAATCCATTGAAGGGTTTAAGAGGAGTTGCGGATAAGAGATAAGTACCCTAAGGTGTAACGGAAGGACGGAAGGACGGACGGACACACGGACGGACACCCCTATCACTATATACCCTCCCCCCCCCCACACACTTTTTAAGCGGGGGGTATAATAAAGCGTGATTGATTGCTTTGTTGTTTGATTGGTCTAGTGGTTCTCGACCTATACATGTTAAGTTGGCTATTTTGAGGGTTCGAGCACTAAGTTGGACTACGTACAAAACGCAGTTTTTAGCAGCATGATGTTTAAAATTCGTCTTTTTCTAATAGGTTTTACCACGGTCGGTGTCAAATGAATGGGTACCAGATTCCATAACGGGGATTACGGGTCATCTTCATATTCTAAGTCACTTCACGTCAAAGAAATCGGTATAACCTCCGGCCTCATGAACCTATAGATAACTTTCCAGGTTTTAAAGATTTAACTTTTGGGAGTGTGATCTAGACATGGACTGGCATGCTAATGTTTTATTGTTTAATTTGTTCTCTTCGTTGCGTTGGCTTTAACCAAATACATATACATGCTTACGTTCTTCTGTCATGTCCTACTTTTGAATTTTTATAAAAATAATGCATTCAAAAGTAGCACATGACTTTTTAATTTTTAACATTTCTCATGACACATTGACCCATTGTATTTTTTTCTTAAACAATAATTAAAGAGTCCGTACATGTATCCCTATAATATTGACATTTTCAACTTAAATTTAGATTTTGTTAACCTAGTGTAAATATGTCTCTGTTCAGAACATCTTTACCTCAATAAATAAAATCTCAATGTCAATTATATCTGGTACCACAATGGAGGTTTTGTTGCTGAAATACTCTGTAAGATCTATGTACATACAGTACAGACCTGTCGAAAGTTTAACACTAAGCCACGAATAAGTGCCGAATCGGCGGCTCATCTCAGCTCCCGGTTTCCTATATATCTCGACAGCTTCTCACTAGCTGGCCACGGTTTCACAATCATTCTTTAGCTAAGATTTTCCTTAACTTAAATCTTGCAAATTTTCATATCTTTATAATTTTCATTTAATGTGTTAATTTTAAAGATATTGAGAAATTTAAGGTGTCGTTTTTAAGATCACTTCTAGATTTGCATTTAGTTTTGACAAAAATATCCATCAGTATTTTCAAAAAGAGGTTACAAAAGTTTGCTAAATTTAAGTTAAGGAAAATCTTAGCTAAGGAATGATTGTGAAACTGGGGCCTGTTATCTATCTCTCGGTAGCTTTTCGGTCACTAGTTATCTTTGAGAGCCAAGCGTCAACTTGTTTTCGTTAGTTAAATTTTCGACAGGTCGGTACTGTATACTATATACTGGCACAAAGGAACTCTAATTATATTTTATTAGATGATTCAAAAGTATATACTTCTATATTTTAAAACTTTTTGAACTTAAAAGTATTGATCATATTTAGGCTAATTTGGTACTTCAGTTTATAAGCAAACAAATTTATTTCTTTATATGTCTGAAAATAAACTTAAAGAGTGGTGGCTACTATGTATAAAGTTATCTGTATAGTACACGACGGTCCAAAGAAGGAACTTCTTATTATGTTTATGTGATTGTTGGGATTTAAGGTCTACATATACTCTGTCGGCCAATGTGCAGACCGAAAAATAAATTCATGTATGCGCGAGTGTATTTTATAGCCTGTCTTTTGCTAAGGCGTGCAAAGGGCCTTTTAACGTATAGACGAGCTTACCTCTCCCCCAGTCACATTATCCTGACACCCTTTGAACCAGTTGATACTCTGTCCACTTAATTTCGAGATCCAGGCGAGGAAGCAGTATATCAAACTTTAAAGACTTATGTATGACCCGACCGTGGTTCAAACCCACAACATCACGCATTCGAGGAGGACCACTGAGCAATCGAGTGGCTTTATGTTTATAGAAAATAAAAGTATATAAAGCGTGGTCGTTTAAAGGTGTGTGACTGTATTTAATTTTTTAGCTAAAACCTGTGAAACAAGGATACTTTAAAACAATAGGTCTTTATATAGAGGTTATTGCTATAGAAGGTTTTACTGCATGTGATAGAAAAGTAAGTTTCTATTGTTTGTTACAAATATTACAAGGGACAAAATTAAGTTCTCAAACAAGGGTTACCACATACATACACATTTTGTTCATAAAATATCCCAATGTAGTGATATCTACGAATTTATATGGTTCTAAATTCATTACTCTTACATGTTGTAATGCTGAAACAAAGCACATTTAAAGATGCACAACATCAAAAAGGTGGAAATCTTCTTCATATTAACGACACAAACAACCTCTTTGTATCAATCTTTGAAAAAGGAGTTTAATAAGTAATTTGTTAAGAAACTTTTAACTCAGTACCCAAATCATAACTAATATCCAGAACACGTTCAAACCGTGACGGCACAGACACATCCCAGTTCGCTTTTCTAAGGTCGGTGGTTTTCTTCAATGTCCTTCACCATCTCAGAGCTAAGCGACTCGATATAATGATAGAATATTGACAAGAACGTAAAACACCACTACTCCAACCCACTCACTCAAATACAAACACACATCAGATTTGAAAATTGGTTAAGCAAAGAAATAAGCGAATGTGAAGCCAGCCTTTTCTGGTCTTACAGAGGGCCTAATTGTACATTATAAACTTACCGGTTGTGGCTGCCTCATTTGTGATCTCAAATTGTTTAGATTTTGTTGTCCATTCGGAACTCCAGTCTGTAGAGCATTCGGTACAGTTTGGCGATTAAGCAAATTTTGTACACGAGGGTACTGTTGGACTATGGAATTTACTGGCTGTTGTAAAAGTCCTAACTGTCGCTGTTGAGTGATACCTTGATGTTGGAGGACGCCCGGATGTCTGTTGAGACCTGGATGTTGGAGGTAATTCGGTTGTTGTAGAGGTATTCCGATGTGCTGAAGTCGGATGTTGTTACCTAACCCTGATTGTCTCTGAGTACCAATATTATTATGAAGTGCCGGATGTTGTAGATTTCCATATTGAACTTGATTTAACACTGTGTTTCTCCGTACGCCAATATGTCCGGGAGTTTGTCTAACATGGTGAATTAAAGATAAAGTGGAAGGTGGATCGGGAACATCGGGAAGATCATCGTGGATTTTACCGATTTTCGTTCCTAAGTTTATATGGATATGTCTTTTAACCCGATGTTCATTTTCAATATACTTGTCAAGTTTTCCTTTTGAACAAACAATTTTGCAATTATTTAACACAGAAACGGAGTTTAAGATTAAAAATAAAAGTTCCAATGTTGTGATCTCCATATTTAAGCTTGTGCTCACTTGAATTGTATTAATGTTAATGTTAAAAAGACGTGTTATATTTATTTTTTTATTTTTTCTAGGTTGACAAATCTTTATTTTTAAAACAAAAGGATATAGTGTGTATGGAAGGACGTGCAACATTTCGCAGGTGCTTAATCTGAAAGTGGAAGAAATAAAAACAACTTCCGTAAACTCATTCTGACGAGTCAAAATATGAATCAAAAACAAATATAACAATCGTCTTAAGCACCTTTGAGATATGACCCGGACACGATTTTACACGGACGGACAGACAAACATGGTGATTCCTATATATCCCCTTAAACTAGTTTTGCAGGGGTATAATAAAGAAACGTCACTCCTAATACAACAAGCATTCTGAGAGTATTGCAAAACAATACATAGTCCCCTACCGGTCGCATATTTCACTAATCCTAAAGTTTTAGGTAAAATGTACATTATTATATAGTACAAAGATTTATAGTTATAAATTATATGTGTTGTTCAAGATGAAAGCAAAACTTGATCATAGTAAAATCAAAAACCAGCAATGGAGTTCTCAAAAATTCATTATTTGCAAGCATGTAGAAAAAGTGCAAAAAACTGAAATTTCATTGAATTTTCAAAGTTCAAAGGGCCATAACTCCAATAAAAACTAGTGGAATGAAACGAAACGTAAACTTGATCTGTAACTCATCATGGTTGACCTGCATACCAAAAAACAATTCATTAACAGCAAGCGTGTAGAAAAAAAGAGCAGAAAACTGAAATTTCAGTGAATTTTCAAAGTTCAAAGGGCCATAACTCCCGTAAAATTTAGCAGATGGAAACGAAACATTAACTTGATCTGTAACTCATCATGGTAGAGTCACATACCAAACATTAGTTCCATTTCTGCAAGCGTGTAGAAAAAAGTGCGGAAAACTAAAATTTCTGTGAATTTTCAAAGATCAAAGGGCCATAACTCTGGTAAAAATTAGCAGATGGAAAGAAACGTAAACTTGATCTGTAACTCATCATGGTAGACTCATATACCAAAAATCAGTTCATTATCTAAAAGCATTTAGAAAAAAAGTGCGGAAAACTAAAATTTCTGTGAATTTTCAAAGTCCAAAGGGCCATAACTCCGGTAAAAATTAGCAGAGCAGATGGAAACGAAACGTAAACTTGATCTGTAACTCATCATGGTAGACTCATATACCAAAAATCAGTTCATTATCTAAAGGCATTTAGAAAAAAAGTGCCGAAAACTAAAATTTCTGTGAATTTTCAAAGTTCAAAGGGCCATAACTCCGGTAAAAATTAGCAGATAGAAACGAAACGTAAACTTGATCTGTAACTCATCATGGTAGACTCATATACCAAAAATCAGTTCATTATCTTAAAGCATTTAGAAAAAAAGTGCGGAAAACTGAAATTTCAGTGAATTTTCAAAGTTTAAGGGCCATAACTCATGTAAAAATTTGCGGACCAGAATGAAACGCTAACTTGATCTGCAACTCACCATGGTAGACTCACATACCAAAAATCAGTTCATTATCTACAAGATTTTAGAAAAAAAGTGTGGAAAACTGAGGTGTGACAGACGGACGGACGGACAGACAGACAGACAGACAGACAGACAGAGCGCAAACCTAAAGTCCCCTTCGGCTTTCGCCGGTAGGGGACTAATAATAGGACAAAAATACAAATACAACAAAATCGTTTCATTTAGAAGTGGGATTGCTTTGTATCTACACAAGCTAATTTAAAGCTAGAACTTCTTTATGGAACAACAGTTCTATCACGACGAGGTAGTGTACGATACAAGTTTTGAAATTCCGATTTCTTGTTCCGATAACATTTCTTTTTAACAAGACTATTTGGGACGATGTTTCTTTTCATGGAAATGAGCTGTATATTATCAATTTTTGAATACAAAATAATTTATAATGTACAATAATGTATGGTAATTACATATTATGCCAGTTTTAATTTTACAGCACTAGACGGCCGTTTCGGAATACAGCTCCTCGTCAGTTGTGCTCGGAATAAAATTAAAAAAAAAAAAAAAAAAAAAAAAAAAAAGATTTTTTCAGATATTTATGATTTGCTAGATGTACACTTATAAGATACTGCAAGTGTATTTTGCTAAAGAGAACATTTACCTATGCAGTTAGACAAATTCCGCTTATCACTGAATTATTAGTCCCCTACCGGCGAAAGCCGAAGGGAACTTTAGGTTTGCGCTCTGTCCGTCTGTCCGTCCGTCCGTCTGTCACGCCTCAGTTTTCCACACTTATTTTCTAAAATCTTTTAGATAATGAACTGATTTTTGGTATGTGAGTCTACCATTATGAGTTGCAGATCAAGTTAGCGTTTCATTCTGGTCCGCAAATTTTTACATGAGTTATGGCCCTTTGAACTTTGAAAATTCACTGAAATTTCAGTTTTCCTCTCTTTTTTTCTAAATGGTTTTAGATAATGAAACTGATTTTTGGTATATGAGTCTACCATGATGAGTTACAGATCAAGTTTACGTTTCGTTTCCATCTGCTAATTTTTACCGGAGTTATGGTCCTTTGATCTTTGAAAATTCACAAAAATTTTAGTTTTCCGCACTTTTTTTCTACACGCTTGCAGAAATGGAACTAACGTTTGGTATGTGACTCTACAATGATGAGTTACAGATCAAGTTTATGTTTCGTTTCCATCTGCTAATTTTTACGGGAGTTATGGTCCTTTGAACTTTGAAAATTCACTGAAATTTCAGTTTTTCCGCTCTTTTTTTCTACACGCTTGCAGTTAATGAATTGGTTTTTTTTGGTATGCAGGTCAACCATGATGAGTTACAGATCAAGTTTACGTTTCGTTTCATTCCACTAGTTTTTATGGGAGTTATGGCCCTTTGAACTTTGAGCTTTACATCTTGAACAACACGTATAATTTATAACTATAAATCTTTGTACCATATAATAAGGTACATTTTACCCAAAACTTTGGGATTAGTGAAATATGCGACCGGTAGGGGACTATGTATTGTTTTGCAATACTCTCAGAATGCTTGTTTATTTCTAAAAATAAGGTTATTTGTGTATGAATGCTTATTCAAATAAAATAAACGTATCACACACTTTATTTGTTTTGCATGTACTTCCTCCAAGTAATTTAAAACAGATGAATGAATATTACGCGTATAGGAGATTTGTTTTAATTTATAGTATGCAAAAAGTAAACTAATGAAAATAAAATTTTAAAAATGAATTAAAATAAATAATACCTAAATAAAAAATAAAAAAGGAAATCAAATCACTACCTTACACTTAAGACAAAACAGATTGCCCAATGTTTTTCTCTTAAATATAGAATAATACACAATTCCTTTTCCGGGTTTTCACACACCTGTTGACAAAAAGAATGAACTGCATGCGTCATTATGAAAACCTATTCATTAAATAAAAATTAAGTGCATATACTGGGACCTGTCTTTAAGGTCACTTACATCAAGGGTCAACGAAAATTTGTCAATTTAACCTCAATTTATGCACATTTTTTATTTATATTTTACTTTTTATATCCACTTTAAAAATCTTGTATGCGTGACTCTAAATGGTGAAATTATTAGAGTCATACAAATTATTTGAAACTGCAATGAACTCAAGTGAGCGATTAGGCCAAATTGAAAAAAAGTACACAGCTTGGAGTGTATTAAACTGGTTTTTATATACATACACTGCATAATTCAAATTTTAATAAACAACTTTTAAAAATTAATTATTGTAGACAAATCATACAGTAGGCATATATATTAAGAAAAAACAGTAAATTAAAAAATGTATAAACAAGCATATACGTACCCTTGTATATTGTTGTATAATAATGCACTTTGAAATGCCAAACTGGAGTATATAAAGACAATTATACCCCCCTCCCCGCAAACTAGTTGGAATCATCATGTCCGTCTGTCTGTCTGTCTGTCCGTGTAAAATCGTGTCCGGGTCATATCTCATTAATGCTTTGGATGACTGTAATAAAACTTCACATGAATAATCTTCATGGTCCGAAGGTCTGCCATGACCTTGAACCAAGGTCATATCAGAAAGCTCAAGGTCGCAGGAAAACATTAAAATGTGGGAGCGGGGGATATTTGGCTTTCAAGAGACAGTTCTAGTTAATATAGTTATTCCAGTACAATCACGTAATTAATATGGCGTATTTTAAGAAAAGTCGAACTAGATTTTAACTTCTTTTAAAAAAGTATTAATGGACATTCAGACACATATTTAAATTATATTTTATTTAACACTGGCTAGGATTGAATCACAACTTGAGAAATTCTCAGGAGAGAAGGTTTGTCAGTTCCCATGCCGAAATGTCTGTAATTTTCTTCGGACATTCCTGTTTTATCCACAAATACAGGACTCTTTTTCTCTAAATACGTTGAGGAATTTTCACTGGCGTAAACCAACATTACGCCACTCTTTTGTTTATAATAAGGCATATATTTAACGTGAAAACGGAGTATGATGAGAAATTTAAGTGTTGAACAAAATCTTTTATTATTATTATTATTATTATTATGACGGTGGATATGATTGAAATATTTGATGGGCGTTTTTACATCAAAACTGCAATTTATTTTAAAACTACGCAAGATCTTTGAACATATATGAACGCTTTGTCCCTAATAATTATAAGGCACGGAAATATAAAACAATTTTATGTGAATTTTTTTAATTTAAAGATTGAAAAAATGTAACATGAATTTAAATCTATGTTAGATAGTAAGGCATGCTTGTTTATTGAAACTTTGTCCCACAAAAATGTCAAAAGATTTTATTGGGAAAATTTAAGAGTTATTTTTTCAGATTTATGTTATATCGTAGATTATATATTGAAAAAAGAATCCAATGTGGATCGACGTCAAATAAAAATTAAAAATTTTGGGGTTTTTTAGAAAGAAAATTACATAAAATATATTATTATATATTGAAAACAAAGCTCTGTGCAAACGGTGCGACGTCAAATAGAAAATTTAAGAGTTTATTATTTAATTGTTTTTAGATTTATGTTATATAGTATAATTTATTGAAAACAGAGTCCAATGTAATGTGGATCGACGTCAAATAAAAATAAAAAATTTGGGGGTTTTTTAGAAAAAAAATTACATAAAATATATTATTATATATTGAAAACAAAGCTCCGTGCAAACGGTGCGACGTTAATTCAAATAGAAAATTTAAAAGTTCATTATTTATTTTTTTTAGATTTATGTTATATAGTATAATATATTAAAAACAGAATCCAATGTAATGTCGATCGATGTCAAATGAAAATTGAAAATTTAGGAGGATTTTTCAAATAAAAATTACATATTATTGAAAACAGAGCCCTATGCAATACGGTGCGACGTCAAATGGAAAATTTAAGAGTTCATTTTTTTAATTTCTATTTTAATTTTTTTCTTAACATATATCATATCATATATTGAAAACAGAGTTCTGTGTAATACGGTGGGACGTCAAATGGACAATTTAAGAGAGTTTGCATTGAAACTATTGATATATGATATACCGTGAATGTAAGAAATGCCAAACTAGATATAAGGGAAGATTTACCGTCGAAAACCATCACGTTTAAAAGGATATATATTGACATAACTATATTTGTTTATATCTGTTTGAAAAAGTGTGAAAAAGTCAAATTTGTTGTTATGAAGAATATTCAATAGTTAAAAACAAACTTAAGTTTTGGTTTTTTTTTAAATTTATATTATATATAAATATATAGTATATATTGGAAATATATCTTCATGCAAAACGGTTTCTTCAAGAATGGCAAAATGTTCAAACATGTTTAAGCAACATTTTTCTATAACACGGTACATTTAAGAACTGTAAAACAAGATTAAATTACAACGATTTAAGAGTGATTTTTTTCAAATATATATTAAAACCTTTTTCAATATATAATCAAGTGTCTATATACATATGTGATACGGTTGTTCCAGTAAAATTTAAGAGTTTGAAAAAAGCTTGACAAAGTTCTATTAGCATTTATTTACCCACACATAATTCTTTTATAGAGAACACAGAGGTGAGGTTATCTGGGTCTTTATACGGTATACAGTACAGACCTGTCGAAAGTTTAACACTGAGGTAACAAATTAGTGTCGAAACGACAGCTCCTATCAGCCCCTCGTTAGCTATATATCTAGCGATATCTCGTCAGCTTTTCAACAGCTGCTACCAATATTTTTTCTGTCCTATGTTATGCATATCTCGACCATTCGACAGACAAGCTTCGCTCGACCACTCGACAACCAAGCTTCGCTCGATCACTCGACAGACAAGCTTCGCTCGACCACTCGACAACCAAGCTTCGCTCGATCACTCGACAGCCAAGGTTCGCTCGATCACTGGACAACCAAGCTTCGCTCGATCACTGGACAACCAAGGTTCGCTCGATCACTGGACAACCAAGGTTCGCTCGATCACTCGACAACCAAGCCTCGCTCGATCACTCGACAACCAAGCCTCGCTCGATCACTCGACAACCAAGGTTCGCTCGATCACTCGACAACCAAGCCTCGCTCGATCACTCGACAACCAAGGTTCGCTCGATCACTCGACAACCAAACCTCGCTCAATCACTCGACAACCAAGGTTCGCTCGATCACTGGACAACCAAGGTTCGCTCGATCACTCGACAACCAAGGTTCGCTCGATCACTCGACAACCAAGCCTCGCTCGATCACTGGACAACCAAGGTTCGCTCGATCACTCGACAACCAAGCCTCGTTCGATCACTGGACAACCAAGGTTCGCTCGATCACTGGACAACCAAGCCTCGCTCGATTACTCGACAACCAAGCCTCGCTCGATCACTCGACAACCAAGGTTCGCTCGATCACTCGACAACCAAGCCTCGCTCGATCACTCGACAACCAAGGTTCGCTAGATTACTCGACAGCCAAAGTTCGACTATTTTTCGTTGGGTCGTTGATTAGCGTTAAACTTTCGCCAGGCCTGTTCTGTAATTAATCATTAGACTATGTCAAGTGTTTAAGCCGTGCTTTATGAAGTTTGGCTGGAGTTTCTCTAAAATTTAATAGACTTAAGTTAGTTGATCTAATCAGGCTGTTAAAGATACAGTACAGACCTGCCCAAAGTTTAACATTAAGCTAACGAATTAGTACCAATCATCTCGACCCCTCGTTAGCTACATTTCCACAGCTTACTGGCAACTGTTATCCATCTGTCAACAGTTTTCCTATCACTAGCTAACCATATCTCGGTCTATCGGTGTCGGAGCTCAGACTACTTTTTGTTAGTTCTATGGTAAACTTTCGACAGGTCTGCAGTGTTTAACGGAGAACTTTATTAATTTCTAAATTTGAAGATTTTATCGGATAACGCTGGATGACATAAATCTTAGTGCACCGTATTTTAAATCCCCGCCCGGTAATCTTGTCGATTTCTATAGAAGACTATTTTTGTCACTATGACTAGCCGTTAATGACATTAATCTTAATGCACTGTCTTTTAATCCCTGTGCTAATCTCTCCACCTGTATACTATTCTAAAACAAAAGTGAAATTCAACGACAATCTTTTTTCGTCACGATATATTTAATTGCATTTAATACCCATTGAAATTCTGTCATCTGTTAATCATGAGCTGAAAGGGAAGTTGTTTAGAGTTAAATGCTTAATTTGTGCACTTTTTGCGCCCTTAAGAGTGCGCTGGAACACTTGCGCAAAAAATTCAGATCACCAGTAGACCTCTAATCAAACACTTAATCTGTGTACTTTTTGTGCCCTTCTGAGTACGCTGGAACACTTGCGAAAAACAAAAAACAAAAAATCAGATCGTTCAGTCCATTATACTGGTGCTGAGCTCATTCGTAGAGGCCTAATCAAAAACAAACATATTTATTCATCCATGTCCAAATCACAATCCCAAAGCAAGATAAAAACTGACAAATGATGTGAAGCACGTGATCATCAAAATGGTAAGCACCTTCTCTTTAGCTAGGTATACCCGCCACATGTGTGGTCAAAATTGAGAGTGAAAGTAACATGGAATTATGGGACGTCAAATATATCCGGAGTCATCTTGTACACAGAAAAAGCCTATTTATCAGCAATATTGTTGTGACAGGCATACTCATGAAAAGAAATATATTATGCAACTTGGGGTTAAACCCACAAACATTGCCAACGAAAAGAACATAAATGGCTGAATCGACAAGATTAAGACCCTATTGCGTTTTATATAACTTTGATTTATCGTTGTGTACTCTCTGTCCCACAAAACAGTATGATATAAAACTGTATAACGGAGAAATATATGACACAAGTGCATTATGTCTTTTTTATCAAATATAATGCAGGGAAGAAGCTTATCTATTTTGAGTTACAGGCCCAGTTCACTTCAGAAAAGAAGTTCTAATAGTAATAAATAGCTAAAATATTTCAACATTTAGGGGCCCAAATTGATTTTTAGGAGCCATGGGCTACTGGGCCCCTGATAATCTTTGTCCCTCTAATGGATTTTAATATCAGCTTGAATTTTATGACATTTCACGTATTATGAGATAAGAACCATTCATATTATATTATTGTAATTTATAAACCCATAAATGTATTGAGGACATGACAGTTTGTTATTTATAATCGCTTCCTTTTTCTCCTGCAATAAAGTTTGCACTTTTTTTTTATAAGTGCTTGGATAAATAAAGAACATTGCTCATAAATTGTGTGGGATCATCATCACAAATAATATTAAATTTGCATATCCATTTCTTAAGCAGTTTGACCGTAAGGGCCTAGGTGGCCAGGTGTGTAACAACGCCTAATGAAGTCCGGACTTCACTAGGCGTTAACAATTTCGACGTCTAATGAAGTCCACAGATTAGGACTCCAGACGAAGAGACTTTTTGATATTACCAAAAAAGTCTCAAAATTTAACGACTTCGATTTAGACCTCCTCGTCTGAAGCCCCAATCTGTGGACTTCATTAGGCGTCGAAATTGTCAACGCCTATTTTCGACGCCTAATGAAGTTCGGACGTTATTAGACGTCGGACTTCATTAGGAGTTGTTACACAGGTGGTTCAAATCACACTCTTACTGATCACAGCACCTTTCACCACCAAGGCTACACATTTCATTCAGGACAGATCCTAGGGCGAGGTACTTTGTCAGCTTGTTGGCCGAATGTCAACGATTTTTTCCGTCAACTCGGATTTCTCCACATTCTTTGACTGACCGCCTCGATGTAAGTGAAAAAATCTCGATTAATGTGTAAAATACCATGCAAAATTTGACTGGGGAATTTTTTCATTTTCGGAAGCAACAGAACATAAACATCTGCTTCAGGAAGTTGGTTGCCATAGCTGTTGTGTCATTGATAAGGGATTATAACGCTATAACAAGCACGAAGGAAACTTCTGTCATTGCAAGTTCATTTAATTTGTTAACATTTTAGTTGTAAATTACAAATCGCAATATTTCATTAATTTGAAGTGACAAAAGATCGCCAAATGTTGTATAAGAAACTTATTTGAAGAGAATTTTACACCGAAGATTTATAAATATCGACTCAGTCAATTCATGTTTAAACTCATGTGAGGGATACTTATATGTGGTCTATTCACCATTTACCAGCTTTGCTTTTTAATATATTTATTAAATCACCAGTTAGGAGCAAGGAATTGGTTGTAAACTCTTCTCAACGCTTCGCAATGCCAACTCGGACACCGTTGGATATCTGTTTTGTAATGAGAAACATACTAGAGCAAAAAATTAAGTTCTTTACAACGGTTATAAATCTTACGAAAGATACATGTTATGACTTATGCAGCATGTTTAAACACATACAAAAAATAAATAATATGAAGAGGTGTATTTAGTGTATTGATGAAACTGTTAAGTAAAGTAAACACACAAACACAGCAGGTATTCTTTTAAACACATTTCAAATTATCATTTTTAGAGAGTCATTCAGAGGTGTTGTTCATTTTCTAGTTGAATTGGTTCCTTTTCAGGCAAAGTGTAAAATGTGGATTGGATTAGTCTCTTGTACTGGATTGGACTTTTGTATTGGATTGGACTCTTGGCGATAAATGTGGACTGGATCGGACTCGTGGATTGTTGCATTGTTTGATTGGACTTAGCAATTTGACTTTTGGACTAGACTTTAATACTGGACTATTTGTCTCTTATATTAGACTGATTTCAATGTTACATGAATAGTTTGCTCAATTCAAACAGTCCAATCCTGGACTGGATCGGAATCGTGGATTGTTGCATTGTTTGATTGGACTTACCAATTTGACTTTTGGACTAGACTTTAATACTGGACTATTTGTCTCTTATATAAGACTGATTTTTAATGTAACGTGAATAGTTTGCTCAATTCAAAGAGTCCAATCCGAGAGTTCAATCTATAAGTTCAGTCCATTTCAATCCAAGAGTCAAATCCAGTCCAAATTTTACAGTTTGTCTCCTTTTCAGATTAGTATTTATTTAGATGTGTTTACATTCGTGATTTTATGTGCTCGTTTCAAATTTTTGCAAATCAAATAAATATTATATAAAATTAAATTATCTTTAAAATATTTTAAATGAGATTTTTTCTGTATTCAATTAACCGTGTGAAGATTCAATGTAATTCTATGTGTGTGGCCATATTCAAGTTTTAATATATTTTTCTTTCGTCTA
This sequence comes from Anadara kagoshimensis, assembly GCA_021292105.1. NCBI lineage: Eukaryota > Metazoa > Mollusca > Bivalvia > Arcoida > Arcidae > Anadara > Anadara kagoshimensis. Next base: position 27,265,942 of record CM037872.1, on the reverse strand, counting down.
TAACAAACATACATGTATCTACTATTCCCTTGGGATTTTTCTGCTGTAATCACTTGTAATTTTTCTATATCAGTAAACACGATCATACTGTTCCATGTCCAAACCACAATCCCAAACTCTGAAAACTGGCAGATTAAGTTTAACCTGTTAACTTCCATCAATGAAGTAAGGTGCGGTGTTCCGGAAGGGTAAACGTCTCCAGATCCGCCAGGTGTGTAATCAAAACTTTGATTGAAAGTAGTAACATTTACACTGATAGTTATCGCGTTTGTCGCATAAGAGTTGAGTTGAGTAATGGTGTTTAACGTCTCAGTCAAGAATATTTCACTTATATCGAGACGTCGCCAGCTATAGGCGAAGGTGCAGAAATTTTGCCTATGCGCTGCGCTGATGACATTATACAACAGGGTTCTTTAGCGTGCCAAGCCCACTGTGACACGGGACCTCGTTTATTTTAAGTTCCCATCCGAATGAACCTTGACTTTCATTTCGTAATCCCAAGTGCTTGGCGAAAGAACAGTCACTACCCACTTTCAAGTCTTGGGTCAGACCCGGTCGGGGATCGAACCCACGACGTTCCACTTACGGAGCGAGCACTCTACCAACTGAGCTACCGCAGTGGTCATTGTCACAAAAGAGACCGGAGTGCAAGGAAAAAGTCCAGCCTCCAGTAAGGGAATTTATAAACTTTCCAAAGTAATTTAAATAGATCTTTCTGAACAGGATTCAAACTTATTTTTGGCAGTGTGCGGCACAGTTATGCGTTATAATTTAACACTGTAAGCCACTAGGCCACCGAACCTCACATGTGCCTTCTTTATAACCATGATTAAGTTGTACCAGTCTCCGTGTGGTTACAGTCACCTATTATATAACAGTTTGTTTTAAAGCTGTTATAATATTGTAATACATGGACAGTTCAAAAGTTCAAAATACGTCACTTCTGAACCTTAACTGACAGACCTTGGCGGTAGTCAGTACCTAGTGGTTAATAATGAATTCAAATTAAAAACAGAAAAAAACCTATATTTTCTGTCATTTTCAGTGTTCTAGATGATACCGAATATCAAAGTCCTGTTTTGTGTATTTTTATGTAGGATATTTGCATTTTCAAATGATGTACTTGCCTAAAAGCACGTCTCAATGTAAATCAAAAGGAAACGATTGCGTAATTGTTACATCAGCGTATTTGCAGCAATGTGTAGCTGTGCCTTGTACTCTAATATATATTTTATGGTGATCGGCTAGATGCATGTCTTCAATCAAAGTGGGAATTTTATGGGTTTTTTTTGTGTACATTATAAGCTATTATGCTGGTCCATTGAATTAAACACAAACATACCAGTCCATGTCCAAATCACAATCCCAAAGCAAAGGTAAATCTTTGAATGTGGCAAATTTGGTTAAACACGTGGACTTCCAACAGGGAAGTGAGGACAGCGGAAGATTTAGCTAGCTACACCCACAACGTGTGTAATCATAATTGGGATCGGATAGTACGCGAGCAAGTCATTTATATTGCTGTAAGTTCATTATACTTTGTACCTTGCGTGCTCGTTATACCAAATATACTCAAACTTTCTAATAAGTCTATTATTTTCTCTTCGAAATGAATATTTAATGATACAGGGATGGATGATATTGCTGTTTTGCGTGCTGTAACAATATTCGATGTAAAGATACCAAATGAATACATTTATATCAGGAACACTTGGTAATATTGCTAGGCCAAGTCAAAGGAATGTTCTTATGTATTTTTTAACTTACAAGAAATGTGTTAATTGTCCTCGATATATTTGATGTCCCATAGTTCAATGTTCCTTTCACTCAATTTTGATTACACATGTGGCGAGCGTAGCCAGCTAAATAGGAGGTGCTTACCCTTCCGGAGCAGCCGGCCTCGCTTCCCTGGTGGAAGTATACGAGTCAGTTTCAATTTTTTTTTTTTTTGCTTCGAGGGTGTGAATTAGAATTGGATTAGTATGTTTGTTTTGATTAAATACAAACATACCGATTCATGACAAAATCATAATCGCAAAAGCAAAGTAAAAACTGAAAATTTAAACATGCGAAGTTTCAAAGTGAGAAGTGGGAAGTGAGATTGGGTGTTCCAATGGGTAAGGCACGAATTTCTCTACCCTAGTTATTAGGTATTTGCATGTTAACTATGGTAGACTATAAAGTTTATAAAGCGCTAAATGCTAACTATGCTAGTAGATATCTATACGTCCTAGCCATCAGTCTACAGCATTTATTGCTTTTAATAACTAAGATAGATATGCAAAAAACGAACATTGATTCTGCCCTTGAAGTAAGCCTAGAAAGTTTATTGCTGATGGCACGCTAACTATATTGCTCTAGTAATAAATCTGCAAAGTTTTCTGTCCGTTACATGCCAGCTACGTTAGACTTTTTACTACCCTAATGCTCTCCTCAGAATGAATATTTAATGATTAAGGACAAGATTATATGGACGTTTTGCATGCTTACAACAATATTTGATGTAAAGATGTAAATTGATGTATGAAGCTTCGTGAAAGTTCGATCAATCATTTGTTAATTAAGGTAACAAACCTATGAAAAACATCACGTAAAGAAGAGCTTTTTATGTATTAAACATGGCTGGGTCTTATTGATTGATTGATTGGTGTTTTACTAATATTTCACTTCCATTGAGATGTCACCAGCTATAGGTGAAGTGGCAGAAATATTGACTTTTACAGGAGGGGTCTTTTACGTGCCACTATTCATCTGACCTTTAATTTAACGCCTTGACCTAAGCTCAGTGTTAAACTTTCGACAGTTCCAATGTCTTATCTGGCTCCAGTTTCACAATCATTCTTTAGCTAAGATTTTCCTTAACTTAAATATATATAAATTTCAAATCCTAATAATTTTGTTAATTTTCAAGATACATGTATTTAGGAATTTAAGGTGTCATGTTTAAGATCACTTCTTTATTAAAACAATTGCATATGGTTTTGACAAAAATATTCATCAGTAGTTCCAATAAAAGATTACCAAAATTTGCTAAGTTTAAGTTAAGGAAAATCTTAGCCAAGGAATGATTGTGAAACCGGGGCCTGTTTCTATTTTCAGTGGTCCTAATATGTGTCTGTGATTTCTTGTCGCGTTGTATTTGTCCAATTCTGTCATTATTATGTAGCGTGTGTTCTGTTTGTGGTTGAGTTAGTTTTTGCCATTTATATGAATTTCATTCATAAGTTCCTTTCTTCTATTTTGTTAGATTAATTCGTATTTTTGTTGTGACTTAATGAACCAACCATTGATTATAGCGATCCCAAAATAAGAACAATTACATAGATAATTCCAGTGTATGACGTAAATGCATTGAATTGCCTTAAGTTTTAGTTGTTTTTATATGTAAAATGACAATGCATTTTTATTTCCAAAAGCAGAAACAAAAAGAAATGCAGGTACAACATGTGTAATCAAGATATTTAATTTCTATTTCCATAACATTAATTGAAATAAAAGGTATTTCTGTATCGAGGTGACCTATTTAAATACTCATGGATTAAGACGTTCTAAAAATAAGAGCAATTAAAAACAAAGAAAGCACAGCTTCAATTTAAAGAGTTTTTTCTGGATATGTATGCATTTCTTGTATTATTGGAAATTATGCAAAGTCATTGACAAATGTGTTTCCAAACAGATTAAGAGTTCTATGTCAATATATTGGGTTATTGTTTCCAGATGAACAAATGATTTTTTATGAAAAGTAATTTATTTCATGTCGCCGTAACCTAATTAATAAGGATTATTACTAAAATAAAAGATGAATAATCATGATATAGCCAGTTGTGAAACCAAGAACGAGAAACAACATATTTAAAGACTTTATATGAGTCTGCACATAATGGAAATAATAATGGTTTAAAAGAATCAGAACTTGGGCAAAGAAAAGAAGTTCAGGATGTTGTAAAATAAAATAAATTCGGATTTACAACCGGCTTTTAATGTCTGCCATTAGTTATGATTATCCGTTATAACTATAGTTAGGTCGCCAGAATTCCAAATAATTATTATGCCCTCCGCATACTAATTGAGGGGGTATATAGGAAAAACCATGTAAAATCGTTTCCGGGCCATATCTCATAATTGCTTTGGACGACTGTCATAAAACTTCACATGCATAATCTTGATGGTCCAAAGGTGTGTCATGACCTTGAACCAATGTCATATCGGAAAGGTCAAGGTCGCAGGAAAACATTTAATCTTTGTACATAATGGGGGGGGGGGGGTATTTGGCTCTCAAGAGACAGATCTAGTTATAATTGCAAATAAGGCAAATTCAAAAGAAATCAGTAATGCATTTTATGACATAAAATGAATGTCGACTAGTGTTGGTGTTGAAAGGTTTGCGTTTCAAGCCCATATAGTGGCAAAAATAAATGATCGCACTGCAAAGTAAATAAAATCTGGCACTTCATCTGTTACCGGTAATGTCTCGATATAAATGAAATATTTATGAATGGGGTGTAAAAACCCATTCAATCAGTCAATCGACAAACTTAACGTGGTTAGCTTTGTGCCATGCGAAAAACTTACACATGTTTCAAGATATCGACATTTCTAAAATTGCACAAATTATACATAATGTCGATGATATCACAAAATATATGGGATTAGCATTACAATCAATCATTCTACCTGGATAATCCCAATGAAAGGTATATTCGTGTAACTTCGTCCTAATTAGATCATTATTGATTTTCAAGTCGGCTAACAAGCAACAATTTCTATGAATAATTGAAATAAACAGGGCATGGGGGATGTTAAAGAATGAAATGTATCAAGCGGTCGCGTGTCATTGGATTGGGTATGCATTATACAGTGTATGTACTGGCATTGTCTGATCATTTCCGAGCCAAGACAATAGATCGCAACTTAACCCGAAATCGCAACATGATTATCACATTACTGACATAGTGAATAGGACTTCTTATACAATCAAATTAAATAAATATATCAGCGTATCCAAGTGATAGATAAACGGTTAAAATGATATATCCAGCCAATTAAAGTGGTTGGTAAGGTTCATAATTTACCAGATAAAAATTTACCCGATATTTTAACATATGGTTACATGATCTCGTGATGTATACATAATGTATTTCAGCATTCTCTAGATATTTTCTTTCAGCAATTAAACGACAGTACAAGCCCTCCGTGACCGAGTTGACTGCGCGCGCCTCTCACCTCCAAGGTTCGTAAAATCCCACCCGGAACAGCCAGATCCTATTGTGAAAAAGTTTGTCGCTTGCCGATGGCCGTTGGTTTTCTCACCATAATCGGATTTCCACACCAATGCCAGACACTGACCACTTCGATATAAATGAAAGAATGTTGACTGGAGCGTAAAGCACGTTTACTCCACTCCAAAACAAAACTGTATGCCAAAATAGATAAGATCATCTTGCAACAATCTTAATTCAAAATACACAAGCCAAGCAATTAATCTATAAGAATTGAAATAGTATATACGTGTAGTCAATACAGTGTATATATCGGAGTTGTTTTCATTTTCCCGCCAAAAAGCTACCAACATTATTACATCAGTGTTGTCTAACACAAGGGCACTTGGATTCACTTCCCTGTTGTAAGTTTACGTGTTGTAGTTAATTTGCCATTTTTCAGTGTTTTACTTTTTGCTTCTGATATTGTGATTTGCACATGAACCAATATCTTAGCGTTTAATAAGTGTTTATAAAATTAGTCAATCAAAGTAAATAACGCAAAAATTAAAATAGCTCATCTGTCTTATCAAAACGCCATCTTAACCGCTTAACTTATGTTAGCCAATAATTGTATATCAATGACTAACATATTAATCCATGTCCAAACCAGAATCAGAATCCCAAAGCAAAGTAAAAAAAATTAAAGATGACACATAAGGTTAAACACTTGAACGTCCACCAGAGAAATGAAGCCAGGTCCTCTGGAAGAGTAAGCACCTCCTGTTTAGCTAGCTACACCCGCCACGTTTGTAATCAAAATTGGGAATGAAAGGAAACATGAGACTATTAGACGTTAACTGTATCTATGATAAGTTTGGATAATAAGACCAATACAAACTAGCAACTAGAAAAACTGTGAGCCACAAGCTCACAAAAATTATCCCCCGCTCCCCCCACATAAAAAAATCCATCGGATCAAATTTTTAAATAGGAGGTCACATTTATATTATATCACAAAGATTGTGTGAATGTTTCATGAAAATCCATTGAAGGGTTTAGGAGGAGTTGCGGATAAGAGATAGGTACCCTAAGGTGTAACGGAAGGACGGACACCCCTATCACTAGCGGGGGTGGGGGTAAAATGACATATATAACAAACCACTACAACATATGTACTTGTCCAATCAACTAAGGAATTATCCAGAAAATTCTGTGCCAAATAAAATAGCTATATCCTTCAAATGAAATGATAGATGGATAAGTCGCCTTACGCAATTAGCTGATCGTAGTAAATGATACAAAATTCAAATGATCCACCTGCCTAATCAAAACACACCAATCTTAAGCGCTTAACTTAGTCGATCGATTTATATTAAACTTAAATGCCACTGTGCATTTAAAATCGGTACCATTATTGCCATAAAGGAAGCTTAAACTGGTTTACGAGATTCGGGAAATGTCGGGCATTAATGTGTATTGGAAAATTGGTGGGTGGAAAATTGTTTCCGTTATGTCAATTATCCATTTAGAGTTATGATGCTCATTCGTGAAAAACAAATATCTAGATGGTTTGTTTATTTAGTTAAGAGATTGTGTATATGTTGTATATACTGTAGATACAATTTGTTAGCCTGATTACAGAGACATATATTTGTTATATCTGACAATAAAAGACAAGGTTAAAGAGAAAAAAATGTTGTTACCCGGCAAGTGAACACAGCGGCCCCAGTCCTGGCACTTGCCCATCCCGTATTCAATGTCTGGGACGATAAAAAACAAATTACAAAAAGAAAAGAGAAAAAAATGAATTATGGTAATGCAACGTTGAATACAAGATAATAAACTCTAGAAAACAATTACTAGTATGCTCTAAATGAAAAGTTTAGAGAGGCGTGGAATGGAGTAATGGTTATTTTATGTCTCAATAATTTACTTTTATCGAGACGGTCAGCTCTAGGATGGTGGAGGAAACCGAATTGCGTGGAGAAAACCACTGACCTTCGGCAAGCAAAATGACAAGCTTTCTCACACTAGGATCTGTCCGAGTTAGATTCCAACCCGAGCGGCGAGATCCATAAGTGCGCGACCGAGGCCCAATTACACGCATAAATATCCGGTACAGAGGATCTTATCTGATCAGCAATGGAAATGTAATCAATGTACAATGAAGTTGTACCTGATCAGGAAACGGGTTGTGGATACAGATCATTGGATTGTAGACCACAATAATTAGATAATCTGTTTAGATCATCAGCGTTACGTAATTTGTCATTGGGTCTCTTTGTTCCAATCAATTCATACAAAGTCTGGTATTGTTGCTAAGCATTTAAAGACAATGAATTATAGTTATTAAGATGTCGTTAATTTTCTGTTTGAGTTTTAAGGCATTGCTTCGTGTATTGATATAATGAAAAAATCAATTCAGTTTAAGTAGACTGGCAAAATCTATTGTAGAAAGGGGAAATTGAAACACCTTGGGAAATTGACGTACAAACTATAATTCTTCTCTAGGAACCGATGGAATGGATTTAAGAAAAAATCAGTAAGACAAGTAAAATTTAGACATTGTTACTAAACTTTAAGATACAAGATAGACGAAATAAGACGCAGACATAGCAATCCATGCCCAAAATCGAAATCCAAAAAGCAAATTACTAGGAAACCTGAACTTCCATCAGGGAAGTGATGGCGGTGCTCAGGAAGGCTGGGCTCGCCATTTTCTTACTAGCTACACCCGCCGTGTATAAAAAATAAAAAGGAGAGTTTTTGTAAAACCAGTGCTCTGAATGCGCAAAACATTAAGACATTATGGCGATCAATAACTTCGAAATTAAAAGCTGAATAAATGAACTCGATTTAATGACAAAATAATGTCCAGAGACGTTGGTTGAGAACTATTTCTATACAGCATAGGCCTGTCTGAAAGTTTAACACTGTATTGAGCTAACAAAACGGTGTCGAAATAGAAATATCTAGTGACCAAACCCCTGTCGGGGCATAGATAGTAGCTTAAAATTTAGGATGAGTTTTGAGGGCGATGTCCATCTAGTCAGTCATGATTAAGTCTTTAAAATGGCACACAGCTGATAAATGGACTTGCCTATATGCAAACTATGTTTTTGGTTTTTATCTGGTTTGAATATCAACCACAGCAATCATGCAGACAATGTAGTTGAACCAGGAAACTGGGTGTCGTCACAATATTGTAGAATGTTAACCACAACAATTGCATTTACTTGTATATTTTGCGATTTTATCACCCTATACCCTTTACCCTTAAGACGAAAATGTTACGGGTAACTCATATCGTTATTGTTAGTTATCATAATGATCGTTTTTATACTAGTTAAATATATTTTGGTGCTTTGTTTATATTATTTCAACCTCTTGATAAAGTTTGTTCCACAATTTGGTCCAAACACTACTGCTGAAGAATTGTATTCCGTGCTGTAAAATTAACAGCGGTAAAAAAATGTAATTTTCTCAAGTACATGCTATATTTTGTTGATTCAAAAGGATAGTTATTACCTTTTAATAAAACTTTTCTGAAATAATTATCAATTGCATTACCTTTTACCTTTTAAAATAGATACATATTCTAAGTACAGGTCATATCACTACTGGTTTCGAACGGTAATTACATTATTCACATATACCAGTGTTTTACATAACTTGCCGGCCGTTTCGGGATACTCTTCCTCAATCAGTAGTGGTAAGACTAAAATTGTGAAACCAATATTTTTTCAAGTTGTTCAAAAAATATCAAAAAGACTAAATTATATATTATCGAAATTTAGCTAAGGAAATACTTTGCATGACAGAGTAAATCTTAATTTTTGAGGAATTTCAGGTTTTGACTAACAGAAAATTTAGACAATAGTATAAATAGTTTAAACAATAAATTATTGTTGATATTGTGAAACACACATCCGTTTGAACAGGATTAACCATTTTCGGAAATTATACACACTGTGGTTTTTACTATTGAGGTTTTACTAGACAGGAAATAGGATTTGTAAAATTCTATTGACCACAAACATAATGGAACACACAGATACTCGATTCTAGATTTAATCATATGATACAATCTTTAACAATAAAACAATCCACTAAAAGCTAACCATTCCCATGTGTGTATAATACCAAACGCATTCAGATGGAAACATGTAAACCGTTGTCTGAAACAGTTTGTAACAGACCCCAATTTCTCGAAGTGATCTTAAAATATATATTATACCAATTTTCATTTTACAGCACTTGACGGCCGTTTTGAAATATAATTCCTCATTAGTAATGGTTGGACCAAAATTGTGAAACCGATTTTTTTCAAGATGTTGAAAAAAGTCCAAAGGGCCAAAATATATTTAACTAATTGCCAAGGCATACTTTACATGAGGTAGTATACATTAGTTTTTGAGGAATTTCAGATTTTGACTAACAGAAAATTAAGACAACAGTATAAATAGTAAAAACAATAAATTATTGTTGCTATTTTGAAAACACATATCCGTTTGAACAGGATTAACTATTTTCAGAAATTATACATAAAGCAGTTGTGGCTTGTGAGGTTTGACTAGACAGGAAAGGGGATTGGTAAATTTCTATTGACCACAAATATAACGGAACACACAGATACCCGATTCTAGATTTAATCGTATGAAATAAAATCTTTAATTCTTAATAACATGTCTTTATCTTGCTTTCGTTTTTTGTCAACCTTGTACATCATGATAAGAATGACAACAATAAAATATTCTACTAAAAGCTAACCGTTCCCACGTGTGTATAATACCAAACGCCTTCAATTTCAAACATGCAAACTGCTGTCTGTTTGTAACAGAACCAATTTCTCGAAGTGGTCTTAATTTGAATATTATACCACTTTTAATTTTACAACACAAGACGGCCGCTTCGGAATTTAATTTCTCATCAGTAATGCTTGGACCAAAATTTTGAAACCAAAATTTATTCAAGGGTTGAAAAAAATATCTCAAGGACTAAAAATATTTTACCATAATTTAGGTAAAGAAATACATTAGTTTTTGAGGAATTTCAGATTTTGACTAACAGCAAATTTAGACAATAATATAAATAGTATAAATAGTATAAATAGTATAAACAATAAATTATTGTTGATATTTTGAAAACATATCCGTTTGAACAGGATTTACCATTTAGACAGGAAACGGGATTGGTAAAATCTTATTCGGACATGGATTAGTATGTTTGCTTTTGATTGATCACAAACAAAATGGAAAACGCAGATAATAAAAAACAAACATACTAATCCATGGCCGAATCACAATCCAGAAGCAAAGTAAAAACTTTGGAACTGACAAGTTATACACGTGAACTTTCACCAGGGAGATGAGGCCGGGTGCTCCGGAAGATAAGTACCTACTGCTTAGCTAGCTACACCCGCCACGTGTGTAATCAAAATTGTGTGAAAGGAACATGGAACTATGAGACGTCAAAAATATCCAGGGCAATCCTGGACACAGAGACATCAAACTTGTCAACAATACTGTGATGACGGCCATAAAACTTTTTGAGAGCCTTGATTCTAGATTTAATCATATGATAAACAATCTTTAATTCTTTACAATATGTCGTTATCTTGCATTGTTTCTGATAACCTTGTACAGCATGATAAGAATGACAACAATAAAATGCTCCACTAAAAGCTAACCGTTCCCACGTGTGTATATATCAAACGGCTTCAGATTCAAACATGTTAACCGTTGTCTAAAACAGCTTGTAACAGACCCCAATTTCTTGAAGTGTTCTTAATTTAAATATTATACCAGTTTTAATTTTACAACACAAGCCAATCGTTTTGGAATATAATTCACCATCAGTAATGCTTGGACCAAAATTGTTAAAACCAAATTTTATGCAAGTGGTTAAAAAATATATTCAAGGACCAAAATATTAAATTTTATCAAAATTTAGCTCAAGAAATACTTTGCATGCGAGAGTATACCTTAGTTTTTGAGGAATTTCAGAGTTTTACTAAATGCAAATTTAGACAATAGAATAAATAGTATAAACAAATAAATTATTGTTGCGATTTTGAAACACATATCAGTCTGAAAAAGATTAATCATTTTTGGAAATTATACACAATGCAATTTTAGCTATTAGGTTTGACTAGACAGGAAACAAGATTGGTAAAATTCTTTTGACTACAAATATAACGGAACACACACACAGAGATTTAATCATATGATATACAGTTTTGAATTCTTTACATGTCTTTATCTTTCATTCTTTATGTAAACCTTATACAGCATGATAAGAATGACAACAATAAAATGCTCAACTAAAAGCTAATCTTTCCCACGTGTGTATAAAAAACAAACATACTAATCCATATCCGAAGCACAATCCAGAAGCAAAGTAAAAACTTTGAAACTAACAAGTTAGGTTATACACGTGAACTTCCACCAGGGAAGTGAGGCCGGGTGCTCATATCAAATCTTCAGACTCAAACTTGCATATTGTTCTCTATAAATAGGTCCCAATTTTTCGGACTGGACTTAATGATGTGTACAGTAGCACTTATGTGTAATTGGTTAGGTTTAGAATTCTCTTTGGTCTGTTTTTGTATTTATTTGGAATTCTCAAATATTCATATTTTACAAAGAAAAACTATAAAATTGTATTATTCAGTCTCGGCTCGATTCCTTTTCACTTGGTAGAGGTTTTAAAAGGACCAGCGTGCCAGTGACCATCAACTATATATACAATATTTTGTTTGACCCGTCCATTGACAAACGTGATTCATATATGCAATTGTATACAGTCTAGGATTATGAAGGCGCTGAAAACATTTAATGATTATCATCAAAATATTGTTGATAAGTTTCTGTTTCCTGGATTTTAGAATTGTTATTTGATTGGTATGTTTTTATTTGATTATTTTTATCAATAACAATTAATAATGGTAAGATGCGCATGAAACAATCATACGTAGATGAGAACTCAGTATTTTAATTTTGGACAATGTATCATTAATTAGCCTTATTACGTGTTTTAAATAAATCGAAACAACGCATTAAGGAAATAGATATATATTGATAAAACGCCTACAAATTACATGTAGCTTAAGTTTAACTTATAAAAGACCCTTATCTAACAAAATAATCAAACTATCTTTTTGCGTCTTTGTTTAAATCCTCTAAACAATTAAATTTAATTTAAAATCAATTTGTCAACAGGACATAAAAATTGTCATTGATCCATTAAGTATATCATTTGTGATAAATCAACGTTTTTGTGTAATTTATGAAAGATAATTGTCCGTATTAGGACTGTTTATTGCGTTGTTCGAATTCTTGGAAGTTATTTCTGTATTTGCATGTTCTAAAATGAAAGATAATGGGTCCATCAGATACCCCATAAAACATTCAATCGTTTATTGACAGGCATGGCATAATAAAAGTGCCTCTGATCTTTTTCGATCACGGTATCAGAGTGAGTATATTGGCAAGGACGTATACAAATCTACCCTTGATCGTCTCTGTTGTGATATAATCAAAAACAAACATACTAATCCATGTCCGAATCACAATCCAGAAGCAAAGTAAAAACTTTGGAACTGACAAGTTAGACACGTGAACTTCCACCAAAGTAATGAGACCAAGTGCTCCGGAAGGGCAAGCACCTCCTGTTTAGCTAGCTACACCCGCCACGTGTGTAATCAAAATTGTGTGAAAGGAACATGGAACTATGTGACGTCAAATATATCCAGGGCAATCCTGGACTCAGAGACATGAAACTTATCAACATTACTGTGATGGCGGCCATAAAACTTTTTAAGGGCATTGATAAGCCTAGGCTTTTAATATCCCCGAGTTAACAATTTACTTGCAAGCAGCCTACTTCGTTGTACAAAGTCCCCGTAGTGGGAACAAGCTCTACCATAGCGTATTAATTGGGAAACAAATACACCATAGCAGGAGAAGCAGGTATATTGCTGCATAAAAAAGGAAAGTTGACAATAGAAAAGTTGAAGTCATCGCGTTTGTCATAAAGTTTGAAATGTAGCCTTTCGTGTGCGTCATAATTCAGGTATAAATCTAAATGAGTTGAAATTAAAATATCAGTCCATGTGCAAATCACAATCAAAAAAGTGAAAACTGGCAAATTAAGGTAAATACATGAATTTCCAATCAAAAACAAACACACCAATCTATGCCAAAAACACACTCCTTATTAAAGAAAAAACTTTGAAACTGACAAAAGTAAATATGTAAATTTCCATCAGGGAAGTGATAACCTTCTGGCTGGATAACCCTGTATAACTTATAATGTATGGACGAAAGGAATTCGTAATTGGTAACTGATAAAAAGCTCTTGGCAATATTCAAGAACAGGAAACTTTCACAACTTTGGAAGGACATATATATACATTTATATTCAAATATTTATGGACGAAAGGAATTTGTTTGTAATTAATAACTGATAAAAATGTTCTTGGCAACACTGTAGAACCAGGAAATTTTACAACTTTGGAAGCACACTGATCTTGTGACAAAAAAGTATCTTTTGCTTGGATACTGGTTATGTATCATCCGGATTCTGGCATTTTTTAGATCGAAACAATGCCTCAAGGCAACGTATAAGATTTAATCAAACTCATACAAAAAGATAAAATGTACAAAATAGCTTATACAGCGAATCAAGCTACTTACAAATAAGTTATTGACTCAGGGATATTGCAAACCTCGGCTTCTCGATGCCCTCAGTGTTATTGCCGTCATCAAAAAATTGTTCACAAGTTTGATGGCATTGTATCCCAAATTACCCTGGATATATTTGATGTCTCATAGTTTAATATGGCCTTAATTCTCAATTTTTATTTCACACATGACGGATGTAGCTAGCTAGACACGAAGTGTTTCCGCCTCACTCGGCCTCATCCCGTATTTCATATGTTTAACTTGGTTTGCCTTTTAGGGGTGTTTGTCTTGTATTTGGGATTGTGATTTGGACTAAATGTTTTTGTGCTTTTGTGCGACTATCAAAACGAAAGGTCAATTGACTTCTTATATCATTGTTTGTGATATGATTTATAAAACAAAGTCTAAACAATTAAATTTAAAGACAAGTATAAACTAGAAAAACTGCGAGCCACAAACTCACAAAAATACCCCCGCTCCCAAAAATCCATCGGATCATTTTTTAAAATAGGAGGTGCACATCTACATTATATCACAAAGATTGTGTGAATGTTTCATGAAAATCCATTGAAGGGTTTAGGAGGAGTTGCGGATAAGAGATAGATACCCTAAGGTGTAACGGAAGGACGGACGGACGGACACACGGACGGACACCCCTATCACTATATACCCCTTCCCCCTCCCACTTTTTTAAGCGAGGGGGGGGTACAATAACTTATCAATCATTTGAATAGTACTGGTTTGAAACAAACCAAAACAACTTTTGGAGACAATATGTCTGTATATGATTTGGTAACATTTGCATAACATGATCTAAATAATCTAATTTAAAATCAATTACTCAATAGGATTTAAAAATACTTGGAAAAATGAATTATTAGTCAATATGATTCAGCTTTTTGTTTCGGTTTTGTTCTACAACGAATTTTACGTAGGACGTTGATATAACACACCTAAATGAAGTCCAATCTAGACTTAATAAGGGTTGGCAATTCCGATGCCTTTATAAGGAGTTGTTACACAGCCTGACATTGTAAAAAGCTCCAAGTATGCTACTTATGCATTGAACTTGTACAAAGTAATACTAGTATTACATTTCCACCAATGATTGAAGCTTTTTAGATATAAGTGAAATAGTCTTTACCAGAAAATTACGTCGTATTCTAAAGTTAATCAATATCGCAAGTTCACAAATTTTAACGAATCCCTGCGCCAGCGGCTTTGGTGTTCCTAGTGTACACTCATAGTTTCCTAATGGCATCTGTGCATCGATGATTCATTTACATTTCAAACTCTAAATAATTTAAAGCATAATAATAATAATATATCAACAGCGATATAGATACAATTACTGTTATCATCAAACTATTATGCAATATGATTCGTCATCATTATTTTAAGAAAGCTTTTTATAGACTTGCAAGCCCGAGAGGGAAAATCAAACAATTCAAGTTGCAACACTTTTCATTTATAATATTTCATTTTTACTTTTCACTGGTATAGAGTTACAATGTGCAAAAAAAATTCGAATCGACATGATCATTTATCCGAACAACTTTGGAAATTGAACTTGGGAATTTTCAGTATGAGGCTTTAGGCAACAAATGTGTCTGACTTCATGTAGATCAATTCAGGACATTTTTCTTTACTTTAGGTATAACCAATTTCTACGATTTTTAATGCGACAGGTCTTTATTTAGGTACTGATAAAAAAAACTTTTAATGTTCATTTTCCTGTTACCAGTGCCGCATGCGTGTTTTCTTTGTGTCTGCTAGGTCTTGTCGGCCATCGTTATATCACTTAGTATCAATGTCAAACCTGTCTATGAAGGTCACTTAAGGGAACCAGTAAAAGTTACTTTTATGGACAGGTGACCTTGATATAAAGATTCAAATAACATGAATAAAGGGCAACTGGAATAAAATTTTACTGGCCTTTAAAATCACGTGGTCCTTATATAGAGATGACCTTGACCTTTAACACAGGTTTGACTGTATTTGTTTAAAATAAACCAAAAGAACCTTTGAAGTCAATATATAAATAAAGTGATCTTGAAAGCTCTTTCAAATTGATTACTAGTTAATTGTACAAAAATGCTTATCTAATCCGGGATCAAATTAACTTCTTACGTAAGTACAATTACAAGTTAATTTACATAACAGATTCTAAATAATTAAATTTAATTTAAAAATCAATTTTCCAATAGGACATCGACCTTTTAAACAGTACACCATAAATAGCTATGACTCAACCTTCTGTACAAGGTTTCGATTTGTGGTTATAGTGGATTTTACCTTAGGCATTACACGATAAAGATTTGGGTTTACGTCCAAGTCAAGAAAATTTCACTTATATCGAGACGCTATCAGCTATAGGTGAGGCGGCAACTATTTATATCCTATACAATTGAATAAGCAAAATCAAAAACAAACATACTAATCAATATCCGAATCACAATCCAGAAGCAAAGTAAAAACTTTGGAACTGAGTTAGGTTATACACGTGAACTTCCACCAGGGAAGTGAGGCCGGATGCTCAGGAATTGAATAAAGTAATACGTGTCTGAAAATCGTGTCTTTGGCAAAAATAGTGCAATCATAAATAGAAAACAACAAAGGAACGAACTAAGCAAACAAACATACCATCAATGTTCTAATCACAAAAGCAGGAACTGGCAAAGTAATTAACTAGAACTGTCTCTTTAGAGAGCCAAATACCCTGTCCCCTACATCTACAAGGGTTTAATGTTATCTTACAACCTTGACCTTTCCTTTATGACCTTTGGTTCATTAGAAATAGTATAATTCTGCATACCTGTCTATCTGTTTACTAATGAATTTGCTTTCAAGAACAAAACCATAATAAAAAAACAATTCAGAACTTAAAATCTTCTTATCTTCTTGCTCAGTCTGTTTCATTTGCTTATATTGTTGTAAGCATCATCGGTAGCTGCCAAAGGTGGCCAACTCATTTTCGAACTTTTAAGAGGTGTCTTTAGCGTGCACGTAGACACGGAACCTTGGTTTTGAGGTTCGTCCAAAAGACTATTTTAGTAATTATTTTTTTACCGCTCTAGTATGGGCAGGAGATGAAAATCATCTCAGACATTTCAAAGTCCTGAGTGGCCTTCTAACCCCTTGCCCTTGAATTTGAAAGCCAGTAACAGTACCACTGGACCATATCAGCCCTTAACAAACTTAACAAACTAAAATTTGTATTATTTCGTCTCTAGACAATGTTTCTATTACAGAGACGCATACTATGCTAACAAGAAGGAGTCGAAGCTCGGTTGTCGAGTGGCTGGAATATTGATAGCTAATAGCAATAAGGGATTAAAATCAGCTGCTGAATAGCTACCGAAGGGCCTAGATGAACTGGATTTAGTGTTATACTTTCGACAGGTCTGTACTGCATGTATCAGTTACAGTTTATTGATGAGAGAACCTGTACATGTTATGATCATCTTAAAACAGGTTTTGTATGACATTCAGATATTTCAAGTTTTGTTATGCAAATTGACTTGTGAGCAGTGATGTCAGACAGCAATTGATCACTCTTTGTAGATAACTAAGTTTGTGTATTTGTCAATTTGAAAGATTGTCATTAATTCACTTTTGGTGTAGTTTCGATTTTATATTTAAAGCGAATACTTATACTTATAATGCCAAGTTCTTCAATACGGAGTTAAATTGACTCGTGAGCAGTGACGTTAGACAGAAATTGATCACCCTTGGTAGATAAGTACGTTTGTGTATTTGTCAGTTAAAAAGATTATTATAATTTACTCAAAAAAGTTTATGGCCGTCATCATAGTATTATATTGTTGATAAGAATGATGTCTCTGTATCCAGGATTGCCCTGAATATATTTGACGTCTTATAGTTCCATGTTTCTTTTCACTCTCATTTTTTTATTTCACAGGTGGCGGATGTAGCTAGCTAAACAGGAGGTGCTTACCCATCCAGAGCACCTGGTCTCATTTCTCTGGTGGAAGTTCACGTGTTTAATATAACCTAACATGTCAGTTTCAGAGTTTTTACTTTGCTTCTGGATTGTGATTTGGACATGGATTAGTATGTTTGTTTTTTGATGATTAACATATTTTGATTACTATATTTCTCAAAAACTAAGGTATATTCCGTCATGCAAAGTATTTCCTTGGCTAAATTTTGTAAAATATACATCTTTTCACCATCTTGAAAAATATAATTTGTTTCACAATTTTGGCATAAGCACTTCTGATGAGGAATGGTAATCCGAATCGGCCGTCTAGTGTTGTTAAATTAAACTGGTATAATATGCAATTGACATGATTGACATAGATCCATGTTTAGAATGTTTGAAATTATAAAAAATGAGACAATTTTGACATCAGATGTAGCGCTGTTTAAACAGTCAAATTTCTTTAAAACGTATGAGGAAAGTTGATCGAACAATGTACCTTAACGAGGGTAAGCTACTTTCTGCTATTGCTATTGTAAGAGGTAAGAAAGTGTTCCGTCTCCAAGCCAGGGACATTCCCCTATTACCGTTCAACGAATGTTTTTGACCCTTTCACGCCGCCGTAACATTATAATTTATAAATGGATTTAAATTTTTTACCCATGATCCTAAACGTCACCAATCAAATGTCACAAATCCAAACAAAGTTAAGCATCGCATTTTTTTATAAACTCTGATAAAATTACACTGACTACGAAACATTACTTTTCGGGGTTGCTCGACTAAACCAACTTGAAAACTAGTCGATTATGTAAAATCACATCGAATAATTATTTATTGATGAAAGATACCATGTTATCTTAATCATATCTATTTAAATTAAATTAAATTAAATTTTTAACTTTTGCAATGTAAATTAATTGCCGGTAAACACTGACGTAGAAAGGCAATTTGTTGTAATTATTTTTGTATATACATGTATTAGTTCATTTGTAAAATTGTTATCTTTCCGTATCGTTCTTTTTTATATTTTCAATTAATTTAAAAAAAAATATTTTTGGACAGATAAAGACTTAATAGGACATTTTTGAAAATGTTATAACCTGTCTGGCCGAACAACTCTATTTGGATTTGAACCCCGACCGGGTCTGACCCAAGACTTGAAAGTTGGTAGTGACTGTTCTTTCGCCAAACACTCGGCATTTTGAAATGAAAGACACTTTTTCGGATGGGAACTTAAAATAAACAAGGTCCCCAGTCACAATAAAGAACCATGTAGTATATATAATGCCAACAGCGCAACGCACAGGCAAAACTTCTACACATTCGCCTATGTACCTGGCGACATCTCGGTAAACGTTAAATATTCTTGACGTTCTTGGGCGTTAAACAACATTACTCAACCCATTATTGGTTTAATTTATATCGATATATCACCACCCAAAGAGTAGTAATCACAGTTGCTGATAAATTGAAATCATTCGTATTTTATAAATCTTGCCATTACTTCCCCGGGTTTTACAAATCCAATGCACAGATGCCAATGAGGAACTGCGTATTGGTCATTTATAATTCCATTATTTTATTTACATTGTATAGTTGGTTGGATACTTGTGGCTGTTTTGTATATTTGTTACCAGGATCCCGGTGATTTAACAAATGTAATCGCTTCAAAAAACTAAACAGCCGTACCCATTAAGGAATTTGATATAGATATAAAATGTAATAAATCAACAACGCACAGGAAAAATGTCTGCACCTTCAGCTATAGCTGGTGATGTCTCGATATAAGTGAAATATTCTTGACTGGGGCGTTAAACACCATTTCTCAACTCAATTCCATTGTATATAGTTGGTTGGATACCTGTGATTTGTTTTGTATATTTGTCACCAGGATCCAAAAGATTTGACTAATATATACTGTTATTTGTTATCGTTTTAAATGCATTTAAATTTAAACAACCCATTAAGGAATTTGATATAGATATTAAATGTAATAAATCACCAAACAATACTATATACCTATTATCTTACGTCACTGATTACCGCGTAATTTACATAACAAACTTTAAATAATTAATTTCAATTAAAATCAATTGATCAATAGGATATCGAAAAAAAAATCTTTGATCATTACCATAAATCATTGATTCTGAATATTTTGTGTAGTTTTAAATTTTTATATGCAAGATAAAATTCCAGAGTGTACTCACAAAAAGCAATCTGATAGGCATTTGAAATTCGTTGTGTAATGATTGTATTGATAAATTGCGATATTACATCATGTGTTAGTTTTTATATTTGATTTTAATTCAATACAATCAATTTTATACAAAAATATTACATATATGGAAACCGCTTAGTGCCAATCGGTGATAAAATTTCAGAATGCGTTCTCAAAAAGCATTTTGATATATATTTAAAATGTGATGTGTAATGCATGTATTGAGAAATTGGGATATGACATCATATTTTTGTAAATGTATATTCACTTTTAATTCAATGCAATTGATTTTATACAAAAAAGTAGCTTAGTGATAATTGGTGATAAAATTATCGAATATGTTCTCAAATTCATAAAAATTTGATAGTTATTTAAATTGTGATATTGCTTTTTAAATAAAAATAAAGTAAATTTCAATTGTCTTTATGTGCAAAATACAATGGTTTTGATTGCCTTTCCCAAATGCATAGATGGTTGACTGCCATTCCCAAATGCATAGATGGTTGACTGTCTTTCCCAAATGGTTAGATGGTTGACTGCCATTCCCAAATGCATAGATGGTTGACTGACTTTCCCAGATGCATAGATGGTTGACTGACTTTCCCAAATGTATAGATGGTTGACTACTTTTCCCAAATGGTTAGATAGTTGACTGCCATTCCCAAATTGCAAATGCATAGATGGTTGACTGACATTTCCAAACGTAAAGATGGTTGACTACCTTTCCCAAATGGTTAGATGGTTGACTGTCATTCCCAAATGGTTAGATGGTTGACTTTCCCAAATGCATAGATGGTTGACTGCCTTTCCCAAATGTATAGATGGTTGACTGCCTTTCCCAAATGTATAGATGGTTGACTGCCTTTCCCAAGTGCATAGAGGGTTGACTACCTTTCCTAAATGGCTAGATGGTTGACTGCCTTTCCCAAATGTATAGATGAGATGGTTGACTACCTTTCCCAAATGGCTAGATGGTTGACTATCTTTCCCAAATGTATAGATGGTTGACTGTCTTTCCCAAATGTATAGATGGCTGACTACCTTTCCCAAATGGCTAGATGGTTGACTGCCTTTCCCAAATGCACAGATGGTTGACTACCTTTCCCAAATGTATAGATGGTTGACTACTTTTCCAAAATGGTTAGATGGTTGACTGCCTTTCCCAAATGTATAGATGGTTGACTGCCTTTCCCAAATGCATAGATGGTTGACTGACTTTCCCAAATGTATAGATAGTTGACTGACTTTCCCAAATGTAAAGATGGTTGACTACCTTTCCCAAATGCACAGAGGGTTGATTCTTTCCCAAATGCATAGATGGTTGACTGTCTTTCCCAAATGCATAGATGGCTGACTGCCTTTCCCAAATGCACAGATGGTCGACTGACTTTCCCAAATGTATAGATAGTTGACTACCTTTCCCAAATGTATAGATGGTTGACTACTTTTCTAAAATGCACAGAGGGTTGATTCTTTCCCAAATGCATAGATGGTTGACTGTCTTTCCCAAATGCATAGATGGCTGACTACCTTTCCCAAATGCATAGATGGCTGACTGCCTTTCCCAAATGCACAGATGGTCGACTGACTTTCCCAAATGTATAGATAGTTGACTACCTTTCCCAAATGTATAGATGGTTGACTACTTTTCCAAAATGCACAGAGGGTTGATTCTTTCCCAAATGCATAGATGGCTGACTGACTTTCCCAAATGCATAGATGGCTGACTGACTTTCCCAAATGCATAGATGGCTGACTGACTTTCCCAAATGCATAGATGGCTGACTACCTTTCCCAAATGCATAGATGGTTGACTGCCTTTCCTAAATGCACAGATGGTTTACTACCTTTCCCAAGTGCATAGATGGTTGACTACCTTTCCAAAATGCATAGATATTTGTTTTATAAAAAAAACAAATAGACTCACCGTCTAATCGCGTGTCACTAACTACTGTGGTGACAATGTGGCCTAAAGCACTGACTTATATAATTAAGTCTGGACTTCATTCTAAAGATGTTCGACTTCATTAGGAGTTGTTACATAGAACCATTGCAACGACCAGTGAATCGGTGCAGAAAAAAATAAACAAAGTAAAATATCATAACCCTTTAAATTTTATTTAATAACGTTTTAATCATCGTGCATCGTGTCGGTGCAAATAACATTAGAAAGATACCTTTTAGGAGTATCATCGCAACAGCTAGTGAACCAGTGCAGAAAAAAAATGCATTTTAATGATAAAAATGTTACAACAAAGGTTTGTTTTCTAAGCTTTCAAAATCGTGTAAGTGGGAATGTCATAGGAGTCAAATAAGTTTAGGTGCAAATACTACATTGGATTTAACCTTGGGAACTTTTCCGAGGCTGAATTATGTTTTAAAGGCAAATCTGTTTGTAGGAATGTAATAAAAGCCAATACCACATCTGAATTCTTTAGAGTTTTTAATAAGATTTTGTCAAAGTTTTCAGTCTGTTTTTATTAAACCAACAAGTCATTTTACATGTGAATATGAACTTAGAAAACATTTTTAAATATTTTGTAGGGAATGTCAGAGACGACAAACAGTTGTAGTGTAAAATGACATTCGGATTCTTTAGATTTTTAATAAGATTTTATCTCTAAATAAGTCAAGCCTTGAAAAGAAGTGTACAGTACAATCCTGTCGAAAGTTTAACACTAAAGTAACGAAAAGGAGTCGAAACTCGGCTGCGGTAGCTCAGTTGGTAGAGTGCTCGCTCCGAAAGTGGGAGGTCGTGGGTTCGAACCCCGGTCGGCTCTGACCCAAGATTTAAAAGTGGGTAGTGACTGTTTTTTCGCCAAGCATTCGGCATTATGAAATGAAAGTTACGGTTCTTTCGGAAGGGAACTTAAAATAAACGAGGTCCCGTGTCTTGGTAGGCTTGGCACGATAAACAACCCTGCTGTATAATGCCATCAGCGCAACGCACAGCCAAAATTTCTACACCTTCGTCTATAGCTGGCGACGTCTCGATGTAAGTGAAATATTCTTGACTGGGACGTTAAACACCATTACTCAACTCAACTAAACTCGAAACTCGGTTGCCGAGTGGTCGAGATATGGATAGCTAGTGGATGAAAAGCTGTCGAGATATATTTAGCAACTGTCCAAAAGCTGTTTATATATAGCTGAAATGAGCTGATGATTCGGCACTAGTTCGTTAGCTCATTATTAAACTTTCGACAGGCCTGTACATTATGTTAATCAGGTGAATATTTACTACTTTACTTCGACAAAGTGCAATGTCTGCATGTTTACGCTCTAATCCACCTTAAGGAGATTAAATCGGATTAAGGTTTGTATATCAATACACAACAAGTAGAAAATAAAATAATATTTATTTTATTTTGTATTACTATAACCTGAAACGTTTTTTATTTCAAATTTAAAGAAGTAATGCAATAATATTTTGATTGCATTTGATTTTGACTTACAAGTCATGTTTTTATATGTATATAGAAGCCGTGTCACTTTTAGTGCACGCAATATTGCAGAAAATTGGCAACCGTAAAAGAAAACCACAGGTTATCCGGTGAATATCTCGATTAGTGTAACCACAACGGTTGCTCAGTTGGTAGAGTGTTAACTTGGTATGTGTTAGGTCGTGCGTTCGAACCCCCACCGGGTTCTGACCTGGTTAAAATAGCTAGTGAATGTTCTTTTGCCAAGCACTCGGCATTTAGAAATGAAAGTCACGGGTTCCTTCGGAAGAAAACTTAAAAACTAATGTTCCTTGTCGCGGCAGGCGTGGCACGTTAAAGAACTCTTCTTGCACAATGCCCTGAGCACACCGCCGCGCAAAA